>JAGFBS010000019.1:600000-1057158 GCA_018397855.1 Boletus reticuloceps
AGCACAGCTCGATGCTTTCAGCATGCGGACGTTAATCTAGCCTGAAATTGCATAGAATGGCTGCAGGAAAGTCGCAAAAGGCCAAACAACCTGCCTTTGATCCATCTTCTATCCCAAGCTCACGCTCCCCAGCGCTTGCCGCCCCCGTGCACCCAGCACCACCTGCTGCTGCCAATGGAAAGAAGCACAAAAAGAGGAAAGGAAAGGGAAAGGAACCTCAGAATGCTACATACCAGGATGGCGACGTTTACGATGACGTACCGAGCCTCAATGCGCCCATGAGTGGCCTCTCTCCCCAACTCGAGTCCGTACATATCACCACTACTGGATATGTCGCGACATCTACCGCTACGCTCGCTCGTCCTGGCGCTGGAGCGACTACCCAGTTGCACGGGGAAATCCTTGCCACCCCAAATGACTTGCATTGGCGGAACATCGAGGTGCAATCAAAGAGCCGAACTGGGACAAAAGCGACCCAACCCAGCTCTCAGCTTCCTTTTCCCAAGTCAAACGGAGCCAATGGTCCAGGGTTAGTTGATGATGAATACTGGTCTTCTTTCCACCTCACATCAAAAATTTCGTGAGCACGATTCACACTTTATTGCGCACCAATTTCTGATGAGAGTTTCAAGGCACAAACTATGTACAATATTGCCCAGCAGATGGTACAGTCAGACACGTACCTCAAGAACGGTACTGCGACGGCGACGGCGACGATGGCCACAAAGGGCATTCCGGCCTATCCTCCCGGCGCATACCCACCGTTGCCTTTGATCCATCCATATTTTCTGATCCCGCTTTCACACTATCCGTGGAGCAAGCTGCAGCTGCAGCACTAGGGGCAGTGCCCCCAGCGCCCGGCCAGCCTCCTCGTGGTCCTTTGCCACAGACCAACGTCGTGCTTCTCAATGAATTTGAAGGTGGGGAGCACGAGTTTGCGGAGGAGGACTACTACAGCGAAGATGAGGTGGACGGCAACTTTGAGGATGAAGACCTAGAAGACGAGTTTGACTTGCAGCCTCGCCCAGCCCGGCCCCCGGCTGGTTCACATCCTTCAAACCCTGACGCAGTTGCCCACGTTGTGCTGAGTTATGGAGATACACCAGTCCGAACTCCAACAGCGACAGCGATGGGACCACAGAAGGCCACTGAGGTTAGCACTAAGATTACTGCTAGTACGCGTCGCCGTGAGGTTGTGGCTGCTGAGACCGCTAAGCAGAAAAAGCCACCAAAGAGGAAAGACACTGCTAAGAGTCCGGCCGAAGCTCCGGTGGCTCCTTCCGTGCCGAACTCGGCAGCGCCAGCTGTCATGCGCTCGGCAAACTCGGCACCGGAGTCGGCGCCGGAAAAGGGTAGGGGACGTCCCACGGCAACGGTGGATTTGACAAAGCGTCCTCCTCTCACTGCCAACGCCATGCCTGCAGCTCGTCCACCGACAAAAGAAAACATTTCCGCGAACCCACCACCAAGCTCCCGGGCCCAGGGAAAACAACCAATGTCGTACGCGCCGACAGCAGCAGCAGCCGCAGCAACAGCAACCGCTACCACTACCGCCACCACAGCCGTTCCCGGTAACGGCCAGCAGCCTGCAAGGACCGCACGAGCTGCATCAAAGGCACCGGCAACTGCCCATTCATATTCACATAATCACACACACCATCATCCATCGCCACCATCGTCGAATGCATCTGCGCCTCACAAATCTCGTCCACCGGCCGGCTCAGGGTCCACCAAGGGCTCCCAAAATAACAGCAAGATCTGGAGCACGAGCACGACGGAAGAGCGCGAACGGATCAAAGAATTTTGGCTCGCTCTAGGAGAGGATGAGCGCCGCAATTTGGTCAAGATCGAGAAGGACACCGTTTTGAAGAAGATGAAAGAACAACAGAAGCACAGCTGCAGCTGTGCTGTCTGTGGGCGGAAGCGGTTGGTACCCTTTCACGTGTTCTGATCGCTTGAAGAACCAATGTGCTGACTTTTGACCCTTTGCTCCTTGCCCTGCTGTCGCCGATCGGATTCGGAAAAAATTCTGCGTCTGCGTTCCTGCCATCTCCGTGGCCATGCGATCAATCGACTTTTCAGACATGCGATCGAAGAAGAGCTTGAGGTACTGTACGATGCTTATTACGAGGAGCTAGAACAGTACGCGAACTATCAGCAGCGCTACGTCAATTCCGGCGGCACCATACCACCTCCACCTGGGCCTGGACCTTTTCCTGGCAGCGTCGAACTTGATAAGAATGGTGCTGTCATCGGTCATCCTCATACTAAACCCACACATCATCCTCCACGGACAAATAGAACACCTGCTCTCACCAATGGCCGAAAACCTCCGAAACATGAGAGTGAGTTTGATGATGATGAGGGGGACGACGAAGACTATGAAGATGAAGAAGAGTACGACGAGGACGAAGAGGAAGAGGAGGAGGAAGAGGAGGAGGATGGCGCAGAAGAGGAAGAAGAGGAAGTGAAACCTCGAGATCGAAGAAATACCGGTTCGCGCGGGCGTAGGCCAGTGAACGGTACCAAGGCGAACGGGCGGGATGGGCTATTTAATTTGGGCAGTAGCCTCACTGTAACAGGTACCCTCGGCCCTTATCTGCGTTGAACTGTTTCTCATCTCGTTGACAGGCCCTAACAATATCCTGACCGTTGCCGATGATCTCTTGAAAAACGATGGGCAGAAGTTTTTGGAGATGATGGAGCAACTTGCCGAACGTCGGATGCAACGTGAGGAAGAAGCCGCGGCGGATGTGGAGGATGATAGTGACGCAGATGAAGATGAGGACGGCGATGAGGATGACGAAGAGGAAGATGAGGACGAGGACGACGAGGACGACGATGAGGAGGTGAGATCTCAATGGTGGCTTTCCCTCCTTGCGCTCAGCGATCTTTGTGACATGAAGGTCATGACCGAAGAGCAGAAGATGGAGGAGGGAAAGCGGATGTTTTCTATTTTTGCGGCCCGCATGTTCGAACAACGCGTCCTTCAAGCGTTCCGCGAAAAGGTCGCCCAGGAACGTCAACAACAGTTACTTCGCGAGCTTGAGGCCGAAGACAAGCTCACGAAGGAACGGGAGGCCAAGAAGCAGACGCAGAACCAGAAGAAGAAGGACAAGAAAAGGTATAACGTGTGTCACTCTGTTTCGCGCGCGTTACTCAAGCGTGTTTCAGGCAGCAGAAACTAGCAAAGGATGAAGAGCGAGCAGCCAAGGCTGCGGAGAAGGCGGCTGAGGAGGCGGCTTTGAAGGCCAAGCAACAAGCACATGAGGAGGAGGTGCGGAAGAAGAAGGAGGAAGAGAAGGTGAGGCGCGAGGCTGCTCGCAAGGCTGCTGAGGAGGAGAAGCAACGCAAAGAGGAAGAGCGTCGCAAGCGCCTTACGGAGGAGAGGGAGCGTGAAGCTGAGCGGGAGCGTAGGCGCAAAGAAAAGGAGGAGAGGGCGAGGCAAGAAAGGCGTGAAAGAGAGGAGAAGGAACGCAAAGCCAGGGAGGAACGGGAGGCTAAGGCTGCTGCTGAGAAGGCTGCACGCGAGGCTGCCAGGAAAGAACAGCAGGAGAAGGAGGAGCGGGAGAGGAAGCTAGCCAAGGAGAGAGAGGAGAAGGCCGAGAAAGAACGTCTTGCGCAACAGCAACGCGCTGCAGCCAAGAGTGCTCGCCAACCCACCTCTCCCCGCGCCTCGGGTTCTACTCAGCGTTCGCAGAGTACTAATGGCTCTACGAAGAAGATACTGAACAAGCCCACGGCCACGCCTACCCCAGCAGCTACCCCGAGCCGTGCAACTCCTCAGCGGCCCTTGGCCACTACATCTCAGCCTGCTACCCCTGTTACTCCTTCTGCAGCGAATACCTTCCCACCTCCAGTAGCTCCTTTGTACCCCCCAGCTCCAGGGATGGTCCCGCCACCGAGTACGCTCCCCCCTTATGCGCCGCCTCCGCCATTCGGAATGTTTGGACCTGGGCCTTCGATGCCACAAGCGCCGCCTCCCCCGCTGGCCCCTTCCGCTCTCCCGAGAGGCTTTGGATCACCCTCACTCTTCGACCCACCTTTCAACCGTGGACATCCTCAACCCACGCCTATAGGACCACCGTCGAAAACGGTCCAGAATCCCCTCGCCTCTCCAACAATGTTCACTGTTGCTCCTTCGCGAAAGACGTCCCTGCCAGAACCCGGTCCCGGCCCTGTTGCAAGGCCAGTCCCCATGGCTCCGATTGCCCCACCAGCGCCCATAGCACCCATCGCGCGACCCACTACTGGTGAAGCGTCGGGATCTGGGTCTGGTTCGCCCGTTCGCCGGTCTCCCAGTCCAAAGGGCGTCCTGGGATCATCTGCCCTCGCAGCAGACGACGACGAAGTTGTCCCGCCTCCTGGTAGGCGTACGGTGCCCAGTGCTGTCGGTCAGTCCTGGGCCATGACGACCGGCCCGCGTTCCGTCGTCGAAGCACGACTACCCTGGGGTCCTCCTGCACCTCCACCCAACTTTGGCTCACCACGGCCACCCCCGATGGGTGGCTCGCTGTGGGGGAACATGAGTCCAGAACCATCCTGGCAGTCCCCCGCCAGCTTTTTCCCGAATGCGTTCGTTAATCCCATCAATCCCTCCTCGCCACCTCGCTCTGGCAACTGACTCTGCGTAATCAGTGTATAGCAATACTTCATTAGTAGCCCCTCTTTGTTGATTCTCTACGCTACCCCCCTTTATCGTTGACCCTTGAGACAGTCCCCCATCCTGTGTTTTCGTTTCACGTGCTTCATCTGCAATATCCGTCTAGTCGATGGTACGTTCCGAGGTAAACAAAGCAGAAATACATCATAAAGATTTGAAAATGTTCTGTATTGAGTGCGAGTCCCTCTCATGATATAAGTTACATTCTTTGTATCCGCCAAAAGCACAAAAAAGGGACGGGACAACAAGGTCCTAGAGCAACTTGCTCGACACCGCGGGCGAGATCCGACTGCGTATCAGCTTGATGACATAGAGCGGCAGAGCGCTGATCGCCACGATCACTGCCACCTTCCATGCAAACCGAGCGGACACCACGAATTCGAGGTCTGGTGAGGGATAAGATAAGTAGGACGCCATCACTGTCGGCGAGCCGGGACACGCACCAAAGTATTCTGGCAAGAATGCAATGCTAATTACATAAAAGAAGAGTGTGACCACCTCGGAGATGACCATGTACGTGTGCCTATATGCGGGTGGGAGAACGTCAACCAAGGGACAAGCGTGTCTGCACGATACAAGGCGGTACGTACCAAGTCGTGATCTCCAAGGCGACCATGATCAGTTCGTTCAGAATGAGTGAGGTAAACGAGATGGAGACAATGTTCAAAAATTCGTTCTCGAAGAGCACGAGGGAGACGAGCATGATTGCCGCGCCTGCCACAATCAAAGAATCATGAGCAAGATTAGCTGCTGCAGGGGAGACGGTAGACGGACCTTGGTATACGCTGACCATCAACCATTGAAAGAATGTCTTGTAAGAGAGCGCTCGGCCCTGAAAACAAAACAATGAAAACCCACGTTGTCGCGGAATGCCCGCGGAGAGAGCACGACAGCGCGTACCTTTGTGAGTTCCTTGTACAACTCAGGGTATATCAATGCCAAATCTTCGTTCACGTCCGTATCCAACACCAACGAGAACACAGGTGCCATCGTATAGATAGTCGCATAGCCAATCATGAGCCATCCCTGGTATAAGGCAATCGGTGCAAAATAAAA
This sequence comes from Boletus reticuloceps, assembly GCA_018397855.1. Taxonomy (NCBI): domain Eukaryota; kingdom Fungi; phylum Basidiomycota; class Agaricomycetes; order Boletales; family Boletaceae; genus Boletus; species Boletus reticuloceps. The sequence goes on from JAGFBS010000019.1 coordinate 605,720, forward strand.
GATCGCCGAGAACACGGCCTGCATCACCGAAATGATCAGACCGCGGTGGATGACGAATTGGGCGAGTTTGGCGGAACGACGGTAAGAGTTGCGGCCGTGCCACATGAGGAGTTTGGTGAGGTGACTGAACTGAGTGACAGAGAAGTCAGCGGCGAGGGAGGCCTGTTTTCCTTCCTTGCCCACGATGCCAACACCTGGAGAAGCAAGTGAGTTTCGGAAGTACCGTCAAAGTACTAGACTCACCGACGTCAGCAGCCTGTATCATGCTCACGTCGTTCCCACCATCACCAATACAGCATACACGCTTCTTGGTGTAGTGACGAATAAGACGCGCAACGTCTGCTTTCTGCGTAGGGGAACAGCGACAGGCAACAACAGCGGACAGCTTCGTAGTTATTTCGATGAACTCATTCTTGTACAAGTTCAGACAAAGCTATCATGGAAAACGTTGGGTGAGTCGAACGCGCACAAAACGATCCAACGTACTTGCAAGGAATCACCATCGATGACAAGACAACAATCGAGCTTTGATTGCAAGAACTCGAGCTGGTCACGAACCTGATCCGACGTTTGTACTAGCAAAGTGTTCAGCACCGATGAAATCGAGAGAATCAAGACCGGACTCACGTTTTGCGACTTCATGAATGTACTGATTCCTCGCGACGAGTTTCGTCGAGATGGCGATACACCTCGCCGTCTCGATTTTGTCGCCCGTCAACATCCAAATCTTGATCCCAGCGTTCCTTAACAATTCCAGCGATGACTTGACTTCGTCCTGAAGTTTATCCTCGACCCCCGTCAAGCCTAACAGCTCCAGATCTCTTTCCAAGTATTCCGCGACGACAGCCGCCATTGCCTCGTTCCTTCCCTCAGTCTTGACACTCGCTTCGTGGTGCCGTTGTTTGAACGCCTCGTAGTGTTGGGCCGTCAATCTCTTCCTGCCGACTACCAGCGTCCTTAATCCCTCTCGTGCCATATTGCCAATTTCCTCCTCCAGCCAATCATTCTTTTGTACGATTCTTGCCATGACCACATCCGCACCTTTTTGCAAGAATAGGATTTCGCCAGAGTGGGTCTCACGTACGACAATACTCATACGTTTCGACTCGGAGGTGAAGGGAAAGAGCTCGAGGATGTCGTAGTTGAGCGAAGAACCAGCAGGCGTTTGTAGGGTTATCGAGGTGCGGTCCCGTGCGATAAGTGTTAGACCAACCGACTCTGTCCATTTGACAATGGCAACTTCGTCTGGGGAGGACGCTTGGTAGGTGATAGTACCATCGTCGTTCGTCACAGGAGTTACCTGGGTAGTAAAACATTCGATAAGGGCTCGGGAAAGGGAAAAATAACACGTACATTATGGCACAGCGCGAGACAGAGGACGACATCTCGCAACCTGGATGACATGTCTCTGCGGCCACGAGTAGCGAGTTGTGCACCCGTCGCAATTGTTGATCTGGCACCTTGCGTATTCATGGACCTCAGGTTTCCTTTCTACACAAGGAAAAACAACATACCTTGTTCAGCTCCGAATGCCATCGCAAGCTGATGCGCAACTTCGTCCATCGAGTCATACCCGTAGGATATCGTACCCATGTGTAGCTTCTTCATCTCCATTTCTAGAGTAACTTTGTCAATTTTATTTTGGGATACGTCTTGACAAGAACACGAACCGTTCTGCGTGAGTGTTCCGGTCTTGTCACTCAGCAGATACTCGATCCTTCCAAGTTCCTCTGGGAGCGTACTTGTACGGACGATCGTACCTGGAATCTCGGTGTCCGACATAATTTGCTGGGCATATACGGTCTTGCCCATATCAAGGTTAACCCGGAGACTTTTGGGTAAGGAATTTAGCCATTCAGAATTATGATCGAAATTGGGGGAGAATGATATGAAGGTGGGAAACATACCTGATAGGAATGATGGACGAGAAGAGAATCAAGAACCTAAACACATATATATACCAAAGCCCGCGGAACCCATTCAATGCTACAAGCACCACAGAGAGCGCAAACGTGACTGCACAGAGAATCTAAGAAAAAATAACAAAACGTACACCCATCAGCGTTGGTGTGGACTTTGAAGTGAGAATCATCTGGAAACGCACCTTGGCAAGCCTGTTGATCTCGAGATCTAGCAGTCCAACCTTTGTCGTGGGATGGCTCGTGTTCATAACCGCCCTCGTCTCACTTCCCGCGTACACCACGAACCCGACAGCAGACCCCGCCGCCAATACAGTGTTTGCCCAAAGCATGTTCTCTGCCGAAAGGGGCTCCACAGTCGGCGTGAAATCGCCACGTCCATGTCCGGAGTCAGGCATCGAGTGGACAGTGATGGTGCCGACGAAATTGTGAAAGTCCTTGATCGGGGCATCAGCGTAGATTTCTCCATCGAGCATCATGACCTCTCTTTCGCCCCCTTTTAAGCCTTGCGTCACACTGGTAGCGACACGGGCCTTCCAGTCCGTTTCACCATCGAGCTGATCCGTACGTATGAAGCAAGTTCCTGAAGGGTCAGATGTCCGAAGTAGAACCATGTCAGCAGGTACGCGATCGTTCTTCTCGAGGAGTACGAGATGGCCGACTTTGAGTGACGAAGACGGTACAGAACGCGTGTGTGGTCCCGGATCTGGGTGAGAGTGCGACTGCTCCTGGAGCTCAGGATCCGAGGTATTGAATAGGGTCGTAGACTCGGATGAGCGGAAACCCGTGCGCTTGTGAGAGGGCGGTGGAACCAGTATCAAGTATTTTTGAGAATTTGCTTCGCGGTCTCGGAGATTGCGTTTGTAGTCATCGTACGCTTCCTTTCCCATTGTGACACACAGGACGAAAGCAAGTGGTGCAACATACGTGACTATGAAACCTGAAAAATGTTAAAACACATGAAACGCTGAAAAAGAAAGGAGGTGTTCTGAATGGCGTACCAATCTTGAGTGCAGGAATGAACTGCGACAGTGCGACAAGCAGGAAATACAGGTTGAAAAAGAATTTGAACTGTTCGTATAGAACAACCGGGAAGAATGTGAATATGTTGTACTTTTGGTTGCGCACGATGTTGGGAGGAAAGCGCGATTGGAACTTCTCTGTCGAGCGCAATGGTGAGACAAAATTCATGTTTGGTGCCAACAGCCAGCAAAGAAATGCTTACCTGGAGGTCTGAACGGTATGGTACGGGATTTGTCCCCTCTGCCTCTGCTTTCTACTCTGCTGAGTGCTGACGAACGCTGTCAGAGTCAAGGCATGAATACGAATGTCTATGATCACTGAACTCATCCCGTCACACGAAACAACGCACCCTGGACACCTGTGATCCCTCCAGGCGTTTCAACCGAGTCGAGCCCTGCCCCTCGTTGCCAATATCACCGTCGTCGTCGCCGTCAGGATCGCCATCTGCACCCCTCTCCACGTGTCCCAGCAACAAGGTCGCTTCCTCGTCCGACTCGTCTGGATACTGTTGCCGTTGCTTTCCCTTTCCCTTTGAACGACCGCTCCCAAACCCACGCGTGGTTCGTGACGCAACAGCGCTCCTAAGTGTAGCTGTGTGCATGGTTGTTTCTTCGGGTGTCTGGTCGTGTCCTTGTGAATTGGCGTTGTGGTGGTCGGTGAGAGGAGCGTAGGCTGCGCGAGATCGTGACTTGGGTGCGATGGTGTGTAGCGGTATGTCAGCGTTGGACATGTAACAATTTGGCCGGCAATTGGACTGCGGCCGACTTGTAGACGCCCGTCGTCAGGGTTGACGTCGCACTTGTCTCGTTTCAAGCTTCGGTCGGGTGCGACACCGCCGTAGTAACTTTCCAGTGAAGTGGTAGCAGCGAAGCAACTTCAAAAGTATGTAGATCCGAACTTCGGCTCCAAAACGATGACTCCATGTCTAGTCGACACTCTTTTCGAGTGTCAAGGCCAATACAAGAAAAAAGTAGGCAAACTGATTGGCAGTGGGCCCATTGCTTGATACATATTAGAAACCTCCAATTTAGCGCAAGACTAGCATCGCGACGGGTCTATTCTAAATGAATGATTATCTTCTGCACCGCTCCCGGTACAGACGCTCAATTAATTCTTTGTCACCTTGATGACGACTTTGCCCACATGCTTCTGTGACTCCAAGTATGAATACCCCTCGATGGCCTCCTCGAACGGAAACACCTTGTCCACGACAGGATGGACCTGGCGTGTGATGAAAAGACGGTTCATATCCTCAAACCTATAGTGCCGACCGGTGAGTTATGAGTCGATCGATTGCCGACACGGAACTATCACTCACTGCGTGACCGAACCGATGAGGATGGCACGGAACGTAATGGCTTTGTGGATCGCAGGACGGATGGGTATACCGCTATCACCCTGTGTAAGTAGATGTAATAAGGCTAAAGACGAAACGTTCGTGAAGGAGGGCAACATTATCTTACCCCGGACACGTATCCAATGATATGAACTTGCCCAGCATATCTGACAGCCTTCATAGACTTTTGAATCGTGTCAATTCCGCCAACCTAGAAGACGCAAGATTGTTCTGAGCATAATGGTGACTCTGTTTGTATCTATTCACCTCAATGATGTGGTCGACGCCTCTCCCCTGGGTCTTGGTGATCTGTTACATCATGAAGCATCACTACTGAACTGCGACGACTCACGATCTTAAGAACCTCGTCCTCCCAGTTAGGATTCGTGTTGTAGTTAATAAGGTGCTGTACACCAAGCTTCTTCGCAACCTCAAGCTTCGCATCAGATGAAGAAGTGATAATGACCGTGGCACCGGAAGCGAGAGCAATTTGAGCACCAAAGCTGTAAAGATGTCGGTGCACGGGACACACAAGAAGATTCATTCGCTTACATGGAAACACCACCGGTTCCAAGAACGAGGACGTAGTCGCCTCCCTTGAGGGGGACGGGCCCATGCAAGGCATTGTATGCGGTCAATGCAGCGCATCTTACATGGTGCGCCTTTCAGCGCATCTTACATGGTGCGCCTTTCAGCGCATCTTACATGGTGCGCCTTTCAGCGCAACATCATAGGAAAAAAATGGGGAGACTCACGGTAAAGTTGAAGCCTCTTCATACGTCAAGTAGTCGGGAATTCTGACAAGTGACTATACAACATCAACGATAGGATTTAAGAGGGACAGTGGGGATAACCCACATGAGCAGGCACGTTGATGTACTCCCTCAATACACCATCTATCTGGCCTCCAAGACCAGTGTTCTTGATAGCTTCGGTGACGTCTCCATGGATGTGGTCGAGGGCAAAATTCGGGGAAACACGGTCTCCAATTTTCCAGCCTTTGACATCTTTGCCAACTGCCACGATCTCGCCAGCACCGTCAGAGCAGGGAACGGGCTTTTCCTTCTGACTGCGGGTAGGTGGAGAAGGACGTAAGCGGTGAGAGGAAACTGGACAGACCCTGGGTACCTTGCCTTGGAGACAGCGAGATCGCGGTACTGGTCAAGATATGTAAGTACAAGTTGAACCAATGGTTGAATGAGAGTGACTGACTTGTAAAGAGACTGCATGGATCTTGATGGTGACTTCATTAGTCCTCGGCTTCGAAAGTGTAACATTCTGGATTATGAAGTCATGGTGACTGACACCCTGTATTGAGCATGATCAGAGGAGCATAGGTAAGGAGACGGTGGGTGACCTGACCTGGCTACGGTACTCGCGGATAGTTGCTGGGAGGGCCATGTCGTATCACGATGGGAGCTGATTGAAGTTATAGAGGGTATTTATAAGAGCCTGAATGTCGATGGGAACAGGAGTCGTCATTATCAATCAACCACCGGAAGGTTTCTGCGATGAGTGATCATAGGGGCCATTTTCCCTCTCTCATTTCTGCTCCGAATTTGCTCAACGGTTCGAGCTCGGAAAGCATTAGAATTGATCATAGATGCCATGAAGTAGTGGACCCTGACGAAGTTACCGTACGCGGTTGCTTGGCTCAAATTCAGGAGGAGGATGCTACCCGCCAGCTCCACCGGACCAAAACACCTGTTTACCCTGTCAGCGGTCCACTTGGCTCAATGATGACCAGACTGTGGGTGAATGTTAGTAACTGAATGTTAGTAAGAGCTAGTTCGGTAACGTGCAAAATCGTATTCTCAATAGTTGTTCATGTTTGACAAGTGGGAAATTGTCTCGGCTTGTCTGCCGAAGTACAGTCGGAGACCAAATTACAAATCCCTGTGATCTGCTTGGTGAGTGCGTGCAATGAGCTCTCGCACTCCCAATTTTCGACGTCTTCTGGTCCTCGAGATCCTCAGGGCAATTCAATTACTGCTTATTTCCCTCCTTGATGCAATCAAAACAGTCCGAAAAGATCTGATCCCATATCATACTTCTGCACTATCTGGTTATCACTGGTTACTGGAACTTCTCCATCAGCAAAAATTCCAAAGTCTATCCTCACCTATGTTGCATATATAACACCTGTTGCACCCATTAACATCCCCCTGTAACATAGTATGATGTAACGTACATAATTTCTATGTCGTACTACAGTAGCATGCTGTTACATAAGGCTCAGCATCGACATAGCTCACTGTAGTCTGTTGTTGTGATTTGCCATTTAGTTCCATTCAATCTATAGCTGTGATAACCATTGGTTGAACCAAATGAATAGGCAAAAACACTACACACCACATTACTTATTTACCGTAGCATACATACTACATTCCAAGTATTGTAAGTAAGCGGAAAAGTGGTGACAAGAAAATGTAGCAAGGAGCGACAAAAAAATTGCATTTCAGGGGGAAAAAGGATAGAAATATAAAAAAAGCTGCAGCAGGGAAAAGGAGAGCGTTCGGGCTCGAGTAGATACAGTCCAAGGTGGGAGACAAGCAGTCACACTTAAATGGACACAGTCGGGCTCAAAATGGCATGGTGGGGGCAGGAGACGAGCTGTTGGGCTTGAAACCATGCGGTCACCAGGGGACGAGCGATTGGGGCTCGAGTTGACACAGTCGTCAGTTGGGTGGAAGACGAGTGGTTGCACTCAAATAGATGCGGTTGGGTCGGAGACGAGCGATCGGGCTCAAAAGGACTTGGTGGAGGTGGGACACGAGCAGCGCTCGAATTGACACAGTGGGGTGGGAGACAAGCAGCCAGGCTCGAAAGGGCATGGTGGAGGCGGGAGACAAGCGGATGTGTTGAATGGACGCAGTTAGGTTGGAGATGAGCGTTCGGGCTCAAAAGGACACGGTTGGGTCGGAGACGAGCATTCGGGCTCAAAAGGAGGTGAGACACGAGCAGTGCTCGGATTGACACGGTTGGGTGGGAGACAAGCAGCCGGGCACGAAATTTGGGCATGGTGGAGGCGGGAGACAAGAGGATGTGCTGAATGGACGCGGTTGGGTCAGAGACGAATGTTCAGGCTCGAAAAGACCTGGTGGAGGGTGGGACATGGGCGGCGCTCGAATTGACACGGCTGACTCGGAGGGGTGGGGGATGAGCGGTCGGGCTCGAAAAGACATGGTTGGAGTGAGGCGAGTAGTAGGTCAGCACCCCGCCTTGGTGAGTTGGCGTTGTTGTATCGTATCGTGTTGTTGGGACTTTGAAAAATTTCAAGCACACCAACAGTTGCTTACTCAATCAGTTCACACCACACCGCTGACGCGGCCCAGGTCAACTTACATACATACATGCCACCATCACTGCACTGCCAACCCTTTCGTTCGACTCGTTTTGAGTCGCGGCGTGCTGCGCTCGTTGCGACGCCTGTACCGTCACCATTCCCATCAATTTGGACGCCATATCCATCGATCCCGCGCTTCCAATCGCACTCAACGTCTCTCCTCGCCTCTTGGATCTGTATGTGGCCTCCTGGCCCTGTACCTCGAGTTTGCGCGATCGTTTCGACGTTGCGCTCGTTCCTGTCACTCTCAGGACCTATCCCATCGTATCCGCCGCCTTCGACAATGGTTTGGCGGTTCCAATCGCCCTCGACGACTTTCGACACCTCCAGTGGACCTATGTGGCTTCCTGGGCCTATACCTCGATGTAGCACGTTTGCATCGACGCAGCGCTCGTTTCCCTGCTCTCTGGACGTTCTTGGGTGCTCTGGGGATTGTCTAGTGCGGCCGCTTTAGTTTCCGGCTCATCTGGCTCATTTCGAGCTTCTCCAGGTATGTCCTCCTGCTCCCTTGTCTCTCAGCGTTCGTGTTCGCGTTCTGACGCGTTCTGCAGCTCGTTTGGATCGTCCCTAGTGTCCTTGTGGTGGCTAGATGGTCCCGCTGTGCCCGTTTGGTCGCCGGTAGGTACGTCGTCACAGCTCTTTTTTTTTTTTTCCTTTCTCCCCCTCAAGTTGACGCTCTGGCGGGTTCGACGCTGGCACTATGGCTGCACCATCACCAGTGCATGACGACAACACCACACGACGACGTTGTGCCAGCACCCACAAGTAAACCCGTGACAGGTGCGGGTACAGCCTGAGGTTTTCGCTGGGTATGGGTTTTCGCCGGGTACCGGTATGGGTACACCTATGTTATTCCCTACTGTCACCTGGTCCCCCGGTTTCCAAGTGGCATTCTCAACACTCGCTGGCGTCATGGGAACAGTATGAGTGTCGCGGATACCTTCTTTTTGAATAGATATATTAATATGCGTACATTTGAACAGTACAGAGTGCACGTGTTTTGAATGTATTGGTTGTGGACACTCATTAATGGTAGTCGACATTGATCAATTCAACTTTCGAGTAGACTATGTACACGTTGGCGCAATGGCAGGAGGCTATGGTAGCTGATATCGGCAATGGTCCGTATGTAAATAGGCACTACTGACTACAGGTGACGACAGCAACAATGTAATTATGGCATGTGCAACTGCTACTTTTCCTTTTTGCAGATGTCACTGGACACCCGGAACGCATACGTTGTGAACTAGGAGTTCACAAAGAAGTGTTTTTGCAGCTCGTTGAAGAGTTTCGCTCCATGGGTCTCACCGATTCAAGGAATGTGACGTTGGAAGAACAGGTGGCCATCTGTCTCTATACTTGTGTTACAGGCCTCACGACACGACACGTTGGAGAGCGATTCCAACGTTCCAATGAAACAATCACTCGGTATGTATTCAAACACATGCTACTCAATGTCTAATCTCGATGTCTAGGTACTTCAAGAAGATAATCAAAGCTCTATCTAGTCCTCCGTTCTATACAAGCTATGTCCTTCCTACGACCGGACTGGCTGTTCCCCCCCAAATCCGTCAAAACCCTAAATTTTGGCCATTCTTCCGTCACGCCATTGGCGCAATTGATGGTAGCCATATACCCATTTCTCCCCCAGCATCCATTCGCGAGAGATACCGGAATCGCAAAGGATTCCCTTCACAGAACGCACTTTTTGTCGCTGACTTTGACATGCGGTTCACCTACACGCTCACCGGATGGGAAGGATCAGCTACAGATGCGCGTGTGTATGATGACGCGATCAGCACTGATCTTCACATCCCAGACGGGAAATACCTTCTTGCGGATGCAGGTTATCCGCTTTGCCTGAAACTTCTTGTTCCCTATCGGGGTGTGCGATATCACCTTGCGGAATGGGGACGGGCGAGCATCCGGTACGTACCTGATCACCCCATGATCAAACTACTGATATCTGTATTCAAGGCCTGCAAATCGAGAGGAGCTGTTCAACCTACGACATTCATCTGCCCGAAACGTGATAGAGCGCATTTTTGGTGTTCTAAAACAACGTTTTCGCATCCTTTTATTGCCCACGGAATATGACTTGAAAACACAAGCACAGATCCCAGCGGCACTATGCGCACTTCACAACTTCATTCTCACGAACCGTGACAATCCCCAAGATACCGCCACCTCCGATTCAAATGACGAGGCGGTTATGGATGATAACGACTCGGAGTCTGTTGCAGATCAAGATGTGAACATATGGAGGGACAATATTGCACAGGCAATGTGGGACAGTTACCAAGCAATCTTGGCAGCTCGTGAACGTGAGGGTTTAGATATGGATAGCTGGAGTGACTTTGACATGTCGGATGTGGACATGGACCTTATTGACGATATGTAGTCTCGATGGTCTGGTACTATGCAGTCGTATTTCATACTAGTATACCTGCTGTGCTCACAACGCAACTTGGAAACAACAGATGCTGGAATTCAAGAACTAAAAAAACAACGATACGTGCTACATCACATCCCCATAGCTGTACTGGTACTTGGGGCTGTGGCATGATACTTTGCATACAAATCGGATACAAACAACGCCCTGGCATCATCATCAGGTAGTGAAACAAAGATAACAGCGGAGACAGAGTCCTGAGAGATATGTAAAAGCATAAAGCGGCGGTGTTCTTGAGGAATCGCAGGTTGAGAGTACAACAGTTGGGTCGCCTCGCGCACGCTGACCAATGGGTCAAGCATAGATGAAGAAATGGAATCGCTAAGGTGGCGGATAGAAGAGTCTACAGCATGTAATGCAACAGTTGTTACGCCCGGCTGCTTTGTACCAGCATTGGTAGGAACTGAGGTTCGACTACGCTTCTTGGCAGAGGGCCGTCCCGAATAGACGGATGTTGCGGTAGGAGTAGAGGATACAGGTGGGTGGGCGGAGAACAATGACGAGTGGGGACCTGACTGATCCCCGGGTGACAAGGAAGACGCGGGACGTTTCTTTTTTTGTGACGAATGGGAATTAGATGCAATGGAGGATATAGGTCGTGAAGCGGAGTAGGTAGTTGATAGATCGGACGAGGGTGGTGGTAGATCGGCGAGGGTGTGTAGCACTGAGGAGATAGTGTCCGCAGCATTGACAATTGTTTCCTGATCAGCCTGTGACAGACCGGTGTTTGGATTGTCGATGCCATGGGGGGTGGCCATAAGGGAAGACGGTGTTGCTGATTGGGATGATTCCTGATTGGCTGTACCACGGTGAGAAGCAGTCCCATCCGCATTGCCAACATGCGAAATCTCGTCCATCTTGGCGCGATGCTCCCAGCCCTTGTTGCGGAACTCCTTTATCCCACCATTTCCCTAGTAAATGTCAGCCATCCAATTGGGTGATATTATCAATAAAACACTTGCCTTTGAACCCGCGAATGTATTGAAGACAGCTTCTGCAGAGCCTCCAGCAACACTGACCTTTGCACCATTGATATCATCATAGTGGTTGCCAGAAGTATTGCGCCAACGGTTGATGATGGCTAGTATTGCCTTGAGCTATGTTCCGAGATCAGTAGAGGGTAATGCTGAGGTCCATGGTCACGTACTGCACCCCATTTATATTTGACACTCTTGACGTCCTTTACCTTACTACCAGCCACATGGAATGGCTCGAGATGCTTGACTGCCCCTGTAAAAGTGGCAGATTTGAACCCCCCTGCTCCATTTCCCTCTGAACGATGGGCATGGAGGTAGTCGACAAGTGCAGTGATCTCCTCCGGGGACCACCTTGCTTGGGCTGCAGAATCGTCATCAACTGGCCTGGTCATTGTATATGATACAGCTCGAAGTTGGGTAGAGATCGTGAGTAGTTGTTGACGTAGCTGTCTGCGTCGGATGTCTGCTCGACGCAGATAAGGATCAGCTTGAAGGTTGCTCATGGGAGGGGTAGATAGAGTTCTTTGTAATTTGGTCTCCGACTGTACTTCGGCGGGCAAGCCGAGACAATTTCCCACTTGTCAAACATGAACAACTATTGAGAATACGATTTTGCACGTTACCGAACTAGCTCTAACTGGTTCGGACGAACACGGAATCCAACTCCGCTCTCTAGTAGTAATGCTATCAACTCGGGCGTCGACCGCCAAATGTCTGGCACGCTCATTCGCCACCGTCGTCGACTCCAAGGCGTCCGGGATAAAACTCGCCGCCATCGACAACGGTCAACCTACAGCCGCCGTCACCTTCCTCATCAAAGCCGGCAGTCGGTATGAACCAGCTCCAGGTGTCGCGCATGCTTTGAAAAACTTTGCATTCAAGGTTTGTTTGACTCTTTCGCTCCCAGAGCGCGGCTTTTCTCACTAAAGTCTTGCTCCACTATTTGTAGAGCACGGCAAAGCGGTCGACGCTTGGAACTGTACGAGAAAGTGACCTCTACGGTGGTGTACTCTCTGCCAGTCTGTCACGCGAATACCTTGCATTCACCTCCGAGTTCCTCCGCGGTAACGAGTACATGTCCTTGTAATTCCCTGCTCAATGTGTGGTATTAACCCACATTTTAGGTCCTTCTTCACTTCCGTGCTAACCTCCATCCTGGCCACCTCTAAATTCCTCCCTCATGAGTACACGGAATACGTCCTCCCTGTCGTCCGAGATGAGGCTACCGCTGCCTCTCAATCGCCAAGCGCTGTCGCTGTCGAGGCTGCACACGCTCTCGCCTTCCGTACTGGCCTCGGCGCGTCCCTGTTCGCTGGCCCACATACCCCTGTCACTCTCGAATCTGTGAAAGCCTTTGCAAAGCAGGTTTTCACCTCGGGGAACGTCGCTGTCGTTGGTACTGGCATCGACTCGGCACGTCTTACGGAGCTCGTCGACAAGGCACTCGCAGATGCCGCTCTCCCCACAAGTTCTCCCATCACGGCTACGCCTTCGAAGTACTTTGGTGGCTCGACGCGAATCGGCTTGCACGAGGGTCCCCAGACCGTGTTTATTGGGTTTGGTACCACGACGCCGTCACCTGTGCTCTCTGTCCTCAGCGCGCACGTCGCACCGACACAGTCGCTCAAGTGGCCTGCTGCACCCCGCCAACCTGCCACCGTCACTTCGGTCCACCTTCCTTATTCTGATGCGGTCTTGACTGGCGTTCTGGTACAGGCCGCTGATGCGAAGAGCGTTACGGAAGCCGCCAGGGCTGTCGTTGAAAAACTGAAGAAACCCTTGAATGCAAACGATCTCAAGATTGCCGTTGCACGCGCCAAATTTGGTGCTGCTACCGCCGTCGAGGGTAGAGAAGGTCTCGTGGAGGCTATTGGCAGTAACGTGGGTTCCTCCGAGATTCTTCTGCATTCCGCTGTCGGAAATTGATGATTCTTACTCCCAGATTTTCTCGAATGCGAATGTCTCGATCGAGAACATGTTGGCTGCGCTGGACAAGGTTGACACAGCTGCTGTCTCCAAAGTGAGTGTCTTGTGAGATACGCGTGCTCTCCGGTCGCTGAATGCCTTTTTCTCGTAGGCCGTCTCCGAGCTCACCGCAGCCACACCGACATTCGTCGTTGTTGGTGATGTCAAGACATTGCCATATGCTGATGAGATTGGGCTTTGACTGCCATGCTTGTCACCGTGAGGATGGTATACCTATTGGGAGAATGTAATGACGATAGATAGAGTCGTTTGAAAAATCGAGCTTCCATTGTACGGAGCTCGTTTGCTCAATCGACATGGTCCGACAACATTTGGGCTACCACATACGTCTCTTGCAAGCCAGAACTCTTCCCTTTCCAACTAGTAAGCTCAATTTCGATTAGTCTTCGTGGTCCGCAGTGGGTCGTAACTCGTCTACACACCGGAATGTTACTTTGCCAGCCAGTGAGTCTTGCGAATCACGGTTAGGGTGTATCACATGATCCAAGATTCCAGGCTTGTCGGCGAACGTCGGCTCACCTCTGACACGATGCCACGGTCTGCGCATCGACAGCAACTTAGATCGATATGATCTTCCTCTAGTTCTGGCGCAGGTGCATAATATGCTGACAGTGACGCTTAGCGAGCGGAGTCGTGGTAAGTAGGCATGGCCCGTAGACTCCGAATCACTCCGAAGGAGGTGACGACAGCCCAAAGGGTTTTGATCAGACTAAAGCTTCCTGCCTCGACCTAGACTCGGTACCAAGGTGTGCACAGACAATAAGGCCTCAGTGAAACTAGGACAGGTAATCAATGTTGGCGAGAATCCGACTTCTGATCAAAAATACTAGCGATGTCGTGTAACGCGATACCATGATATGACGCCCAATGTGAGCGCTGAGGGATTCCGAGTCAAATCACGTTCTATCATCGTATTCAGCAGAACTCGTGCCTTGTGATGTTACATTGCCTATGAAAAAAAATGAAGATGCTACGTAGTCATGAAAACAATATAAAATATGATGCGAAGCGGAGCGGAGCTCACGAGTGAGTCTATCACATACGTGGATGGGGCCAGGGAGGATAAACGACGATGGGTGTTCATCTATCGATAATCCCCCCCGGCCAAATTCCTATGAAGACCCCACGGCGCAATGCTCCTACACCTCGTCCAGTCATGAAAGCAAAATAAATAAATATGTTGCCAGTGGTGTCGTAAGTTCTCGTCACAGTTTGGACCAGGCGGGATGACAACGGGCGTCTATCCATCCACCCTGGCCAAACATCGTTCTGCTCGTAGACTCAAGGTTTTCTGCATCGTTCCAACTCCTCCTCTATAAACGTGAGAACTTGGTCCGAAGAAGGACGGCGTTCTGGTTCCTTTGACCAAGTGGATTGAAGGAAATCCCAATAGCGGACTGGAAGGTTGGATGGGCGTTCATCCAAAGGGTCTTTGCCCCCATACTTCAGAATAATGACGTGGGTGGACTTGGAAATGTGGGAGAATGGAATTCGGCCCGACAGCACCTGAAAAAAAAGTGGTCAGTATGCTTGCTACACTGCGTATAGGCAATCATCAGTTACCTGCCAGACGACGCAACCAAAGGAATAAATGTCACAATATGTCGTTGGTATGGGCTTCGCGTTTTCCAAATCCGGATGAATGAATAACTCGATTGCAGCCCACCGATGAGCGCAGATGATGGAGGGTATCGACTCATTCGCCTCAAGGAACATAAAGGATAGGCCAAAGTCGGATATGTATATCCGCCCATGATGATCTACCAGGATGTTGGAGCCTGTCAGGTCACCATGGATGACTCCAGAGTGATGAACTATGTAGAAATGAACTCATAAATTGTTCCACACGTGTATAGAGGTTACTTACGGTACCGCAAACCACTAGCCACCTCGTGAAGCTGTGATCAAGGGGTCAATATCATCTAGCTGTTGTGGGAGAGAACCCACAATTGTTAATCTACGCTCCGCGGTGAACTGATTGTGATTCCGGTGGACGAAGCCGGTGAGTGTGCCTTCACTCATCCATGGTGTGATGATACTGGGGATTGGACCAAACTCGCATGTGAGCCCAATAAGTGGCAAGATGTTTCGATGGTTTAGTTTCTTCCATATTCTAGACTCCCTCTCGAACATCTACAAGGTATCAACATCAATAACACCGCATAGCGAGTGCTGTTGGCCCACTTCACCTTGCGGGCCTTTATAATGTCCATTTCATCATAGACATGTTTCGGGCATTTGACAACCACCTATAATTCATCATTGCCTCGGAAAGACACTACCGGTATAATGTGGACTACGAACCACTTCAGGTATTGGACCCCGTCCGATCAGATAGCACTTGATCGCTACAGAGAACCCGCCGTGAAAGATCTCTTGTTTGCCAGGGATACATTCTAAGCGAGCTGCTGGATTCGCTACGGGGATACTGTAAAGGAAAGCAAATGGGCATCCTTCGACTTCTTAGTTTGTAGTATAAAATTTTACCCTTGATGGATAACTGCAATCGCGAGGTCAATGCTTGACTGAAGTCTTGACCACAAAAAATCCAGCATATCGAGTCAGACTCACTGGGACGTGAGTCACTGATCGACTGGGATGTCTGAGGAGTGAAGTCTGTGAGGGTGAAAAGTGACTTAGACCTTCAAATACTACCACAGCTTTCATAGCACTGCTACATATCCTGTATGTTTCTCTATCGAAGATTCGACGAAGGATAACGTTGATAGTGCTGTGTCCGCTGTCAAATACGTAAGGTGTTCATTGCCAGCCTGAGGCTGTGATCCTGTGGACACTGGAAGGGGCTGTGAGCGCAGCATTTCGAGCAATCCGCTTGAGCCCCCCGTCTCGATATCTACCAGCGCTAAACCGTCGTTATTGGATTGTCCGCTCTTCTCTTACCACCACTATGGCGTTCTGTCTCGCAGACCTCACATGTTGCCTCAAGGACAGCTACGAAGAAGAGGTGAAAGAACATATCTCACCAGTCTCGTTAACTGGTGACTGGACTCACCTTCCCAGTATTACTTACTGGGATGTGCTCGATGAGGGCAAATCCACTCTAGAGTCATCCAATGAGCACGACAAGTTTACCGCTTACTGGCCATCTTACTACTCCAGTCTTCATGATGTCACGATTCGCGTGCCAGTGGAGAAAGTGCACAAGGAAGAACGAAACGAGTACAGCTCTAGCTGGCCGCGAAGGCCTGCGTCAGGCGTTCGCATATGTCACTGGTCTGAAGGGCCTTTTGGCGCGTCTCAGCGTGTTAAACTCTCCGTTGTAAGTCAATACTTTTATGTGGAATTTTCAAACGTGAATCGGACATGTGTGATTGACTCCGCCACGTCAGTTGAATGACTGGGCTACCACTCTTCGTTCGCGTCAGTGACATTTCTTTCGCTATGTTTTCCCAGGTCGCTAAGGTCTCCCTGCCGCAGGCCACGCTAGAGGTGTCGTACACGGCGACCTGACACCGGCAAGTCATGTTGTCTTTTGTATAGCCTGGAAAATCTGATTTAACCATAGCTTTCTTTCAGAATTCAGTCGGTATAGTCCATGGGAAGGGTATTTTAAATACTCTAGCGTTATCGCAACCCACCAGGATGTCACGGACAGGAGAGTCCCTGGTTGGTGATGTGACTGATGCTTATGGTGCCCGCTGGGCCGCAACTGAATTCTTCCGTCTCGACAACGGTGATCCGCGCCCGACAAAGATGAGTGATGTTTATTCGTTTGCCTGTCTTATGCTTCAGGTTCGTCTATTCATCTATTTCCCTCATGCTAAGGTATTGACCAGGCGATACAGGTGCTGACGGGAAACGTCCCGTATTGTGCAACGAAGAGGCCTGAACAGGTCGTATATTTGAAGTATCTAGGAAGAGAGCCCATCGATGCAAAAACTCCCGAGGTTGGGGATCGCTATGTTGCGTTCATGCGTTGGTGCTGGTCGCCGGTACCAGAGAAGAGACCTTGCATGGAAACCGTTGTGGATTTCATTGAGGAAGAGATCAATAAGCTCGAGGAGTGATACGTTCTCGACGTTTCGCCAGTCCCGGCTATGGCTGGTTATTTATTCGGTTCAGCGCATTCCATCACTATGTGATATCTGAATCATCTTTATAGTTTTACCCTCAGTCTTGTTACCCTGCAAATTCCGTCGCTGGGCTGTAGGCTCGTGACATTTCACCTAGTTATTCTTTGAGCGTAGTCGCTATCTCGCGATCATATCTCGATTTGAAACAGTATACCATTGCCCTTCGAATCTCCATTTTTGAGACAAGTCTGGCTGCTAAGCCTTCATGCACCACACTCGATTTTCCGAAAGCTATCAGGACCCGAAACCCAGACTGAATACTGCAAGATCAGAGCGAGTGATGGTCAAGATCAAACACCCTTTTGCATCGGTGACATCTATGGTCCAGAGCATTGGAGGGTTGTTCCTTTTGCGAATCGCCGACGGTACAAAGTAGTTGGCATAGCGCCCACGGAACAATTGAGTACGGCAAACAATGGGACTGGAAGGGTGTTCACCTCGCCGGCTTCGGGTTTACGAAGCATGTCGGAAGTGTGGAGAGCGGTGAACGCATCCTCAGAATGACTGATAGTACCTGGTCGATCATGGATGCATACGTCCACTACTGGGACTGTAAGGACGCAAACGTGATACCTTGCCTCTTCTAACAGGATACTCACTTCGCTCTCCAACGCAATCAACATGCCATGGGGCCGCTGACGGCAGCGGGTACGGTCGGATCCGAGGGATGTACACCGTGACCGTCCGACGTCATGGTCTGCTCGCGCTTCGCCTTCCGACTAGTAGGCTGCAAAATCGGCAATCCCAATGTGACGTCCATAGACTCCATACCGCCGTCGCCATATACTCCACCGTTCTACCTTGGCGTCGGCACGTTGGGGTTTGAGAATCTCGGGAAGACCTTCTTTGGGAACGCTCTGGTAATGAGTTTGGATAATCTTGGCGCCCGAGAAAAGGTCATCGATACAGTGGAGGACATTCTCTGCAGGCAGTCCAAAGTACCCGACACCGTCCCGTTTGGCGCAGGTCTCGCGCATGTCGGGCAGCCTCTTAGTAAGAGGCTCGTAGACATGTCACTGACCTCTACAGAGCCCATATTCGCGCTGTGAGTCGTCCCGGAACCTTCACATTGAGAGGGGGAATCCTTCTGATCACTCGGAATGCGCGCGGGCACCCGAGATCATCCCACAACCTGCTTCACCGTTCACCGCCAGATCTGGAGGTTCATCTACGGGAACAAGGAGCGTCCTAGGACTCGGTAGCGCCCATTACATATGTACTGCCGTGGCGCGATACGATCACCGGATCTTTGCATAACGCAAATGCCATCGTCGGTGAACTTGACCATGCCGGACCCCCGAAGTGCGGCTGAAACGGGTCCTAAAACAGGCCAGCAACGGCAACAGTATGAGTTTACTCCAAGGACGACATTCAACCAATTAAGGAGCTACACCGTGACGCTTGACGGCCGTAATGGCAGATAGTCCAACAGCCCCGATGATCTGATGCTGCCTGACGGTCCTGGCCGGGTGGCAGGATTCGCAGCAGGAATTTCGCACTTGAGCCCATGTTCGCCCTCTCCAGTTCCGTGCCCACACTGGTGTCCTTTTCGGCCTTAACTTCTTCCGCCCGCCCGCCTATCTTCGCACACAGGCTGCAAGCACAGGTTCTCTAAGGGTGTTTAGATTAATTGGTTGTCAACGAGGTAATGGTCTTTTCCTCCCTCACAGCCTTTGGACACACGTGCGGTCGCATCGGATCGATTCTCGGGCTTGGAAGAGCTGCCGCGGTGTCAGCCATGGTCTTAAGTTGAGGAGATTAAATGCTTAAATTCAGTGTACCAAGGAAGCGAGTTCAATCACTTGGGAGCTTCCTAAACCTCTGGATTCGGACAGCATCGACCCAGTTGAATTTCAGGCGCGTCTACAACAACATCATGATAACAATGCGGTGATGGTGATTAGAAATGAAATACGTAATGAAATGGCTGAGGTTTCTTCCAGCTTGATGCGATCAAAATTTTGACCTTCTCATTCAGATCAGTTCAAATGTAGCAATGGTGTAGAGGGTCGGGATCCTGGACCACTCACTGCGTTCTCTCGAGCCTGAAGGCATGTGTCCTGCAGGGCCGTGGATCTAAAAAGTGAGTATACGACGGCGGAAAACCAACCTTAGCGACGCCTATTTCGGCTGCGTCAGTAGCGTCGGCTGTGTCGTTTGCCGTCGTCAACTTCAAAAAACCATGTGGCTCGCTAACGCACCGCAGGAAACTTGACCAAACAAATGGCCACACCCAAAGTGGGCACTCGAGTTACATCGCACCTCCACTCACCCCCACCATCAGCCGCTCGAAGACGGACCCACCGAGGACAACGACACGGCATGGACAACGATGCGACGGACAACGATGTGGTGGAACGACGCACCAAGGACAGCGACGCGCTGAGGACAACGACGCGGATGCTGTGCCATTACCACCACCACCACCACCGTGCTCCCACGTCGATGACGACGATGCCGCCGTGCCATCACCACCACTACCACCCCATCCGCACGTCAACAACGACGGCACGTGCCACCGAAACGACAATGACGCCGACGAGACGCCGCCGCTGTGGCACCCGCGCCACGTCAACGACGACGACGACGACGCCGTGTCACCACCACCACCACCACCATCCCGCCCCCACGTCAACGACGACGACATGGTGGCACCACCGAAACGACGGCCGTGCCACCACGTGCCCCCACGGTCAACGACGACAACGACAACGCCGTGTCACCACCACCACCACTGCGCCCCCACGTCAATGATGATGACGATGACGACGACAACGCTGTGTCACCACCACCACCACCACCACCACCACCACCACCACCGCACCCCCACGTCAATGCACCGAAACGACGACGATGATGCCGCCGCCGTGGCACGCGCCCCCATCGTCAACAAATGACGCCGCCGCCGTGTCACCACCACCACCACCACCACCACCACCACCACCGTGCCCCCACGTCGACGACGACGATGGCACCACCCGTGCCACCGAAATGGCGACGACAACGACAACGCGCTATCACCACTACCACCACCATTGCGCGACGACGACGATGCCATCACCACCACCGCCATTGTGCTGGCACGTCAACAATGACGATGCCGTGTCGCCACCACCGCGCGGCAAGACGACGACGACGACGACGACGCCATGCCATCATCTCCTCTACTCGGGTGAACATCGTCCCCGCATCCCCGTTGACAACACCCTCCATGTACTCGATCTCGAGTCCACATCTCCGAGTCTGTGCACGTTCGCACTCGCAGGTTCCCGCGCCCCAGAACCCCACGTCGGCACATCCGCCGTTCATGACCCACACCAACAACCTCTATGTCTGGGGTGGTCGTGGTGGTGTAGACATGGCCCCACTCGATCGCTTCCAAGCCGGCATCTGGAAAGCCTCGCTCGACGCACTCGACACCCCAAGCACGACCACGATCGCTTGGGATCGCCTCTCCGCCGTCAACGACGACTCGGACGCAGCGCCCCTGCGGTATATCAGGCCTGTCAGCTGATACCGTAGGGTAAATTATATATTCACGCGGGAACCACCATCACTATGTCTGCACATTAACAACAACGATGACGACGCCCTGTCACCACCATCGTGCTGGCACATCAACATGTGTCGCCACCACCGCACGGCAAGATGACACGATGCCGTGGCATCACCACCACCACCACCATTGTGTGCGCATCAACGACGACAGCACAGTGGCACCACCTGTGCCACCGAACAACAATGACGACGCCGTGTCACCACCACCGCACGGCAAGATGACGACGACGACGCCGTGCCATCACCACCACCACCACCACCACCACCACCACCACCACCACCACCACCACCACCACCACCACCACTGTGCAGCAAGACGACGACGACGATGATGACAGCACGGTGGCACCATGCCACCGAAACGATAACGACAACGACGCCGGGCCATCATCACCACCACCACTACCACTGCACCGGTTTGACCATTTGATATATACATTTTTTGTTCACTATACTTTAAGTAGAATCACAGTGTTGTTAAAGTAGTACCATATAACAACTAAAAAACTAGGATTAACATGGTCCCCAGAAACTAGGATTCAGTATCGCGTGGCATTTTGGGCCGAAGGCCCAAAACCGAGCAATAGCTCGTTGATGATGGATAACGAAAAGTCTTACAAAGGTCTCTCACCGTTACGTACCTGCAACGTTTCATATAGCCACACTTTGTTACGCGACTACAGGTCTGCGTAAGCACTAAGTAACCCACAGCCCAATTGACGACATCGCACCGTTTATAGACTTCCCTTGTCGTAACGCATCTGCGCCTATAAAATCGCTTCTGTGACCAACGAAAACCTCACCTACTTTTTGCGAACTCGCCAACACTACCCATTCGAAACTCACCTTTACTCGTCATACCATGACGTTCAACAAGCTTGCGCTCACGCTCCTTAGCATCGTCGCCGTTGTGGCCGCGTTGCCAACTACGAATGGTGTGGCTCTGAACCGTCGTGGCTGTGATGGCATCCCGGAGGGAGAGTGAGTGTCTCATTCATTGCATATTGTGTATCAATCATGAACTTTCCGTTACAAGTGGCACACAAAACTTTGGCTGTTAAAGAGTAGATGGACGTTGGTTCCGGTGGACCGCAAGGTGATCAGTGGCATGGCCAAATCTGAGGGTTGGGAGAGGATGCCAGCTTGCAGGATCAGAAGTGATTGGTTCCGCACGGACCTACGAGATGTTACTACAGGGGCAGCGTGTTTATTCTCGATTTTCTCACCTTTCATAACCTCGTACAAATTGTTTGCCACATTACTGTAATGCACTGATAAAAGACGGTCCGGGATTGAGTTATCAGCAAAGCTGACCTCGTATCGCCGAGAATTATTTTTGGCTTCATGTTCCTTCAATCATTTCAAGCAAGCCAAGTCAAACTTTCAAGTTCCAGAAACAACATGTCAGTTCACAAGAGGTGCCGAGCTCCAAATTAGTACATAGTACGTGCGTGCTGTTGACTCGGCGGCGTGCGGTCTCCGTGATATAACCGAGGAAACTTACATGCTGTGCACGTTCAAGTCGCCTGTACATGTAATACTTACATCAGCAAACTAACACATTACAGTCGACTCCCGGATCCTAACCGATATGTACCCCAAAATAACCGATACCCGATACCCGATAACCGATACAAATATTGAGGGAGAAAAGATAGATATGTCCAAATTAGGACATATATATTATATAATCAGCACACGACCCAAAATACACTCGTCCATGCTCCTTCAACCAGCTTGACATCTCCGTCACACAAGCCGAGTAGCTCGTTCAGGCTGCTCTTGATGTCCTTGAGTCCACCGGTGCACTCCAACGGTCAAATCGACTCGACATCACCGAGTTCCTTAATCCTGCAGCTGAGGCCCACCGTGTCGCTGATGCGACAGACAAGGATATCTACCAGGCGGTTATGGAAGTCAGAGGCCGCGGGAACAGGTGATGACATTGATGATGGACCAGTCGAGCCGGCGCTGACACGCAATGAGGCAATTCAAGCAGCCTTGTCACTACGGAGATACACAAAGGATCTTGATGATCCTTCCGTGCGTAAGTTGGATATGATGGTGGGTTCATTCGGGCAGAGGACACATACAAAGGAGATGCAGAGCTTGAGGGATTCAACATTGACACACTTTTTCTACCATTCATAGAGAAGATCACGATCAAGGAGTGACGACGAAAAATCTATGTATTCCGGGTCCTGCCTGACCGATACTCCCCGATAACCGATACCCACGAAGCAAACCGAGGGCTATCGGTTATGAGGGAGTTGACTGTGCTTTTAGGAGCCTCAGGTTAAGTCTTAAACTACAGCCATGTTCAGTCTATCCGAATCGCCAACACCCTGCCATTCGCGATCAGCCGCCGCAGCGCCGAGCGCCCAAAAGCATACCGTTTTGTTAGCAACACCATCACGGTCGCGTACGCTATCGTCATGATCTCTGCTGGTTATGCTCTCAGATCCGCCTAGTACCTGAAGGAGATGATCGGGTGTTGGCTGGCGTTGACAGGAGCGACATGCGCCATGTCCCTTCGGGCAGCACGCCGTGATGGGGAATGGGTCCAGCCGTGCCGCACGGGAGTCTTTTTTACTGCCTTCCCAGCACAGCTAATCCTTATTTACTCTGCTCTGCACTACGCATACCGTACGTCATGCCTTTGTTCTTGCCAGCACACACATACTAATAGTTGTTGCCGAGCAGAAGCATTCGCTTACAACGCGCCTTCTGGTCTCACCTTAACCGGTGGCGCAACTCTTGCTGTCTTCCTTGACATGGTGTATGTCAAGGTCTCCTCGGAGGCATCAAGTAGCACGGATCACGGCGCCCCTAATCCCCAGGAACAAGAACTGCAGGATAATCTGGGCGACAGCCCAGGTAACTATAATTGGTCATCATCTATGGTGGGTATCATCTGCCTAATAACATCACCTCATTTTTTGCTCAGCTTCAGGTGCCGGAAACAAATATGTATGTTGACGACGACCGGAGAAGGCATGTCTGCTACGTGATTCGGACATAGTATAGTTGTTTATTGCATGTATCATTTTTGTGTCCATGTCATTCAATGTAGCAACAATGTAAAACACGAAGAATTCGTCAGATGAAGGTGTTCTACACCCGAAATACGATTACACTACAAACGTCGATACCCGTCTCCAAGTGAGGGAGTGTTATCCTGCTTGGAGAAGACGTGACGTTTCAACGGCTCTGTTCTCATAGACGGAGAAAGGGCGATGTCGTTCGACACGAACGGCTGTCCACCGGAGGAAACTTGAACTGGAGGAGATCGAGCTTGCCTGACAATTTTCGCGCGAATGACACTAGTCAACAGGCCTAGCATGAAAGAGAGAAGCATTCTGCCGAGGGGAGCGCTTCACGTCTTGCAGCAGGATAGCTTTTCCTGGTAGCGATCAGCCAAGAGATCGGGGCAACGTCCTCTGGAGAAGCGTTGGCAGAATCGGACTGTTCGCAGAGGACTTGTCGACGGCAGTCAAGTACTCCCCGAACAGACCATCTCTACTTCTTGCTGGGCTCTTCGATGGTCACTGGACAAGAGTGGTTTGTGAGGTCAACGGAATATCAGATTATATACGCGTAACCTCGTGTTCATCGATAATCAGACGGATCGGACTTCCGTGCTGGGATCCGGCCGTGCTTGTTGCGACCATCACCCTCCAGGCTTCTTACTGGGGTGAACTAGGGCATCCGTCAAGCATCGAGGGGCCACGAGCAATTTTCGGTCATGCGGAAATTGTAAAAAATAATGTAACAATGGGAGTGTATCCATACTTTTTCTTCTTCTAGCAATGCAGTCGTATGCGTATAAAGAACTACTCGCGTACTCCTGACAAAGTGCTGTATTAGCGAGTGGACTGCATGAAACTCGAGGCGTTACCTGCCACCATTCCCTATGCGCGTCTTTTAACCCGAGGCTTTGGGAATGCCAATGGCGTGCTGAGTACGGCTCTTTTCGTCTCTCCAGCACTGTCAGGAAGACCGAGACGCTTAAGGTCGTGCATGGTCAACTTGCTTATCTTACAACCTAATGACTTGAAGAGCGCATTGATCCTAACGGGCGGGGCGTAACTGCAAAGACCTGCGAAAACAGAACGGGTGACTCACACGGGACCTTTTTGACTCAGATCATTTGCAATAAGCGTCGTGTCCGTCGCGTAGTCGTCGACACGTAGACATAATGCAAACATATGTGTGAGCAACAGCGTCTCCGTTTGAGATGTCGATTGCGGTCTGGATGACAAGCGTCAGTAAATTTGAACCTCTCGGATCAGGAGGAGTACTAACTCTGTTGATCCTCTTGGCGTCTCCGTGAATCTAGATATAAGACCATCGATTATGATGGAAGGGACACCGGAGAGCTTCTCGTATACGATTAACTTGTCGAATTTACGAAAGGTTATGTTTCGGAAGGCCATCATGATCGAGATGTACATCAGGGTCTTGCTGACCGTGAGGCGGTACACGTCAACCTCTCATGATGCACGGGCAAAGAGCGGAGAACTACTCACACGTGTGTCCTACTCGGTGATGTGGAAGCACAAACGAGGACCATGTGTTGGTTGATCCAGTTTGATCGTCGATATGGGAGAAGGGCTGTTCGCTCCTTGCTTGAGTCAACTTGGATGATTGCCGAGGGCGACAGGTCTTCCATTCCGCTTCTGGAATGATACTGTGCAGGGAGTAGATTTCAGATGGGGTCTCGGCATCTGGGTTGTACGGAGGTATCAAACGCGAACTGTCAGCTGTTGCTTGCGCTTCCTCTGTCCGACGTGTCCGTCACCCTAGTGTTTGCCATGTAATAGATGGGAACGTACCTCTGGAAGGTAGGGCTTGTGTATTCCGTTGGATACTCTCCTGCAGGTGATCTGCAACTGTTTCCATCGCAGATACATCCAACTTGTTTCGTTCTTGGGCCCTGATGGCTTGCTTGGCCTTTTTGGTACCAAAAGACTCGCCCAGAGCAGCGCGAGCTTCAAGACGCTGCAAGGTAGAAACTTCTGCCGGTATGAGAGACTTGAGAGCTTTGACTTGGTGTGTCAGGATGTGGAGGGGTGCCTCGCGAATCGTCGTTGTCTTGGTGCGCTTGTTATGCACCGCAACGAAGTACCTGGATGCATGCATGCATGACTGAATGAGATGAAAATACAGCAGGATCGTTAAGAGACGCACCGAGATCCAACGGATGCCCGCCGACTTTCAGAGGAAGAGAAAAAGTCGACGGCATCGGTCTCACCAGCAACCAGTGTGGGCAGCGCTGCAAATTGGGTGTCCTCGTCCACAGAAGCCTTTTCTGTCTGATAACAATCGAACGCGGTGGACTTCGGTGCTTTGACAGCAGGAAATTAACTGTGGTGGCGACGAATACTTTTAGTCGTGTACGACCACGAGCAAGCGTTCTGGTTACTCACCAAGGACAGGGCCCAGCTGCGATTTTGGCTGGCTAGACAGCGCGAACGAGATTTTATCCTCGTTGTCGTCGCGCTTTCGCTTTTTTGAAGTCGACGCGGTCGCCATTGCACGATTTGGTTGACGTGTTCGCCAGACTTGGGCACGGCTGGGACTCTCGGTAGGCCCCTCCCTACAACTTACACAAGAACAAGGTCTGTATCTTCGTCACTCTATTTCCATGTCATGTCTCGTGCTGACGTCGTCGCTAGTGTCGCTGTCGTGCTCGACGTTGCGCTAGTTGCTGTACCGTTACTCATTTTGTCGTTGACCCAACGCACTGACCAGCGCGGTGCTTCCGTTCCTCTGCCACCATGTCCGAACCTCTCTCTCAACGTCAGAGTCCATCTATTCCTCCACTACTGACCCATGATGCCAAACTGGAAGATGGACAACCACCGGTGGATCGCTCACCAAAGCTCGAAGACCTCGACGATGCCAAACCCCCACCTGAGACGCCATCCGTGAAGACCGAGCCTTCGCCTCCCCCTCTACTACTCAAGCGTGAAAAGTCAGAATCAAGCACGCCAGCACCCGCCAATGGAAAGCCCAAACGCGCCGGTCCTCAGCTCATAGGCAACCTTCCCCTTGCAGAGGAGGGAGCCCGAGCGACCTTTATCGAGCTCCCCGACAATCACTACCAATACAACACGCTCGGACGTTCACGGGAGGCTCTGGAAAGCATGACGTGTGATTGCGTCTACGAGCATGGTCAGTCTTTACGATCCCTCGTCTTAGCAGTAGTCTTGAATACATAGTAACCGATTGCTTTCTGGTGATGGATATCCGGTCGGGCGCCTTTTCGTCATCGCAGGTGTGGATGACCCCTCGGATGCATGTGGGCAGGGCTCGGATTGTATCAATCGGCTCACGCAGGTGGAGTGTCTACCAGACGACTGTCGGTGTCGATCCCATTGTCAGAACCAACGGTGGGGTACATGCGCCTCTTGGATGATGCTCATCCCAACCTCTTTCCACAACCCCGGATCTAGGTTTCAACGGAAGGAATACGCCAACATCGAGATCGTATTGACGGAAAAGAAAGGTTATGGGTTACGGGCTGCCTCTGATATATCAAGTACGTCTACACTGTACTCATATGGTCCGCAGGCGACTTACGATCCGCACGGGACACGACAGGGATGGATTCATCTATGAGTACATCGGCGATGTAGTCTCTCATCCCTCATTTATGAAGCGCATGCGGGATTACGCCGAAGAAGGCATCAAGCACTTCTACTTTATGATGCTGCAAAAAGATGAAGTGGGTATTACCTCTCCTCCTTCCGTTCATCTCGCTCAACCTCTATGCTTCTTCATTACTCAGTATATCGATGCAACTAAAAGAGGCGGAATTGGCCGTTTCGCAAATCACAGCTGTAGCTCAAACTGTTACGTCGCCAAATGGCAGGTAGGGGAGCGCGTCCGGATGGGCATCTTTGCAAGTCGGCATATCAAGAAATATGAGGAATTGACGTTCAACTACA
This sequence comes from Boletus reticuloceps, assembly GCA_018397855.1. Lineage (NCBI taxonomy): Eukaryota > Fungi > Basidiomycota > Agaricomycetes > Boletales > Boletaceae > Boletus > Boletus reticuloceps. The sequence goes on from JAGFBS010000019.1 coordinate 633,364, forward strand.
ACGTAGACCGATACGGGTATGTCCACATCTCTACTCCAGAATGTCAAAGGTTGAGTAACTCGTAATAATCAGACATGACCCACAACCTTGTTACTGTGGAGAACCGAATTGTCTGGGCTTCCTTGGCGGTAAGACACAGACAGACATTGGTGGCATGGACGAGCTCTATCTCGACGGTATGCGTCTCTCTTCTCTGGTTCCTGCGATCTTAATCGTATCGTGGTTCGACAGCTCTGGGAATCACCGATGAGGTGATAAAACTAGGGCTCAAGGGCAACAGGAAGAAGAAGAGCAAGAAGCTTGATGAAGATTATATGGTACTTTCCTGTGCCTTGATTATTATTTACCTTGTCTCTGATCATCAACACCTTCCCACAGCCCGAACTCAAGCCTTTGGTCGAGAAAGATATTCCAAAGGTCGTGCAGGCGATCCGGCAGACGCAGAGCAAGAAAGTCCTTTCCAAGCTCCTTACTCGAATAAGGGTGCGTTATGCGACCGCTCAACGCCAGCGCCGAGCTGACCCGAATAACGAATAGATCACGGAGAACGATGCAGCTCTACGTCAAATCATGCGCCTGCGTGGGTTTAGTCTCATGACGAACATACTCCAAGACCACGCCAAGGACATGGATGTTACCATTCTCGTGTGTTTCTCACCTTCTCTGGGCTTGGTCCGATTTGTTCAACGTTCATTCTCAAAGGCCCTCGAAGCCATGGTCAGGTGGCCTCTCATTCAGCGGAACAAGGTCGACGACTCCAAGATCAGAGTTCCGGTGCAAGTCTGCGCAGAGTCGGAGAACGAGACTATGAGATCGTTGGCGCTCAAGGTCTGTTCATATCGTCCTCGGGGAGCTATGAATGCTAACATTAGACATCCAAGCTTCTTGAACACTGGGATTCCCTCGAGGTAGCTTACCGTATACCAAAGCGTCTCAAGGCAGTACGTAGCGTCCCTTTGACGACGTTGCAGCGATCGCTCATCGTTTTGCTCCTAGAACGGCGAGGAAGAGACGTCAGAATCACCATCCGTCATCTTCATCAATTCGCACGACGATACTCGACCTATGAAGAAAACGCGCCGGGAAGGCGATGATATCCAATTCCAAAAACCTAAAGCAAAGCCTGCATTGCAAACTCCGCATCCACCCTCGACGCATGGACAACAAGGACAGTTGACCCAGTTGGAAACAGGGGTCGAGCTCCTCCAAGTCAAGAAGAGAGAGATTGCGGATATCATCGCCGCAGCGAATGCTGCCGCCGAGGCTGAGGCTGCACGACTGGCCGCCGCCGCTGCCGTCGCCACACTGGAACCCCCTCCCGAAGTGGTGAAAAAGAAGTCAAAGGCGCCGAAAAAGCCACAGTCGATGGAGGAGAGGGAGGCGAATAAGGAGAAGAGGCTGCTCAAGCTCGTGGGCGCGGTAGTGGTCAAGTGCATGAGCAAGTATTCGGGAAAAATGGACAATGAGATGTTCAAAAAGTATGCCAAGGAGGTGCGTTTTCTTCCTTGTTGTTTTTCTCGCTGTTTTTTTTTCTTACGTATACGACCCTGTGACTCGTTCGATCTCGTGCTGCAGTTGACACACCTCATCGCCGAAAAAGAGAAGAAGTCGACCTCTTATAGAGAGGGTCGCTTGGACGCATTGTCGGACGAGAAAGTGACCAAGATCAAAAAGTTTGCCAAGGAGTACATCACCAAGGTCCTCCGCAAACTCGATAAATCAAAGTCCAAACACGCCATGTCCAATAAACCCTTGTCGTCGTCATCGTCACACCACCACTTTGGCCGCGACCGCGACCGAGATCGGGGCGGAGATGTGCATGATGAACCCTCAGGGTCCGTGCCGTCACGGTCACCAGATGTCCACCGAGAAGGCGAAGACGGGGACGGGGAAGACGTCGAGATGGTCATGTCTGTCGAACAAGTCATGGATCTCGGTTCCGATAGCGAGGATGGCGATCAACCGGCTGACGACGGCAACGTAGACATGGAGATGGACATGCAGCAGTCCTCGGACGACATGGATCACGATCCGTCGCCGACGGAGGGCGTGTCTTCGTGCGTCCATCCGTCCGCGTCGGTGAGCGTCACGCCCATCACGCCTCCACAACAACAACAGACCCTCGATCCTCGACTCAAGCACCGGAGCGAGGAGTCGGGATGGGACCCAGACGCGATCAGGGTAGCCAACGGGCTGAACGAGGTACACGTCTAGGTGTCCATGTGGGACTTGTGCGCGTGTCGCTATTTATTCTAAGGCTATCACCTACACACGTACTATAAGTTTTCTCTGCTTTTGCTAACTTTCACTACTGCATACGAGACTTCATTCGACCCATCACTCAGCCCAAGTTATGTATGGATTTCTTGTCGCTGTGGAAATGCATAGATTGTGGAACAATGACTGGTCGAAATACGAAACGATAAAGACTGGATATATAGCAAAATACATACATAACAAAGATGCGGGACAGAAATAAGCTCAGATCGTTCGCCAATCTTGATCCCACGTCGAGCTCAGATCGCATCTGGTGTTTGAGCACGATATTCAGGAGCAGTGCCCTACGTGTCACCGGGGAACGACTACGCGACGAAGCAGAGGACAGATGAGATGCGCAACATCCAGGACGCGTTAAAACGCTGCATGTATGCGCGCTCGCAAACCAGCCAGAACCCAAGGCGTGACTCGAAGCGTTTGGGGGTCATCCTCCCAACTTGCCCGGCCAGACTCACGAAAGACAATCCAGCTCGTCCGGTTCGCTGTCGACACAACGGAAATGTCGTGCTGCGCTTGCCTTGATCCGTTCGAGTACCTCACGCGGGGGACCTTTCGGTGTCTTTGCGTGAATAGACGGCTTACTGGCCAGCTTTGGCACATCCAGCTCGTCTTTGAGGCCTGACTTGGCCGCACATTTGCCTTTCTTATTGGGCTGGTTCTCCTTCAACTTTCGGGACGACGAGTGGGGAGGACTAATCGTATAGTTGTCATTATGAATCATGTCGTTTGAGTGGCATGTTCAAAGACGTACCCTGTGTCGGAGAACTTGACGGCTTTCCGAGGCTGGTCATCATGGTTGTCTTCCTCCTTTTTCCGTTTCTTGTGTTTGGAGACGCGCTCGGGGGGTCGTTCGTTGTCGTCTCTTTCCACGGGTTCGACGACAACTCTGCCCTTTCCCTTATCTTTTCCAGTGGCTTTGAGCTTTCCCCCGTTGCTGACATCCCTGGTTGGACGCGGTGCAGGTTCGGGCTCGATGGCAGTTTTAGGTTTCGCAGGCAACAAGTTCGCAGCTCTTCCTTTCTTAGCAGGGGGTGCTGCTACGTCTTCCTCTTCGTCACGCGATATCTTCCTCGAGTTTCCTGTATCAGCAATTTTCCTGTCTTGACGCGCGGGGCGGTCTTTGTACCAGATGCTTTCGAATCGTCGACACAAGGTACAGCACGTTTTCTGATAATTGGTGCATCGTCGTCAGTTTCGTCATCATCCTCGTATGGTATTTTCCTCTTAGGATTGGATTTGACTTTACGAGGAGCCTCGACAAGGGTTTGTTCATCGTCTGTATGCGTGTATGTTAGTGCGCAAAGTATGAGTGATCAAACGGCATACCCGAATCAAACACTTCTATCACTTCCATTGCTGGATTTGACTTGGCTTTAGCTTTCGGTTTCGGTTTCGGTTTCGTTTCGTTTTCGGATGTCCGTCCGAGGTAGATGGAGCAGCTCGCTGTTTACCTTTCCCTTTCGACATGGGCTTGGACTTGGTACTTGGTATTGGTATTGGCAGGGGGTAGGTTGTTCCGCGTCAGAATCTGGATTTGCAAAGAGACTTAGGATAGGACAAACGAGTGGAAAGGGAGACGTACCTTGTGCTTTCTTTTTGCTTTGCGCTGGTCTGCCACGACGCTTCGGAGCAGGCTTTGGGTCCGGGTCAGCTGAAAGCATTGCAAACCAAGTCAACACATGTCACATCAAGCATAAAAAATCTTACTCTCTGCTTCGACAACTTTCGCCTTCCTCTTCCGTGACGCTGGCTTTGACTTGGAACTCCCTGTATGCATTCATTCTCAGAGGATGAGCTCTGATATGAAATGAGTGACGAACCAGCTACAGCCTGACTTTCCTCGGTAGCGGCATCTGCTCTCGCTTTGCGTGTCGGTGATGACTGACGAGGCCTCGAAGTGGAAGAACGCCTCCCAGCAACATTCTTTGGACGTGGCTTTGAGGGAGAATCCCCAGAGACGGTACGCGCAAGGAGGATATCAACAAGCGGGTTCGAGGTGGACGGTACGAACACTCTGCCCGGTGCGCGTCAATGCACGACGCGACAGACAAAAACACCAGACACGGACCCACCGCGATCACGAAAGCGGGCTTGTTGTCGCTTTAAACGTTGCGCTTTGCTCTCCTCTGCGGAGACGCCGAGCTTGGCTTGCTGCTCGACGACGGCGGACGGTGACATGGTCGCGTCGACGCGTCTCCGTCAAAGAGAGAGTTTGAACACGCCAGTGTCACGTGATATGTTTATTTAGTCATGTGACTGATCACGTGAATATCCACTGTTCTCCGCCCCTACGATAAGTATTAAGCTGTGTGTTGTGCGATGCCATCCCGCGCGTACGTTCTGACCAACAAGGTCACACACGTCAGGCTCTTCCCTGTCCATTCCAAACACGCGTTCACATATCCCACCATCGCGCTCTTCGTCTCCCTCGATGCCCTCGAGCGTTCCGCCTTGGACTTGCCCATCTCCTTTGGTTGGGGTCCCACATTGGGCTACGTTTTCCGCTTCGGGTCGATATGGAGGACCCTTGTCGGCCTTAGGGGCGATGGGTATCTTGCCCACCAAGATGCCAACCATACGTCTCCCCTTTCTATCCGCTCAAAGCTCGATCGTGTCTTGTTTGACAGCGGTGCGATAACCGCGCCATCCGAAATAAGAGATGTATGGATGATGACGATGCCTGCCATATGTGCTTTCGAAGGTATTAATCCCCTCACGGTTTATTATTGTTACCGCCCCTCGGGAGAGGTGTCTATGATTGTCCTCGAGGTGGGTGCCCATTGCCTAGTATTCTGCGGCGCCAAGACGCATTTGTTCAGGTGCACAATACCTTTGGTGAAGGACATGTGTACGTTTTACAGTTGGGTAAAAACGAAGACCCCCTGCCGCCGAAAGGGTAGGACCAATCCTTCCAGATATTCATCCCTGTTTCCTCACCCTTGGGACAGCTATGACCATCAATGGACGCTCCCCCGCCGCTTCTTCGTCTCACCATTCAACGACCGTTCGGGGTTCTATACCGTTGCCATCAAATTACCTTCACATGCCCCTTTCGATCTCTCCCCCTGCGATCTTCCGAAACCACGCGTCCGGATACATTTACGCATGCCCGACCATGATTCTACCGAACCTGCCGTTGGTCCTCTCAAAATCATTGCTCATCTCACTCCCCAATCTTCCGCACCACTCACTACACTCAACCTCCTCATCGTTCTCTCACGTTTTCCTTCTGCACTGTTCATCACCTTTCCACGGATAGTGTACGAGGCGTGTATGCTCCACTACCGCAGATATTTGCCTATCTTTTCTCGACCGGAGCCCATCCCAGCTCTGCCGCACTCGCCTGGGAGAGGTCTAATAGGAGCCGACATTTGTAACGTCTCGGAGCACGACCACCCAGGCGGAATCATCTATCAGAAGCCCACGGTCCCCGAATGCTACGCACGTCGACGCCTTTTCGCGTTCCTTGAGCAACGCTGCGCAGAAACGGGTGTCGATATCGCACTTGTCTCGGGTGATCCATCAACGCAGACGTGGAGATGTTCCGGTCAAAAGGATGCCAAAGATCTAGGCGAGCTGTCAACACTGACAATATCGTATACTTCCCCGCGCGTGTTCACGCTCTTCTTGCTCGCCCCCTCTGCACACCTATTCTTCTGTGCAGGGTGCAAATCCAAGACAGATGGCCAATGCCCAGTGTTCAGCGTATCCGACGAGGACGTATATATGCACGTCTTTGAACCAGGGCAGAAACACAGCAGTGAGCACCTAGGATGGATCGAGCGGGCAACGCAATGGATGCGTTCCATGTCAATTCCACGGGATATCTTTCCCGGTCACGCCCAACTCTGCCACCCCTTGGCTGCGCTCCCTTCCTCCTCTGCAACCCGGCTGTTCGACTTTTTCGTGGTCACCGTGCTCCTGATACAAGACTGGATTCTGGAAAGGGTTTTTTGTATGTTCCGGGTGAGGTTCGTGGCTGGGACGGAACCGTGGATGAAGGATATTTGGAGGAAGGCGCAGGCGCAGACGACTGCGCGCAAAGGTCAGCGTTAGGTTTGGAACGTCCTGTAGACGATTTGACCTAATTTAGACCTAAGTACTAGCGCTTTCCTAGTAGTTTGCGAATTGCATGTGTCAGTGTCAGTAGTGTGCATATCCTGACACGTAGCCATCTCTCACTAGATGAGTCTACCACACTGATCGCTAGTATCTTGTTCCAGAGATACTCTTTGATCTCACCCATATACATACTAATATCTGTTGCCGAGCAGTTGAATATGTTCGCAACCTATCCTCTGGCGAGAGCTTCACCGTCACAGTGCTCGTTTTTGGAAGCTCCTCAGTTGTTTTTGCATGCCCTTGTCGACAATGTGTATGTCATAGTCACCTCGGTGGCAGCAAGTGGTGGCAGGCCTGATTGCTCAGGGAGCGGAAGGACATGATTGAATGGAGACACACGCAGGTGGCTTCAATTGGTCATCATCTAGTACGGCAGGTATCAATTCAATTTTTCATAGATCCAGATGCCCAGAGAACAACGTGCCGAGGAAGGTCTCGGTCTCGGACAAAGCACCTCTGAACCTGGAGCACACGAAATGCATGCCACGCACTCAGGTGGCTTTGATCATCATCTACGGCAGGTATCCAACGACTAATTCATTTTTTCTTAGATTCAAATACCAGAGGCCAACATGTTGAGGAAGGAGTCGGACAAGGCAAGGTCCTCTAAACCTTCTAGGCCCTGATTCAGGACGATTCGGACACAGCATCTTTTGTATATCCACTATATCATTACTTTCGTACGCTTGCACCCGACACCTTGACCACACCCGCAGTATCGGACGCGCTCCAGACTCTTCCACTTCCCCCCATCAGGATATTCAGCAACTCTCTTCGCAGGCAGCTCATGCTTGGAAAAACGGGAGCCGATCAGTTGTGTACGCGCACGCAAATGATCCTCGTCGGTTTCCCTTTTGGTTACTACCCTTCTGGCGAGCCATCTCTGAACTGCACACCATGCAGATGGGCTGGCGCGCTGCACAGCAGTTCCTCTCGCAGCTTACCCCTCATCATCACGAGGCTTGCGATTTGACGCACTCCAGACCCTCCCCCTGCCGCCTCCTTGCATTATTCGGCAGCTCTCTTCACTATCCTTTTGGCAAGCGCTTTCCGAGATGTGTACCACCCAGATGGGTTGGCACGCGGTAGGAAACCACGATAGCATGACGACGACGTGCCTCACCCATGCCTCGTCCTCACCCACTGTGGATTCTCAGATTCAAGTTCTCCAGGTGGGATCAGGGGGAGGTATTCCGCAAGAAGGAGAGAGTCGTTGAAACACTGATGATGAAGGACTCGGGGCAAGCTAGTATTGGCCCCGAAATGAATTGTTTATTCATAACAAGTGTCAGGACCGGCCTATCGATTTGAATTCAGCTGTAATGGCTGGACTAGTGGTGGCCGTTTAGGGAACTTCCATCTACACTGGGGGGAGTAAGCCTTATGCCGTGATCGGCAGCGGTGAGCGAGCCAGTCCGGCCTAAGCAATATAAGCAAGCGATTACCTTTTAATGAGCCAGGATGGCAGCAGCGGGTGAACCACGAGAGCAGCGGAGAGGGGCACAGAGTGCAGCAGCAGAGAGCAGCGGCGGCGGGACCTTGGGTGAGATGGTGTGTGGGTGGGTGAAGGCGGGTGGGGAGTAAGGAGGCTTCTTGTCTCGGCCAGAAGCCAGATGGTGCGAACACCGTACACTTCTTCGTTCCTGTGCGGGACCCGGTCCGCCGCCATGCACGCAATGGCATCCGATAAGCGGCGACACAGATAATCCCTCCGAGGAGGGGGGTCAAGAGGGGGTGTTTTTAACTGGTTATTAGGTGAGTTTTCGACCGTACCCTACGAGTCCGCCGTACTTACTACTAGTGATGCAGCTGAACCCATCCCACGCGTACGTTCTCACCAACAAGGTCACACACGTCAGGCTCTTCCCTATCCATTCCAAACATGCGTTCACATATCCCACCCTCGCGCTCTTCGTCTCCCTCGACGCCCTCGAGCGTTCCGCCTTGGACTTGCCCATCTCCTTTGGCTGGGGTCCCACATTGGGCTACGTTTTCCGCTTCGGGTCGATATGGAGGACCCTTGTCGGCCTTAGAGGCGATGGGTATCTTGCCCACCAAGATGCCAACCACACGTCTCCCCTTTCTATCCGCTCAAAGCTCGATCGTGTCTTGTTTGACAGCGGTGCGATAACCGCACCATCCGAAATAAGAGATGTATGGATGATGACGATGCCTGCCATCTGTGCTTTCGAAGGTATTAACCCCCTCACGGTTTATTATTGTTATCGCCCCTCGGGAGAGGTGTCTATGGTTGTCCTCGAGGTGGGTGCCCATTACCTAGTATTATGCGGCGCCAAGCATCAGGAAAATAACGTGTTGCTTAGGTAAACTTTTACTCGACTTACGAGTCACTTACGAGACTTTTATTAAGCTCGGATGCCAAGTCGTGGCAAGTAAAATCCCACTTGTGTAAGTAGATCCCATTCATGAATTCGACTTGAAAATCACTTATTCCAACTTGAAAGCGGCACACAGTATCATCAATTCTCAAACAATCACAGCAAAAGTAAAAATTAAGTAAATCTTAAGGAAAGTGATACCAATGATGGGAAAGCACGTAAGCGAGTGGCAAGGACAGAATAAGCAGAACACGGTGGATGGCGGTGAGCAGCAAGAACAGAATAAGTAGAACACGGCAGACAGTGGTGAAAAACATGCAGGAATAAAAGGGAAAATAGATTACTGGTGGTGAGGGTATATCACGAGTGACTCGCAATGTATTGTGATCGGGATGACGGTTGCTTCGGGCCTTCGACTGGGAGCAAACAATTCTGCGGACAAATGTCGTCAGTAAAGCCAAAAATCGTTAGTAGTATCAACTTACAGATCATAGAGTACTTGTCTGTCGAGTCATCCATAGCCTCCGGATCCACCTCGTCAAGGCATGCAGCCCCAGCTAACTCTATGATTGCAGCAATTTGCTCTGGGGTTCGTCTGCCCACAGCAGTTGTCAGTTTGCGTGTGACGGTCCCCCAGTTTTGCTCAGAGAATGAGCATGCCGCTGTGCTTTCCTTTCCCGATGCTTTGTTGAGGCGGACCGGCGTGCGTATTGCAGGCTTACCCTTTGAAGAGCTCGGTGACGCTGAATTAACTTCAATTTCACCACAATGGATGAGACGAAGCGCGCGCTCAAGCTAGACATCAATTTCGATAAGTCTTAGAGTTGGATATGAAAATGGATAAATACCGCGGCACCACATAGCCCTATGATACCTCTCGCACCACTTGTCGCAAGGGCGTCCGTGTCGAGAGCAGGGACATCAACATGGCCTTTAATATTATGCAAATGAGTAGTGGCAAGCAGCCGAGCAATGAAAACGGAGTGGAAGGCCTTGTCCTTTTGGGTGTTATCGAAGTCCTCGTACAGAAATGCGAGTTTGTCGAGAAGGTGTTGAGCTGTCTGTTCAATCTCATCGCCGGCCTTACCTGCAAAGAAACTGGTGAAGAGGGCAATGGCAGCAGAGCCAACACCATGACGCCATTCGCACAGACGCTGATATGCCTGTAGATAGAATAAGTGGACGGGAAGTTTGAAAAAGAGAAAACAAAAAACATGCCACCGCGACCGGAGCAGACGAAGCGCTGACATGAGCGCCCACGTCAGCAATCTCCGGATAGACGACACTCATGATCTCCTTGAGGGCCTCTGCAATCTGGGCTTTTGAGATGTTCCAGACGTCGGCCTGACCTGCTGCCCAGAGGCATAGTGTCGTGATGACAGCCCTCCTCCACTTCCCATCCTTGGAGAAGGAGGAGGGGAGGGAGGTATTGTTGAATCGCTGTGAACTGTTTCCGTTACCTCCTGTGCTGTTGCTACCGTCACCAGCAACGGATGACACCTGTGATGCGGGTTCCGTAGTAGTAAGTGGGGATGATGTGGCGGCCACCCCAATTTGAGGCTCAGAAGACTCCAGTTTTATCTTTTTGAACGGCTGCTTAGCGATAGTTACCGAAGTCTGACAGGAATTCTGTTGTGAATGCTATATATGGAGTGAATGCGTATGCCTCACCGCATCAGTCTTGCGTGACACGACCACCGTTTCTGCTGGAATCTGATGGAATTTTGATGACGTGATTGCCTGATAAGAAGGGAACGTGGATGACTGACCTCAATCAAAGCTCCCGCGTCGTCCGCCCATGGTGGCAGCTGCGATCCGTCCTCTACGATTTCTACATCCTCGTCTTCCTCTTGCTGCTCTGAGAGCACAGAGGATGAGACGTATTCATTGTTGCATTTCCTCTTCTTCAAGCACAATTGACTCAACGGAAAGGGTCCTTCCTCGGTCTCAACAACGCTAGTCAGCTTCCCGTTGGACCAAGTACTCCAGTTAGTACAAGTTCCCTCCATGATATAATGATTGAAGTCACTTACCAGACGGCCTTTGTTCGCAAGACCAGCCGAGATGAATGCCATCTTCTCGTCTTCATCTTGAACACCATCAGAGCAACTGAAGCCTCCAGCACAGTCATCGGGGTGATGGAAATCCAGAGTGGTAAGGGGATCATCGAGGGGGTTGACTGGTGTTGTAGCATGAGTACCGATGCTACTCTTGGAGCTCGCTGTAGTCGATGGCGGTGGGACGGATAGACCAGAGTGTGACGAGTCTCGTGACTTGTTGGGTCCAGGCAGCCGAGGGTTATTGGCGCGGTTCATTACCGTCAACCAATCCTTGACTTGGCCAACCATAGCGGCCTTCGAGGTTGAGCTAGGATCCCAAATGGACCACGCAGCATTCATGAAAAATAGTGTGGCTTCGGTAAGCAATAACATGATGGTTCTATGAGAGAAAATGCTCACATCATCGGGCCAGTCTCACTGCCATCGCCACGTGTCGAACTGTCCTTAGAAACGGTAGACAGTCTTTCTTTGCGAGCATTCCCGATTGCATCACGAAGAGAGCTCTTTGACGCTTTCTTGGGCTTAGTTCCAGTGATGACGACTTCAGAATCATCGACTTCTTTGGCACCATCTACAGACGTGAGGTAAGGACTGGTAATAAGTTATGCATTACCGGTCATCTCACCATTGACAGTGGCCTTTTCAGCGGCCTTTTTGACGACCTTTGGACGGGGGCGAACTGCCTTGACTGGGACCGAAGCAGCAACTTGCGAGGCTTCCATCATATTTTCTATGTTGGCAACGCGTTCCACTCCCTGCTGGGTAGCGTCAGCTTTGGCTGTGCGAGCGTCCGCGGCTTTCTTGTCATCCGCCAGCTTTTGAGCAGAGGTACGGCGAGTGGCTTGAGATTTCAGAAGAAGTCCAGGGTGTTGACAATTGGACACTCTAGCAGTACGGCGAGGAGGCCCTTCAGGAATATCATTCGGCACAGAAGACTGGGACATGGCTTCAAGGAGGTAATGAGCAAGGAAGTGGACGGGAACGGGAAAATGTCGCGAACAAAGGTTAGTCCCTCAAAAATTTCTTATGTACATTTGCAAGTGGACCTTATTTTGCTCAAAGCAGACACTTATTCAAAGCTAGCACCGCGTTTACCTCACGGCTCCCTCGGTACCATGCCGGTGCCAGTGGCATCTCAAATGCAGCACCACCGTCGTGCATTCAACACGCAGCAATATCCTTGCCCAAAACCACATTGTGGGCGTTGGTTCAGAAATAGGTCTGGCCTTACGCAACATCAAAACGCGGCCCACCCAGTTTTTCCTCGTGCTCTACCTCGTTCTCGTTCTCGTTCTCGTTCTCGTTCCCGTTCCCGTTCTCCTCACCCTCAAGCTCGTGCCCCCCCTCCACCTCCACCTCCATCCCCTGAACCGGACAAGGAATTTCCGTCTCATTTAGAAGGCGGACAACCGGATTATGAGGCTGGCCTGGATAATCAAGTCGACAACCCTGTTCCTCATGTCGATGCACAGTTTTTTGGACCAAGTAACAAACTCTATAGAAATTATCACGTCAAGTTGAGCGGTAGGTATTCGGAAACCAACCAATACAAGATATATCTAAATCTTATCATTACAGGGCGACCTTGCAACTCTAACGGGGAATTCCTACCAGATGGCGCTGCATCAAGCACAACCCCAGCAAAAACCAGCGATGACTGGACACCCTATCGTAGTCGGTTGGAGTTTGAGCTCGCAGATTTCTTATTCCGGCGGAATCAAATGCCCGCTGCTCAAATCGATTCCCTGCTCACTATCTGGGCTGCGTCCCTTTTGCAATGTGGTGGAGAGCCACTGTTTGCCGATCATCAGGATCTGTACAAGACAATTGACAGTACCTTGTTAGGCGATGTAAGGTGGGAGAGCTTCAGCGTCAAGTATACTGGCGAACGGCCTGCCGCGGGTGCCCTCCCTTGGATGAATGACAAGTACGAGGTCTGGTTCCGAGATCCTCGTCAACTCGTACATTCGATCCTTGGGAACCCTCAGTTCGCAAACGAGATGGACTTTCGGGCCTATCGGGAGTTTGAGACTGCGACTGACAAACGCCAGTTCCATGACCTGATGTCTGCAGATTGGGCTTGGGAGCAATCGGTAAGTCTGCAGGTTTACACAGATAGAAGCTATGCTTGGAAACTAAGTCAATCCTAAGGACCTTATTGCCGAGGATGTAAGCACACACGGTTCAGCATTCGTACCAATTGTCTTGGGTAGCGACAAGACAACGGTCTCGGTTGCTACAGGACAGAATGATTTCTACCCGCTCTACCTATCAGTTGGGAATGTTCACAACAACGTTCGGCGTGCTCACCGCAATGCACTTGTCCTCGTCGGATTTCTGGCCATGCCGAAAAGTAAGTTGCATGTTGTCGTTTGTAGTCAATTCTCTAACCAGACTTTCTACAGCGACACAGGAGCATGCGTCCAACGTAGACTTTCGTTCTTTCAAACGGCAGCTCTTCCATACATCGTTGTCGGGAATATTGCAGTCCCTCAAGCCTGGGATGACGACGCCAGAGGTCGTGCGATTCGGAGATGGTCACTACCGTCGGGTGATCTACGGATTAGGTCCCTACATCGCTGATTACGAGGAGCAGGTGCTACTGTCTTGTATAGTGCGAAACTGGTGCCCGAAGTATGTTGCTCATGCTACTGATAACCCATTGTCCCATCTTAGTTCTTGGTCTCACTCTTAGATGCCTCTCACGCCGGGATGATCTTGACGCAGACTCACTTGCACGGTGTCAAGAACACACTGAGGAGTTAATTAAGAACTTCGAGTTCGAAGACCTCTGGGATCAATATGGCGTTGTTAAACAGTTAGTGGTATGTTTTCTGCTTCCTGGTGCAATATGACCGTCGTCTGACAATGATACTCAATCCAGCCTTTCACAAACGACTTCCCTCGGGCCGATATCCACAAATCGCTCTCCCCCGATCTCCTCCATCAAATCATCAAGGGTGCTTTTAAGGACCACCTTGTTGATTGGGTTGAACGATACCTCAATAAGGTTCACGGTACCAGTAGGGCCAAAGTCATCCTCGATGATATTGATCAGCGGTATGTATTCCGTCAGTCCTTGGATTTGTGCAAGTAGCTTGACCAACGCCATCCCAGGATTGCTGCTGTGGCTCCGTTTGGCGGCCTCCGAAGGTTCCCTCAGGGACGGCATTTTAAACAGTGGACAGGTGATGACTCGAAAGCGCTAATGAAGGTGTGTCACAGCGGTTACGCTTCATTATCTACATTTAATCCCTACTACAGGTGTATCTCCCAGCCATTGAAGGTCACGTCCCACTCGATGTGGTACGAACATTCCGGGCGTTCTTAGAATTTTGCTACTTTGTGCGCCGAAACGTTATCACGGATGACACTCTCAATGAGATAGATGATGCCCTCAATCGCTTTCACCAATATCGTGAAATATTCCGTTCAACCGGAACTGTTTTCTCCTTTGCGCTCCCTCGACAACACGCAATGAAGCATTACGCTGCTCTCATTCGTCAATTCGGTGCCCCTAACGGACTTTGTTCATCCATTACGGAGTCAAAGCATATCAAAGCTGTCAAACAGCCATACCGTCGCACCAACCGTCACAATGCCCTGGGTCAGATGCTACTATGCAATCAGCGGCTCGACAAACTTGCGGCAATCCGCACAGATTTTGCAGAGCGAGGAATGCTAAAGGGTACATGCCTCTCAGTCCTTGAAGAAGTGCTAGGTATGACTAATTTATCACTCCTGAGTTGTGCGAGAATGTTAACCACTCTATAGTACAAGCTAATTCAGAAAACCAGCAACCCGAGGCAACTACATGTCCCGGCGACTCGGAAGCATTAGAGTCACAGTCCCCGGTGCTGGCATCTTCTGAGTCGGCTAGCTATGTCGAGGACATTGGCGGGGAGGCGATTGATGACCCAACAGCAATAGAAGCACATGTTGAACTCGCCCGTACTGCACGTATGTAAGTCCTCTCACCACAAATGTACAGAGTTTTACTAATCTCAGTGGAATAGAGCGAAAGCGGGCGAGGACTGTCCAGGAGCTTAGCAAAGAGCTGGACATTGACCCGGACGATTTCGATCACTCACTCCAGCGCTTCCTTTACCAGCAGGAAAATATGGACGACATGCGAGACCTAGCCGACATCCCCCTTGATGAATGCCCTTCCTATAATGGGAAGATATCAGTTTATAATTCTGCGGTGGCCACTTTCTATGCCCCAAGCGACATCAGTGGTGTAAATGGCATGCGCCGTGAATACATTCGCTCGTGTCCTTCATGGAGGCAGGCATATCCCCGAGATGACTGCGCATTCGTCACTACCGATTCGGATTTAAAAGGAATGGAAGGGTTGGATGTTGTACGCATTCTGGCTTTCTTTTCGTTCACATTGCATGGAGAACACTTTCCATGTGCAGTCGTACATTGGTTTGTTCGCTCGGATGGGCCAGATCCTGACACCGGAATGTGGATTGCGCAGCCTGGCTTCAATGCCCATAACCAACTCAACATATCCATCATCCATATCGACGCTATCTACCGTGCTGCACACCTCATCCCGATCTATGGCACTCAATCTATCCCATCTGAGCCGCTAATCCAACCACATCACTCATACAATGTATTCCGGGCATTCTACATCAACAAGTTCGCCGACCATCATGCCTTCGAGATTGCATCTTGACTGGGCCCTCACCGCCGCCATTGCCACCGGCGGTAAGACTATCACCCTCAAGGTTGAGACTTCCGACACCATCAACAGCATCAAGACGAGTCAGGACAAGGAGGGGTAAGTCCTCAATCAATCTCCACGCTTCTTGTCTCACATTCACTGTCTTGGTGATCCGCTCCTGCCAACTACACGACCACCTCCCCCGGTTATTCCTACACTCCTCCCAACAACAGTATCTTCCCCCCTGCCGTCTACAACCCTAGTGGCGGCGATGAGGACGACGACGACTCCCTGCCCCTCCACACCCGTGATAGAGCTCGAGCCCCTACGTCTTCTCAAGAAACAGCGCTCCATGCATTTTCTTGTTGCTGGGCATCTTATCCACCATGATCAAGCTCAAGTCCCTACGTCTTCTCGAGAAACGGCATGATCTCAGTGCCGGGAATCGTATCCGCCGTGATCGAGCTCAAGTCCCTACGTCTTCTCGGGAAATATCATGTTCTCGTTGCTGGGCAGCTAATCCGCTACGATCGAGCTCAAGTCCCTACGTCTTCTCGAGAAACAGCATGATCTCAGTGCCGGGAATCGTATCCGCCGTGATCGAGCTCAAGTCCCTACGTCTTCTCGGGAAATATCATGTTCTCGTTGCCGGGCAGCTGATCCGCTACGATCGAGCTCAAGTCCCTACGTCTTCTCGAGAAACAGCATGATCTTATTGCTGGGCAGCTTATCCACTACGATCGAGCTCAAGTCCCTACGTCTTCTCGTCATTGCCGGGAATTGTATCCGCCGTGATCGAGCTCAAGTCCCTACGTCTTCTTGCGAAACATCATGATCTCATTGCCGGGCAGCTTGTCCGCTACGATCGAGCTCAAGTCCCTACGTCTTCTCGAGAAATTCTCGTTGCTGGGGATTGTATCCGCCGTGATCAAGCTCAAGTCCCTACGTCTTCTCAAGAAACATCATGCTCTTGTTGCCAGGCAGCCTATCCGCCACAATGGAGCTCAAGTCCCTACGTCTTCTCGAGAAATTCTCGTTGCCGGGAATTGTATCCGCCGTGATCAAGCTCAAGTCCCTACATCTTCTCGAGAAACATCATGATCTTGTTGCCGGGCAGCCTATCCACCACAATGGAGCTCAAGTCCTACGTCTTCTCGAGAAACAGCACATTCTCGTTGCCGGGAATCATATCCGCCATGATCGAACTTAAGTCCCTACGTCTTCTCGAGAAACATCATGATCTCATTGCCAGGCAGCTAATCCGCTATGATCGAGCTCAAGTCCCTACGTCTTCTCGAGAAAAAGCACATTCTCGTTGCCGGGAATTGTATCCGCTGTGATCAAGCTCAAGTCCCTACGTCTTCTCAAGAAAAAGCACATTCTTGTTGCTGGGAATCGTATCCGCCGTGATCGAGCTCAAGTCCCTACGTCTTCTCGAGAAAAAGCACATTCTTGTTGCCGCCGCCGTGCCGGGAGTCGTATCCGCCGTGATTGAGCTCAAGTCCATACGTCTTCTCGAGAAACAGCACATTCTCGTTGCTGGGAATTGTATCCGCCATGATTGAGCTCAAGTCCTTACGTCTTCTCGAGAAACAGATTTACTTATCTGATTTACCACTTGCTTAAAGTTACCGGAAATATGTGGATACATATTCATGCTTATTTGACTTATGTGCTTATACTACTTAGTCTCAATGGTGTGGACTGAGACTTAGGCTGCTTATGGCTGCTTATGGTCCTTATGTCACTTACATGCTTACGGATAAGAGACTAAGTGTCATAAGTACACGTAAGTGAAGTGTTATTTTCCTGATGAGACGCACCTATTCAGGTGCACAATATCTTTGGTGAAGGACATGTGTACGTTTTACAATTGGGCAAAAACGAAGACCCCCTGCCGCCGAAAGGGTAGGACCAATCTTCCAGATATTCTTCCCTATTTCCTCACCCTTGGGACAGCTATGACCATCAATGGACGTTCCCCCGCCGCTTCTTCGTCTCACCATTCAACGACCGTTCGGGGTTCTATACCGTTGCCATCAAATTACCTTCACATGCCCCTTTCGATCTCTCCCCCTGCGATCTCCCGAAACCACGCGTCCGGATACATTTACGCATGCCCGACCATGATTCTACCGAACCTGCCGTTGGTCCTCTCAAAATCATTGCTCATCTCACTCCACAATCTTCCGCACCACTCACTACACTCAACCTCCTCACCGTTCTCTCACGTTTTCCTTTTGCACTGTTCATCACCTTTCCACGGATATTGTACGAAGCGTGTATGCTCCACTACCGCAGATATTTGCCTGTAGTGTCTTGCCCGGAGCCCATCCCAGCTCTACCGTACTCGCCTGGGAGAGGTCTAATAGGAGCCGACATTTGTAACGTCTCGGAGCACGACCACCCGGGCGGAATCATCTATCAGAAGCCCACGGTCCCCGAATGCTACGCCCGTCGACGCTTTTTCGCGTTCCTTGAGCAACGCTGCGCAGAAACGGGTGTCGATATCGCACTTGTCTCGGGTGATCCATCAACGCAGACGTGGAGATCTTGCGGTCAAAAGGATGCCAAAGATCTAGGCGAGCTGTCAACACTGACAATATCGTACACTTCCCCGCGCGTGTTCACGCTCTTCCTGCTCGCCCCCTCTGCACACCTACTCCTCTGTGCAGGGTGCAAGTCCAAGACAGATGGCCAATGCCCAGTGTTCAGCGTATCCGACGAGGACGTATATATGCGCGTCTTTGAACCAGGGCAGAAACACTACAGTGAGCACCTAGGATGGATCGAGCGGGCAACGCAACGGATGCGTTCCGTGTCAATTCCACGGGATATCTTTCCCGGTCACGCCCAGCTCTGCCACCCCTTGGCTGCGCTGCCTTCCTCCTCTGCAACCCGGCTGTTCGACTTTTTCGTGGTCACCGTGCTCCTGATACAAGACTGGATTCTGGAAAGGGTTTTTTGTATGTTCCGGGTGAGGTTCGTGGCTGGGACGGAACCGTGGTTGAAGGATATTTGGAGGAGGGCGCAGACGACTGCGCGCGAAGGTCAGTGTTAGGTTTGGAACGTCCTGTAGACGATTTGACCTAATTTAGACCAGCGCTTTCCTAGTAATTTGTGAATTCCTGGACCCGAAAGAGGTCTGGTCTCACTTTCAAAATTGTGGTACAGGTCCGGCTCGTCCGAGTTCGTTTCCATAGATAATGTCCCCCATTCTTAAAAGAATGCCGCCTCCACTCCCCTCAATCCAGCCCCGGGTTGGTGGGAAAAGTTCATCGGTCCAGGAAAGGCCTTGGACACAAATCACTTCTTCATCATATGCACAAACGTCATCGGCGGCTGCTACGGGTCAACCGGCCCATCCTCTTTCGATCCAACAACCGGTCACCGTTTTGCAACTCGCTTCCCAATCATCTCCATATTCGACATGGTCAACGCCCAGTTCGCCCTCTTGGAGTCCCTCTCCATCGATCGTCTGTACGCCAGTGTCGGTTCTTCCATGGGTGCAATGCAGAGCCTCGCCGCAGGCTGGCTGTTCCCTGATCGTGTCAGAAAAATTCACAATCGAGTTTACTGCTCGAAGCTCCTATTGAGATTGGCACTTGAAGCTTGTTTCGCCTCCATGAGAAAATAAGGTCTGTAAGATATAATAACTACCACGACAGGCTTATGGGTCCAGGAGTGCCCGGAGGGCCGTGGAATTGCATGTGTCAGTGTTAGTGTGACATGTAGCCATCTCTCGCTAGATGAGTCTACCACACCGATCGCTAGTATCTTGTTCCAGAGATCCTCTTTGATCTCACCCTGATGCAAACATGCTGACCCCACTGTATACTACATACTAATATCTGTTGCCGAGCAGTTGAATATGTCAGTACTCGGAGGAGCACGCGGTGCGCTCAAGAGTGATCGGTTGACTTGCACGTCGTCGGCGTGTACATGACCGCCAGACGGCTTAGACATATCCAACGTGTCCGCAGCCTCGAGATCGGTATCAGGAGGCAACGATTGCACAAGCTCGGAGCGTTCCTTGAGCAACGCGGTACAGAGACAGGTGTCAGTATATCATGTTCCTCTCGGGCCAGCCATCAGCGAGGACGCGTGCTCAAAAGGTCACCATCTATCCGAGCCAACACTGGCATACCATACGCTTCAGCACATCCGGCCAAGACACCTATATGCGTGTCTTTCAACTGAGCAGGAGGTGCGGGAAAGAACATGAATGGATAAAGGGGCAATGCAGTGGATGAGATCCGTGTCATTCGTACGGGGACGCCCAGATACGCCCATGCTCTGCCTCTTGCCCTGCACTCATCTTTGCGATTCGGCTGTTTGGCCTTCCACGCTCGCGGTACGAGAATGGAATCGACAAGGATATCGGGGGAGGCAGAGCTCACGCGGAATGAGTTGGGCTGGCAGGCAGGCAGCTTTTTCGGTGTTAGTTCTTGGTCGTACGTTTGTCAGATAGAACATAAGAGGACCCTGTGGAAGATTAGACATCCGCCCAACAGAGAAACTTCTGAGGCTTCCAGATGGTCAGTATACGCGGGACATTGGACGGTCAATAATACACGCTCGGATT
Source organism: Boletus reticuloceps (assembly GCA_018397855.1). Classification (NCBI taxonomy): domain Eukaryota; kingdom Fungi; phylum Basidiomycota; class Agaricomycetes; order Boletales; family Boletaceae; genus Boletus; species Boletus reticuloceps. The sequence continues at coordinate 653,422 of JAGFBS010000019.1, forward strand.
GACTGAGGGTCCCGCAATACGGTCTAGATATTGGGCTGTCTAAAGTCCACGCGACCCGAACGATCTGGTATGTTATACAACACCAGAAGCAGCCGGCCGAACAGCATCCTCGTCTCTGCCTACCACATTCACAATGCGTCAGCATCCAACGCGGCAACAAGAATAGTGATACCCACCCTCGAAAAACCTTTGTAAAAACGTACGCTGTGGTCTCTCGTTTGCCTTGAGAAGAATACCCATCACATGGTCCGTCTGCTTCCAACAATTGAGGGTCTCCTGGAGGTCCTGGCGGTTCTTGTGTATGAGAACCTCGATCGCGCGTGGATCGGTGACATGTCGGTTTGCCTCAAACTTTTGACGGATGCAGTGTCGGACGTAGGCAGGAGTGACGGGGATCGCGTACAAGGAAACGATTTCAGGTGCCTGCGTGCATTCGGAGTGGTCAGAAGGATTTCCTCGCTCGGTGTGAAGGTTCCGGGACGACTCACGGCGCGAACCCAGCCTCTGTAGAGGTCAATGACACGCCTGCGAGCCTCCTCAGAGCTACTCGACATGCGCGAGACTTGCGCTAAACGAGACGGTATCGTCGTCATCCTCAAGTGCTGGGTCGGTCGAACAACACTCGGGCAAACTCGACAATCGGGCTGATTAGTAAGCAAAAGAGTGGTGATTTCCTAATTCGGGGATGACTAGACACGTCCTTCTTATCTCCTTGTACTCCAACACATCCTTTGTCGAAGATGGTCAGAGGAACAGGCAAGTACCACAGTCTCTGAAGCACTCGAAATCCAACACGCGCTTTTCATTTGCAGGAAAGTTTAAGACCAAGCGTGGTGGCGGTAGGAACTTTAGGTGAGCGCGAGCGTCCTTTTGAGTGGCGCGAAATGGGATCGGCTGGTGCTGACTCTGCGGATGGCGTGTCTAGTCGGGATATGCACCTTGATCAAAATGGGATAGCTGTATCGAGAGCGTATGTGTGCCTTCACCGCTCAGGTGTGCGGGATTCACTATCAATCGTTGTGTAGAACCCTTCGTAAGAAGCAGGATGATAGCGATAACGACGATGAAGAAGAGGATGCGTTAAAGGAAGACGAAGAAGACGAAGACGAAGAAGAAGAGGAGGAGGAGGAGGAGGAGGAGGAGAACGCAGCTGACTCGAGCGCTGCCCCACAGCCAGGACTGACACGCATCGAGCGACGTGAGCTCAAGAAGAAACAAGCTGCTGAAAAGCAAGCCCAGAAACAAGGGATTGACGAAGACGACGAAGACGCAGATCTCATCAATCCCAACCACGTTGAGAAGAAACTCACCATATCAGACCTAGGCTCGAGACAGTTGACTCGTAAGGAAAGGTAGGCCTGATGTCCCGATCAAAATATTAATATCGTCTGGTTGTTGCGTGCGTTTCGGATCGCATTGACCGTCGTTGTGTTTTTAGGGATGTAAAGGAGAAACAGGAGGCCAAAGAACGTTATTGGAAGGTGAGCGCACCCACTCGGCGACTAAAATAATGCAACCCATCCGATTGTCCAGCTTCACATTGCTGGCAAGACAGATGAAGCAAAGTCAGATCTCGCTCGTCTTACGAAGGTTAGAGAGGAACGCGAAGCTGCACAGGCCAAGCGCAAGGCTGAGGCGGAAGGTCTGTGCCCCCACCATCCAATCCCGCATCTCAATATTGACAGAGTACTGCTTCGCCCAGCCAAAGCCGCAGAGATAGAGGCGAAGAAGGCTTCCATGGCCGGGAAGCGTATTTAATCTGATGTATGATCCAGTACCACCCCCCATACACTCGAGTTACTGTTCCGTAGTTGCTCGAAGTTGTACTCTGTGCCGCTCTGGGCCTATCCTACCCTACTTGAGTGAAGTGACCAGGCGCTCGTCAACGCGTTCCTTGGCTGTCTTCTCGTCGCCGATGCTTACCTTGGCTGGTCTAGCATGGAACAAAGACGGTAGTCAACACGAGGCGGTCAGTGGATCGCAGATGTGATCAGACATCACTCGGAATAGTAGGCTTGACTTCATATATAAAGGAGAAGACGTCATTACTATCCTGACTTTCGCGTTGAGGCAAGTACCACACGCAACCGACATTATGGAGAAGCTCTAACATATGTATATTCATTACACTTCATTACACTATTCGCAGAAAATCAGATGTAAAAAAAAACACGATTCTATGGCTATTACTTTTCCAACTCGAAATTGCCCGTATCCTGCGAGAATGTTTAAAGCTTCGGACTGACAGGCGTGCTATGCTTTGCACGCCAGAGCTGTTCTGCGTCCCCCCATACCCGATCAGGCTCGCTCTGCCACTCCCATGCGTCCGCGATTGCCTTGCGCATATAATCGAGTTCTTCCGGAGTGCCGTTGGAAGGCACAGTCTCGGAGCCTTCCGGGGGAACGGAGAAACTACAATATCGTGCAACGTCATGAGAACGCTGAACGACGCTGTTCGCGAACGCCAAGCGAGCTTCTTCATAGGTCTTGAGGGCGTCGGCTACGTTCCCTAGATGCGTTAACTCGTGTGTTAGCAGGCGACCCAACACGTATGCATCCTGTCAATGCAGAGATCGGTGAATCAACATAGTCCCAGGGGGTATCGGCTAGCTTACGCACCTCCATCGCCTGTCCTGCACCTGCTCCAAAGTGTGGCTCCATAGCATGCGCCTATGTTGTCCTCAGCCACTGTCGTCATTACCACAAACTGAGACAAGCTTACTGCGTCTCCAAGTAACGCAACCGCACCGTCCACGTAGTGTGGCAATGGCCGGAGGGAGTGAAGTGCCCATCTCGACGGCCGCTCGACGCACTGTGATGGGTGTCAGGAAATGGTGGGACAAGCGACAAGGATTCTATTAAATACCTTCACCAAAGCTTCAGCATGAATATCCCAGCCTTCAAACAGGTGCAAAACCTCTTCTTCGGAGACATCGGTTACCCAACGACCCTCGAATGGAGACCCGAATGTACCACAATTGTGATGGAAGATGACAACATTGATCAGTTTCCCTTTGGAGACGGGAAATGTTACGATGTGCTATGCAATTGCATATTGGTCAGCCAGGAAGAGTACGAAGCTGCGTTGCCTTACTTTATCCTTTCCCATATGCTGGACACGAAGGTAAATATTCCATTTATGAGATCTGGTGATATGGCTCACCAACGTCACGTTAATCGGCGTTTCGAGGTCAGGGTACGCCTTCAAAAGTTTCTCAGTTGGGACTAGGTTCCTATACACCAGGATGCCCGTCCACACAGGATCAATGCATTTGAGCAATTTCTTCCTGGACTCATCGTCTTCGATCGAGGAAGCGAGCCTCTTGTACATAGTTCCACGTGTCGCTGAGTGAATACCATCGGCCCCTACCAACACGTCCGTGACGGAGCTATCACCGTCGGAGAAATGTAAAGTTATTTTCCCGGTTTCGGAATCAACTTCGTAGGAGTTGAGCTTCTTGGATGTGTGGATTTTGCAAGAAGAAGGAAGATGCCGTAGCAGGAAATCCACCACATCTTTTCTGTGAAGCATCAACTGCCCACCTGCAAGATATACATAAAAATCAGAGACACAATGAGTCGTTGAACATAGATCCTCACGTTTCAGATGTACCGAGAACCAATGATATCCATCTCGCTGATCAGACTTTCTGAAAGTCGAACCTGAATTTAAACAGTGTTATAGATCAGGAGTCCGGACAAGAAGTAGACAAACTAGTGTTTTCCTGTGGAGGCTTGACAGCGAGTTTGATGAATTCGTCATACAACCCTAGGTCTTCCATGACGTCCATGGTCCTCCCAAAGAGTGAGATTCCAGCACCAAAAGTGGTGATGGTGGGACCAGCTTCGAATATCTCCACCGGATGCGTGCCATACTTTCCAATAACCATAGCGAGCATCAGCCCACCTATACCTCCTCCACTGCAGCGACGTTAGTCACGTCAAGTATGTTACATTGGACCAGAGCCTACCAGATGGACACGCGGAATGTAGAATTCATGGATGATTGTCTAGTGCGATGATAATGTGAAAGTGATCTGCGCAGGAATTGGTCGTTGGTTGGACCCATAGGCTTTGGCAGTTTATATAGTTGGGCACATCTCGGCGCCAGACGACCTTGCACCGTAAGAGTGCATGAGTGTCTCGTTCACAGATGGTCCGATCGCGACTAGACAACAGAGAGCTTCCTGGGAATTACTATCAGTATGATTGTCAGCAGCCCTGGAACACGTTGATGTGCTGACGCAGAAAGCCATCTCGGTTGGTTTCAGGTTAGGTTTGATACATCCGAGATGATCCGCTCAGCGCATATCTGCGAATCAGAGCTCGTTCGACTCGGCCGACTTTGGGCCAGCCTCCTCCTCCTCTTTCAATTCTTTGCTGGTTATGGTCTACCACAGCCTTACTAGGGCACGAAGCGCGGCCCTAGAATAAAAGTTCACGTGGCGGTGCGGTATATATTGAGGCTGCCACTACACCGGCCATTATGACCTGACTTCCGGGGTATTAGCTAGGCGCTGTAGTGGCAGCAAAACCGAGTGCGATTTACACTTAACTGTGGAGATGTGAACTTGAATGGACTGGCGTACATTTGGGGAGTGGTGTGGCCTTTTGCAAAGGCAAGGGGATGACGAGTTTCTGTCACCAAAGAGGCCCAAACATCATACATCGGATCATTTCGCCGGCCACAAACTTGCTGATCGGTCAACTGATCGCGGTACAAAGTTGACCAGGACGGGGAGCATTACATAATGTAGAGTTGCCACGTTCTTATCGCACCCAATCAGCTGATATCTCAATATACTCCATTTCCAGCTCGACATTGCGACTGTCTACAACTTGGCGAGCGCACTACACTTCGTACGCCAGCGTTGCTCTGTATCACTCCATACCCACTGGGACTCGCTCTGCCATGCCCATGCATCCTCGATCGACTTGCGTACATAATTGAGATCATCCGGACTGTCGTGGGGAGGGCCATCTGGCGGGACGGAGAAGCTATAATACTGACCAACGTCCCGGGATCGCTGGACGATGCTGTTCGCAAACGGCAAGCGGACTTCTTCATACATCTTGAGTGCGTCGGCTACGTTCCCTAGGTGCGTTAACTCGTGTGTTAGCAGGCGACCCAACACGTATGCATCCTGTCAATGCAGAGAGCGGTGAATCAACGTAGTCCCAGGGGGTATCGGCTAGGTTACGCACCTCCATCGCCTGTCCTGCGCCTGCACCAAAGTGGGGTTCCATAGCGTGCGCCTGTGTCCGAGTCAACCACTTTTTTTACCACAAGATGAGATAAAGCTTACTGCATCACCAAGCAACGCAACTTTGTCGTCCACGTAATGAGGCAATGGTCGGAGGGAATGAAGTGCCCATCTCGACGGCCTCTCGACGCACTGTGATGGTGTCATGAAAAGGTGGGACAAACGCGAGTGGTACTAGCAGATACCTTCACCAAGGCTTCAGCACGAACATCCCAGCCTTCAAATAAGTCCAAAATTTCTTTTTCGGAAACATCCGTCACCCAGCGACCCTCAAATGGTGCCCCAAATGCACCACAGTGACGGAGGATGACAACATTGACTTCTCTCCCCTGGGAGACGGGATAAGTTACGATATGCTGCAGTCGAATATTGGTCAGCCACGATGAGTTGATGTTGCGTCGTCCCTACTTTATTCTTCCCAAGATGCTGGACACAGAAGTAAGCGTTCTACCAATACAAACCGGTGACGTGGCTCACCAATGTCAGGCTAGTCGGCAGTTCGACGTCGGGGTACTCCTTCAGGAGTTTTGTAGCGGGTACCAGGTTCCTATACACTAAGATACCTGTCCATACTGGATCAATACAATCGAACAATCTCTCTCTTGATTCGTCCTCTCTGATCGAGAAAGCGAGCCTCTTGTACATGGTTCCGCGTGTTGCTGAGTGAATACCATCGGCCCCCACCAACACATCTGTGACGGAGCTAGTACCGTCAGAGAAATGCAGCGTTGTCTTCCCTGTTTCGGAATTTATATCGTAGGAGTCCAGCCTCTTGGATGTGTGGATTTTGCAAGAAGCAGGGACATTCCGCAGGAGGAACTCCACCATATCTTTTCTGTGGAGCATCAACTGCCCACCTAGAAGACATAAACATATCAGTGACATTAATGAGACATCTGATGAACGACCTCGCGTTTCAAGTTTCTCGAGAACCAGTGGTATCCATCTTTTTGATCGGACTTTCTGAAAATCGGACCTGAATTTGAATGTTGTTGGGATGAGGGGGTCGGTATACAGACTAGACTCCGACAAACCAAGATTTTCCTGTGGAGGTCCGATAGCCATTTTGACGAGCTCATCGTACAGCCCTAGGTCTTTCATGATGTCCATGGTCCTCCCGAAGAATGAGATTCCAGCACCAATAGTGGTGATTGTGGGACCGGCTTCGAATATCTCAACCGGATGCGCGCCATACTTTCCAACAACCACAGCAAGTGTCAACCCGCCTATTCCGCCTCCACTATAACGAAGTAAGCCTCGTCAAAATGTTACATTGGACGAGGACCTACCAGATGGACACGTGAAGTGTACTCATGAGGACGGATGTCAAGTACGATAACAATCCAAGACAATAGTTTGCCAGAAGTCGGGCGCTGGTGGGATTTACAGAAATCAGTACTATAGATAGTTACGCCGATTTCATGAGGATGATCTGCGCGAGAATAGAATACCAGTGGGGCTCACAGGATTCGGCACTATGTGTCGTTGTTGCGTATCCTAGCATCAACCAAGCTCGCGCCTGTGAGAATGTTCCCAAACAGTCTCAGCTGTAAATAATAGTGGGCTGCGCATGACTGGACAGCTGTCTAAATCCCTGTCAAACATGGACAGTATTGCTTAAGTAGTAGAATCTCGACCAAACCTGGAATCCGTTGGCCCTTTGGTACAACAACCTTGGATTGCTTGCTGACGCAAAAAGTTAGCCAATGTTCGAGTTTGGTTAGTCAGGTCAACCTGGACTCACCTGGATGAGCCACTCATGCATATCGGCGAGTGAAACATCTGAGGTCGGCAGGCTTGGGACGCCGCGGAGCGAGACTCAAGACGCCGATGAGTCCACGGTGAGGCAACCATGGGCCGCAGTTTAGAACCTGGGAACGGGGATGGTGTCGCTTAGGCTTTGAAACGGGTTGTTCAAATAACTATACAAGCTAGGCACTGCAGTGGTACATAGCAAAACCTAGGTTCATGTAGTACAAGTGACCCATTTTCTTGCGCACCTCAGGCAGCACTTTTTCGAACTCCGATGGCTCTCACTACTGGTAAAGTCATAGTCTAGTAAGCTTTTCAGAAAGCTGTAGATACAATTGCGAAGTAGCAACCATCGTGTCATCTGTATACAACTCATACACATACATGAAGCGGAAGATGTAACACGGTTCCTAAAATCTTCAAACCAGAAACCAGAAACAACAACATCACAATTACATTTCCAACATAGCCCATATCTGGCATCCTGCGAGAACGTCTACAACTTGGCGAGCGCACTACACTTCGTACGCCAGCGTTGCTCTGTATCACTCCATACCCACTGAGACTCGCTCTGCCATGCCCATGCATCCTCGATCGACTTGCGTACATAATTGAGTTCATCCGGACTGCCGTGGGCAGGGCCATCTGGCGGGACGGAGAAGCTATAATACTGACCAACGTCCCGGGATCGCTGGACGATGCTGTTCGCAAACGGCAAGCGGACTTCTTCATACATCTTGAGCGCGTCAGCTACATTCCCTAGATGCGTCAACTCGTGTGTCAGCAGGCGACCCAACACGTATGCATCCTGTTAATGCAGAGAGAGGTGAATCAATGTAGTCCCAGGGGGTATCGGCTAAGGTTACGCACCTCCATCGACTGTCCTGCGCCTGCCCCAAATGTGGCTCCATAGCATGCGCCTTTGATGTCCTCAGCCGCTGTCATCATTAACACAAACCAAGATAAAGCTTACTGCGTCTCCAAGTAAGGCAACCCTGCGGTCCACGTAATGAGGCAATGGCCGGAGGGAATGTAGTACCCATCTTAACGGTCTCTCAACACACTGTAACGGCGTCAGGAAAGAGTTGAATCAATGCACGGGTACATCATCAGTTACCTTCGCTAGTGCTTTAGAATGAATCTCCCAGTCTTCAAACTGGTCTAAAATCTCCTTCTCCGAGACTTCCATCACCCAGTGACCCTCGTATGGTGCCCCGAATGTGTCACAATTGTGAAGGAAGAGGACAACATTGATCATTTGGCCCTGGAGATGGGATATGCTACGACATGCTACAGAGTTTTACATTGGTTAGCCATGAAAAATTCGAAATTGCGTTACTCCACTTTATTCTTTCCGAGATGCTGGATACACACGTAAGTATTCCAATAATGCAAACTAGGTGGCGTGGCTCACCATCGTCAGGCCAGTTGGCAGTTCGACGTCGGGGTACTCCTTCCGGAGTTTCGAAGTTGGTACTAGGCTTCTGTACACCAGGGTGCCTGTCCACACAGGATCAATACATTCCAGCAATCTCTTTCTGGAGTCATCGTCCAGGATTGAGGAAGCCAACTTCTGATACATGGTTTTGCGTGTTGCTGAGTGGATACCATCGGCCCCCACCAACACATCCGTAACGGAGGTAGAACCGTCGGAAAATTGCAGCGTTATCTTCCCGGTTTCGGAATTTACATCGTAGGAGTCCAGCCTCTTGGATGTGTGGATTTTGCACGAAGCAGGAACATGCCGAAGGAGAAATTCCACCATATCTTTTCTGTGGACCGTCAAATGCCCACCTGCAAGACACACAAATCGGAAACACTATGAGCCATTGAACAAACCGTCTCACGTTTCAAATTTCTCGAGAACCAGTGATATCCATCTCGTTGATCCGATTTTCTGAAAATCGGACCTAGATTTGAATGGTGCTTAGAGATGGGGAAGTTAGCATACAACTGAGAACCCGACAAACCGATGTTTTCCTTTGGAGGTCCAAGGGACATCTTAGTGAGCTCATCGTACAGCCCCAGGTCTTTCATGATGTCCATGGTCGTCCCGAAGAATCCGATTCCAGCACCAATAGTGGTGATTGTGGGACCAGCTTCAAATATCTCGACCGGATGCGTGCCATACTTTCCGATAACCAAAGCAAGCATCAGCCCACCCATTCCTCCCCCACTTGAACGGAGTTAGCCGCAACAAGTATCTTGGATTAGCCCAAACCTACCAGATTGCTACGTGGAACGTCGATTTCATGAGGACGAGGATGGCGAGTGCGACGATAGTGTGAGACAATGGTCTGCGCGGACTCGGACACCAGCGGCACTCATAGAACTCTGAATTATGTATAGATACGCCCCATTTCAGGTCCTGGCGGGAATAGAACGCCAGCAGGGGTCGCTGGGTTCTATCGTTCATCAACCGAGCTGACACCTGTGAGAATGCTCTGACGTCCCGACGGGGCCACCGGGTCATGTCTACATCTGGGGATCTTACTTCAAACCTCCGTTAGCATAGTCAGTGACCGTGGTCAATGAAGAAATATCAATATCTTTTCCAACGCAAACAAAATGTCCAAGTTTGGTTAGTCGGGTTAGCTCTGACTCACCTGTTGTGATCAGATGCATGTTAGCGAGTGGAGGTTCATTCGAGCCTGTCCGACTGTAAGGGCATGAAACACAATCCTACAAGCATACGGCGGTTAAAGTCTTTGTCTCCATCAGGGATGGGGAATTGTGCGAACTTATCATGCAGATTCATTATCGGACGTTCATACCAGCTGGTGGGCGCTGAGCGATGACTGATGCCGATGATCGGTCAAGTTAACAACAGCGTTACATAATGATCAATCCAATCACTGGCTGGCATGGCTGCATCCCGGGTCCGAACAAATACGGAATTACCCTTGCGCACTGGACAGTCGCCGTGTTCTGTACCAGAACCTACGCGAAGGCTCAGAAATGTGGAATCAGAAACAACATAATTCCATATCCAACTTGATATTTTCCCTATCCCGCGAGGATGCTTTTTTTTTAAAAAAAAAAAAAAAAAATCCTATTAGTGTCCACCTTGGAGTACGATACTCTATGTAGGACAGTGTTTCTAACCATAAAATTGGGGGCCCCCCGGCCCCCACCGCACCCGATCGTACGAATGCCCTGACGTGAGTTGCCCCCGTCAGTCCGCCGTTCCTGCCGGCCGTTTTAGACGTCACGATCCCCGAGCACATTGGTTGGTGTATTTTAACAGAGCGGATGGGTAAAGTATATTCGTGCGTTGGTGGAGTAGCGAAGTACGTTGGCCTTGTGGGGCCTGTCGTACGAACGGGAGTAGTGGTGTGCGTGGAAGAAGAAATATAAAGAAAGGAGGTAAAGGGTAACAGGGAGCCGCGAGGATGCTTACAGCTTGTCAAGTGTACTACTTGCACTCGTACGCCAGCGCTGCTCTGCATCACCCCACACCCATTCAATCTCGTTCTGCCACGCCCATGCATCCTCGATCGACTTGCGCAAATAATCCAAATCATCCGGACTGTCGCGGGCAGGCACAGGGCCATCTCGTGAGACGGAGAAACTATAATACCGACCTACGTCCCGAGATCGCTGGACGATGCTGTTCGCAAACGGCAAGCGGACTTCTTCATAGATCTTGAGTGCGTCAGCTATGTTTTCTAATTGCGTTAACTCGTGTGTTAGCAAGCGACCCAACACATATGCATCCTGGTTGGGTTCCGGGAATCAGTGTAGTCCCAGGGGGGATATCGGCTAGGTTATGCACCTCCATCGCTTGTCCTGCGCCTGCTCCAAAGTGCGGCTCCATCGCATGCGCCTATGGTATCTTCAGCTGCTGTCTTTATAAACTGAGGTAAAGCTGACTGCGTCTCCAAGCAAGGCAACCCTGCCATCCACGTAGTGAGGCAATGGCTGGAGGGAATGTAGTGCCCATCTCGACGGCCTCTCGACGGACTGTGATGGTGTGAGAAAAGGTGGGAGAAAACGACGTCCATACTATTAGATACCTTCACCAAGGCTTCAGCATGAACATCCCAGCCTTCGAATAGGTGCAAAACCTCGTCTTCAGAAACATCGGTTACCCAGTGGCCTTCAAATGGTGCCCCGAATGCATCGTGATTGTGGACGAAGATGACAACATTGATCAGCTGCCCCTGGGAGATGGGATATGCTACGATGTGCTACACAGTTGTGAATTGATTAGCAACGAAAAGTAGAGGTTGCGTTGCCCCTACTTTATTCTTTCCAAGATGCTGGATGCAGAAGTCAATATTCCTGGAATGTTGACTGGTGGCATGACTCACCATTGTCAGGTCAGTCGGCAGTTCGACGTCAGGGTACTCTTTCAGAAGTTTCGTAGTTGGTACTAGGTTCCTATACACCAGGATACCTGTCCACACAGGATCAATACATTCCAGCAATCTCTTTCTAGAGTCATCGTCCAGGATTGAGGAAGCAAACTTCTGATACATGGTTTTGCGTGTTGCTGAGCGGATACCATCGGCCCCCACTAACACATCCGTGACAGAGCTAGTACCGTCGGAGAAATGCAGCGTTATTTTCCCGTTTTCGGAGTTGACGTCATAAGAGTTGAGCTTCTTGGATGTGTGGACTTTGCAAGAAGCAGGAACATGCCGAAGGAGTAAATTCACCAAATCTTTCCTGTGGACCGAAAATCGCCCACCTGCAAGACACAGAAATCAGGAACACCAAGAGCCATTGAACAAACCATCTCACGTTTCAAATTCCTCGAGAACCAGTCATATCCATCTCGTTGATCCGATTTTCTGAAAATTGCACCTGAATTCGAATGGTGTTGGAGATGGGGAAGTTAGCATACAGACGAAAATCAGACAAACCGGTATTCTCCTTTGGAGGACTCGTGGCCATCTTAACAAGTCCATCGTATAACCCGAGATCTTTCATGATGTCCATAGTCCTCCCGTGGAATCCGATTCCAGCACCAATAGTAGTGATTGTGGGACCAGATTCAAATATCTCGACCGGATGTGTGCCATACTTTCCGATAACCAAAGCTAACATCAGTCCTCCTATTCCACCTCCACTACAACGGAATAAGCCACACGAGGTATTTTGCATTGGACCCAGAGCCTACCAGATTGCTATGTGGAAAGTCGATTTCATGAGGACAAGGACGAAGATGTCAAGGGCGATGATAATGGGAGACAATGATGTGCAGGAATCGGGCACCAGCGGGACTCACAGGATTCAGGGTATAGATACACCCAGTTCATAAGAGTGGTCTGTGCGGGAATAGGACACCAGCGTGACCGGGAAGATAGATATGTGAGAATCTTCCTCTAGATCTCTATCAGCATAGTCAGTGATGTTTAGCAGAATCTCGACCAAACCAAGAATACGACAGTGCCTCGCAGCAACATCCTTGCCCACGCAGAATGCTAAAAAAATGTGCGAGTTTGGTTAGTCTTACTCGCCCGCGGTGATCCGCTTAGACTCGTGTCAGCGAATGAAAGCTTGCTTGAAAGTGTGCAGGCCTCGAGCACGCCACGGAGCGGGGACCTTAGACGATAAGTCCATAGGACGGTTATAGGGTGCGACTTGGAGCCTAGGAGTTTAGGGGCTGCCGCTGTCCCTCCCGTTGAATGTCCGGGGGTCTTTGAGGAGGATCAATCAGATTTGCGCTGCGGGCATGTTGGGGTAAGTGTGATGACTATGCTTGACTGTGGATTTACGAGCGCTGGGGCGCTGACCCACCACACGCACATGTGTGTTAGATTGACACAGGACTCTTTCGTTTCCATGCAAGATAGCCGAATCGCCTAAACATCATGATGGACGTTCACTTTGGTTTCACGACTCGGAGGCTGAATGGTTTAACTTCCACAGTGGGGTGCATTACATAATGATTTGTTGCCACGTGTCGCGTCAACTGTCGCGTCCACGTCCGAAGGGCGAGGTCACGATGCACCCTCGCAATGTGTACGCCCACCCGCCCGACTTTCTAGGACTCGCGAGGCGCTATCCACCTCTCCGACCACAGTATGTTCTCATTTTTGAATTGGGAACAATTCCATAATTATGACTGGAGCGTGTTCTTGACGCACATAGGACCTACTATTGATTTTAAGAGCGCCACTGCACAAAGGTCAGAAAATGTGCCCCTGACATCACCGTGTATTGTACTCAGTGATTGAAAGACGGTTGACAGAGGCATTACTCTATCTAGACTTCAATATCAGTCTCACTCTACCCGACAATCGACTGTGTCCACCTGTAAGTTGTCGTTCCTTGAGATAGTCACGGTCATCGTACATTTTCGCGTAGGTGCCAAACCGGTGCGTTCTTGAAGTTGTTGTGCATTGATGAGTGTCAGGTACTGACCAAAGTTTCCCAAGGTTGAACTATGTGCTCTGGGTCCAGGACATTGTAAAGACATTCGTTCCCGGAGATGACATTGTTCGCGGAATTGACATGTGCGTTTACCGAATTGATCAAAATTTGACCCTCTCATCCACAAAACAGTGGAACTGGGGCCTCCGCTATATACCCTCTGTTGGCATGCCGCCTAGAACCAAAGTGGTCCATTGTTGCTACTGGTAAGTATATTCCTCGACCATTTTCTCCCCGGCTGAGATTTCATTCACCCCTTTTCCAGATATCGACAGGGTGTCCCTCGTCTCCGCGCGGCAAAACGTGGAAATAAATGGTCTTTCTGACAGAATTACAATAATCGATATGTCTTCTAGCGAGTCGATCTTGCAACCATTAGATGGACTCCTTTCAGTACCGTACATCCTCTATCATAGAGGTTGTGAATGTCTGCATGACTCAGTTGTATAACAGGTTTCACTTCACGATGTGCAATCCGCCTTTTTACGCCAGTATGGAAGAAGTTGCTCAATCGACAGAAGCAAAGGAATACGGGCCGAACGCGGTAAATCACATCGCAAAACTCGAGAGCCCATGGTGACGTTGGTGTCGTTTCCCTCAAGGTCTGTACAGGTGCTGAGATCGAGATGGTAACACCCGGTGGCGAAGCCTCTTTCGTCTCGCGTATATTTGCAGAAAGTCTACGTCATGGAATGCAGTGCAAGTCAGCCTTTTTCATCGTTGAAGCATCTGACATGGTTTGATTCAATGCTATTAAAGATGGTACACTTCGATGCTTGGGAAGATGTCATCGCTGCCATTGATAGTGGGCATTTTGCGCGAGCACGAAGTATGGTTTGCGTTCTCATTCCCCGAGGAGAGCTAATCATGTGCTCAATCAAGGTCGACAACTATGCCATCACGGAATTTGTTCAAGGGCAAACTCGGCGATGGGCGATCGCATGGAGCTTTGGAACCCTTCGTCTTCCAGATGTAAGTCGACATTCAGCTCCCGAGCCATCAGTAACATCATATCACATCAGTCTCTCGCTCGTATTGCCAACCTGATACTACAAAGTATAATGCCTCACCGCACAAGTCTCCATCAGCACGTAGCGAACGTCCGGTCATTGGATGTCCTATATAACACGCTCATTCAAGTCCTCAGAGCGATTGAAGGCATTCATGTAACACCCGAGCCCTCAGGACTCCACCAACATTCCATTGTTCTTGTGGTTGCGACCGAAATCACTTGGTCTCGGTCCGTGCGAAGGAAGAAAGTGGCACCTCAGGTATCACACATGACTTCCATGGGATCAATTATTATGCAGTGTCGGATCACATGTACCAATGGCCCCCATCCGATTGGGGAGAAGCAACAAGCATCGGGTCCCCATCTCGTGTATCAATGGATTGATGGAAGCGAACAGTGGGGTTCTGGAAAGTTTTGTCAGCCATGTCAACCGCAAAGTCACCCACCATCGTCAAATAAAGTGTCGTATACTAATCCACTAGCATCAGGGAGTCTTTGCTGATGGCGGTTATAATGGTACCATGGGTTCACCGGTGAGGTCCGACGTCGTGTTGGTTCGCTCTGGTGACGTTGTGTATAATACATATTGAACCCCCCCCCTTTTTTTTAATAAGCACTTTGTCTTTTCGCTCCTTCATGATTAGTCACTAAAGTACAAATTTATTGGTCAGGTAGCTTTGGAGGCTGTAACCAATGGTAATGGCGCGAAACCCGAGGCCATAAAGCCTTGAAGAAGTGGAGCCCTGGATCGGGTTTGGTCTTGGAGGGTGAGCCATGGCAACGGCAGCACAATAGAAGACAAAGGCTTGGTTGAACTTCATAGCGTGGAAAGCGTGGAATCGCACAAGCATGGTTCGGCTCGAATGCACACTAAACTTGGTGTACCTCCATCGACTATCCAAGAATTTCTTCAGCTTCTCCAACCTTGGCGCAGAAGTATCCGCGTTTGGTCGGGGATTGGAAGATTCCTTGCGTTACATGCCTGAAATCCCAATACCGAGCTGCCAGAATATCGAAACTACTTGATGCTGATCGTGTTCCAAGTAATAGCAGTGTATAACGCATCTAATATAGAATGCACAAAACTACTAGGGTAATGCATACCGGTGGCAACGGCAGACGTCCAAGCGATCAGAAATCTTCCTCTAGAGAACTAGCATATCGCACGCGTCACTCACCGACAAAGAGGACCCAGAGAAAATATAACTCACAAAATTCTGCGAGACCCCCCCTGGCCAAAGGGTTTGTGTAGTTGACATTGGCCTTGGCGTAATCCGACATCCGCTTTTCGAAAAAATTGGTCTTGCCTTGGAGCGAGATCATTTCCATAAAGTCGAATGGGTTCTTGGCATTGTACACCTTGGTGTTGCCGAGCGATACCAGGAGGCGGTCAGCAACGAACTCGATATATTGACACATGAGTTGAGCATTCATGCCAATCAAGCCACTGGCAGAGCATCTTTGGAATGCTTGTGAGCATGGGCAAATCGAGCGAGCATTACAAGAGCATACCGGTTAAAAACTCTTGCTCAATTTTGACGGTTTCCCTTATAATGCGCTCGATGATGTCAGGGTGTGGTCGGCGCCTGAGATGGCTGAACAGCAAGCAAGCAAAGTCGGTGTGCATTCCCTCGTCGCGGCTTATGAGCTCGTTGGAGAACGTGAGACCTGGCATGAGACCACGTTTCTTCAGCCAGAATATCGATGCAAAGGAGCCGGAGAAGAATATCCCCTCGACGGCAGCAAAGGCAACAAGACGCTCGGAGAATGTGGAGCGTCGATCAGAGATCCACCTGAGCGCCCAGTCGGCCTTGTGTTTGATACATGGGATGGTCTCAATGGCGTCAAAAAGAAACTCGCGTTCGGCCGAATTCTTGATGTACGTATCAATAAGGAGGGAATATGTCTCGGAATGGATGTTCTCCATCATGATTTGGAAACCGTAAAAGGAACGTGCTTCTGCGACTTGAACTTCATTCGAGAAACGCTCAACTAGGTTTTCGTTGACGATGCCATCTGAAGCAGCAAAGAAAGCAAGAACACGAGAAATGAAATAACGTTCGTTATCGTTGAGATGATGGTTCCAGTCACGGATATCGTTTGAAAGGTCTATCTCCTCGGCGGTCCAGAAGCATGCTTCCGCTTTCTTGTACATTCGCCATATCTAGATGAATGGTCAAGCAGGAAATGAAGCACAGGGGGATGTACATGCTTCGTGATATTTTATAGGAAAGAGGACAAACCGACGCTTGTCCGGTTTCAACAGAGGTTCCTCGCCTGCCAAGTCACCGCGTGAGCGATCACGAACTAATCAAAGCCATAACACGTACACTCAGGGAGATAGACTTCGCCTACAAACCTGTTACTCATATTGTGATCGTCTGTTCCAGACTCGTCGAGATATTGGTATTCGGGCAGCGGTAAATGCATATCGGAGTCATCGATGGTTATGGGACCGGTATCACAATCTGGCTTTGAAGAACCTAGTGACAATGACGCAGTAGCTTCTATGATCTAATGAAAAAGATGAGCATCGGAAAAGAATTCCACGCGAATCATTACCTGCCTTGTTGGAAACAGAGTTACAGGACCGTGTCATCGACGAAGGGGACATCAAGTGCTGTCATGACAAAGACATGGAGCCTGAGACGGTATTAGGGGTCTGAATCTGGTGGCTATACACAACTCTATGCAAGTACAAAAGTTCCCACTACACGGCTCAAAGTCGAAGAATTATCGCGCAAAATACGTTCAATGGTGTACACTGACCCGAGCTATTAAAAGAATAACTTCACGAACAGGGTGAACTGAAAGATCTTCTACTGCGATCGTACAGCTCTCCGCCTCCGCTTCCTAAGCGTCACTTGGGGACTCGCCGGGGGCGCCACATGAGGGGGGATCGGAGGTCGGGTGAAGTACTCTGATCGTTTGAGGATGCTTAGAATCGTGTTGGAGGTGTAGTGGCCAAAGATCCCAACCATAGCCCCGAATATGCATGCGACAGCGCAGAACACGTAGACCGGATACAACGCTACTGCGACCATACGGATGATCGAAAACGGGGTGAACAACACGGAGTCGAGTGCAATTTGGAACACGATGGTGGTGGGCGAGAGTAATGCATGGATGATGGACCAGACGATGCGTAGCGGGTACACCGCGACGAGAAGCAAGCGGATCCCGAGGCGGAACAAAGAGATGACCCCGTTAGAGCAGACTGCAATAAGGGGAGAAGCTTGGCAATCGGGGGTGGTTCTGCCGTTGGAGAGGCGCTTTCAACGGTCCCAGTCATAGTTGCAGCTGACATGGCAGCAAACGCGACCCTCTACTATTATCTCCGCACCTAAGGAGCTCTGTATCAACCTACCATAAAGTAAAACCTGACAAAACTGAAGTACTGACCACTTCCGAGGATATGATGTGGACGAGACGCTGCAGAGTCGTGCTTGAGGATTCCGGTTCAATGATGGTGCTATCAAACGCTCAAGTGTTCAAACGTTCCATTGGAAACAGTCTAGTTCAATCCCGTTCATACCGTTGTCACGTGAGGAACTCTCTGTACTTAAAGTATATTACTTTTGCAAGGTGCGAAACGTTCATATCAGGGAGGTGAGCAATAGTCCACATGCTTATTGCCAAAACTCGCGGTGCGCAAGAGTGGAGTTGTGGCCATGGACTCTTGGCCCTTCGGTAGCTTTTACACCCAAGCAGCCCAGATGGACCACTGCGTGGGGGACAGAGAAGACAGTGCAACTTGATAATGTCGCACAGCGACACTATACTTTGGATTTCGAGCGTCCGGAAGCCAGTTTCACGTCTATTATGTTGTGCTATCCAGGCATCATGAAGAGGGCACGCAAAAAGGGCCACAGGGTACACACAATCTCACTTCTCGCATGTTCCGATTGAATATCACAGCAAAAAGGATGAGAAGAGGATGCATTCATCCTCGGATGCGACGCGTGTGAGGAGTCTAATCTGTAAACGCGTCAGAGATCTTGAATTTGCACAGGAAGAGCTCTTACCTAGCGTAATGACGTAATGAGCGTTTTACCTACTTCAGCTTAGAGAACAGTTTTGGTCCTGCACAGGCCTGCGGAAGACATGAAGCTTTCGTGTGAAATAAGAACAAGATGACATACGTCAACACAGTGCATCATGCTTTACGCGTCGAGGTTAGTATCTGCACAATCATAGTCTGTATAGCACGTACTGGACTGTCGTTTGCCAAGTGTCATTAAGATCATGTCAGTCTGGTTCCCAGGAAGAGCAGGGTGACGAAGACGTACATCTGTTAGGAGAGCCTGTCAGTTAGCCAGAAAGGAGACACGTGAGTTACTTACAATTCTTCCACACAGTCCTCTCCCTTGTAACCTTGGCCTGCCACGATTTTCTCTTGACAATGCTCAAAGTGTCGCGTCAGAGGTGCACACTTGGTCGTACTTTTGCATTCGTCACAAATGACTGGGTGCAACTGACGAGGAAAGGCATGAGCGGGAAAAGAAACAGGTTGTGTGAGTTGGACTGACGTCTTCCGGCTCCTCGGCTTCCTCCTCCACTTGTACAACTTCTTCAGACTGCGTAGACTCGACGACGTCCTCCTTCTCCTCTGCGTCGGCGTGGACGACGTTCAAGAAGGACGAGAAAAATGCCGAGAGACTCATGGACACGACTTGTGGAACTTGGTGTTCAACCAATTTTACATCGTCTGTCTTCGCGAGTTTACGGGTCACATACTTCGGGCGCCGCTTGAAACGCATCAGCTCCGCGGCTCAAGTACCCCAGACAAGATACTGGCCGTTGCGGTCAGTCATGCGTTGTCCATTCTCCATCCTTAAGTCGCGTATTCACTGTAACTCGCCCATCATCATTGTAGTGGACGCACTCTAGTCATCGACGACGTTGCCAGATAGCCGGGGCAACTGCAACGACGCGTCCACCCACGACAGGCACTACACAAGATCGTTTTCAAGTACATTGTCGGTTCCACGCATGAGATTCAAGAACCTGTTCGGGTATGAGGATCTCATTTCGAGCTAAGGAGAATATCGCTTGACACCCTTCACAGAACGGAGATAGTCTTGTGACACATGACTTAAACCCGGTTCGGAGTCGGCTCAGCTGGTTCACTCCGGGAGGCGTCTTGCGGTTTACCATAGGTAGTCCGACTCAGCCTGGGAGTACACTCGACGCTGCGCTTGCGGACGAGGACCCGCCTTTCGCCATCAACTTGGTGCATCCCCGGCTGGGTCCTTTCTGAGATGGGAATGAAAAAGGGACGTGAGACTTGTGACCGCGGCCACTCACGAAGTCTATTTCTATCATCACAGCTTTATCTCTGATCATGACAACGACGGAAGGGGCAGCCTCCATCAGATTGCTCTATTTTATGTGCGTGATGGCGGAGGGCGAGTTTCCACAGTCCATTGCGGACGTGTGTGCGGAAATCATGAGCTATCATGAAGATGGGGCAAGAGGTGAGTTGGGTTGTCCACTGCCCCTTGTTGCTGATATTCGCTCAACTTCTCACTCAGGGATTCACCATACGTCCATTGACGCTGGGCTGGGCGATTTCTACGACGCCGAAGTTCGACGTTGACACGCACCGACCTCGATCCAGAGGATGGACTACTCCCACTTGACGGAGATGACACTATTCCAGACGCGTCGAGCGACGGCGGCGTGGATCTTGAAAGTCGGTGGTCCGTATCACTAACGTCCGTGCGGGCAGGTCTGACAGCACGCAATCAGACGCGCACGCTTTCCGCTCAATAGATCTGCTTAGATCACCGCTGTTGAATACTTGATGATACGGTATCAATACTGCTCTGACCTTGGTGGAGTTTCATCCGCAGGCTGCGCTTACAGGTTGCCTGTCAGCAGTTGCATAGCATGTGCGCTACTTGACCTCCCATTCGGCTATCATTGGTCGTGCATTCAGGGCTGCGACACGCAACTAACAACGTGTATCTTAGATTGAAGGCACGTCGTTCGCCATAGTTTAGTCCGCTCTTAACCTGATGACCCCAGATCGGTTGGACAATACCTATTGGGAGCGGCCCTTCTCGGTGCAATATTTGGTTTCGTTATTCGCGTCTCTCCCACGTTACCTAAATGGCGGTTATCATCTGGGCTACTCTTCACCTTCGGTTTTCCGGCTTCTCACTAACACGGACTGCTACAAGCAGCTCCCAGACAAGATAATCGCCTTTTGTTCGGTCATGCGTTTCTTGATCTTACAAATTCTACATTTTCGAGATAAAGCTCTTCTTCTTGGTCGGTGTCGCGGTCGAGGATATAATCCAATCATTGCACATCGACAAAAACTCGATAGTTGGAGGTCAGCGAGAAGGCAAGGGTACTTGATCTTTCGTTCTGTTTGCTACCATCTTCTGGGTGGTGAGCGAATATGCGTCATGCATGTCGGTGTTGCTATGGGACTGGCGTATCTTCTACACGCTCAACCGAGTTGGCTGAACTGCAGCGATTGCCGCGGAGAGCCGGTCAGTCCAACGTACGCAACTCTTCAGCTTTTACTGATTTGTGCACGAGTAGGGATAGATATGGGAACGGGCGCCAGCCTTCACCAGTGTTGGGATGTTGACGGGTATCAATGTATACTAGGTGGAGTGCGTCTTTCGTACCCTTACACATTTCTGGCCTCACCTTTGCCAGTGTTTCCTAGGAAACACTATGATTTGTATTATTATCAGTAGAGGGATGGCGAATATGTAAGCTTTGCTCTCAATCAACGGCAATCTGTCAGTTTTTCCATGACGCTCTCCGATCCGATCAATGTCCCTTCATGTCGATCCGCTCCGGGAGGGTCGCCGGAGGGATAGCTCACGAGGTCGACATTTCTGCTGGCGCGTTTTGTCTTGTTGGGTTGGGTCGATGTTTCTCGCCCGCGAGGATATGTCCAAACACCGGTCTCCATCGCTTGTACCAATCAGATAACAGGTTGTCTTGGGTTTGAGTGGAAAGGCGCCATCGTCAATGCTGTGTCCATGCATTTTCCCTTGCCTAACCGTCCCTGACCCCAGCATCTTCCATTTAGCACCTCGTCGAGGGATCCGGACCAGGCCTGTCGGGAACTTGGAAGTACAACCCACCGGTGTTCGAGAATACCTTCGTCTCTCCCTATTAGCCCTACTTAGTTTCCGCTTGGTGTCGTGTATGCGTACGGGGTTTCAGCGTCTTCTTGTCTCATCCCGTCATAACATACGCCCCGGGCACCCCCTCTTTTGACACACTGCTCATCCTGTCGCATCAACACCCGCGGCCCCACGGTCTAGCGTTATCTTCCTTACTGGAGTAATCTTGTTTCAGAACGCAACCCAGTTTATCGTTGTACCCTGCCCGGATCTCGGAGGAAAGAAGACCGTGGACTCATCATCGGGACACGGAATATCTTTTTAGTGAGTTTGTTCTCATCTTCATTTGAAATCTCACGATCTGCACACAACTAAGGCAGTGATCCTGGACACCGTTCAGTCTCTACCAACTCCATTTGGCAGGTGGTCATACCTCCGAAGTAGCTAACGCGGCCGGTCACTGCTTCAAGTTCCTGGTACAATGTTGATCCACTCCGAGCCGCAGCATGCTTCTTGATTATCAGGGTCTAGATCACCGCTGGGAGAATAATCACCCCGGCGGTTTTCACCATCACTTCCGTTGTTCTCGCACTCACATGAGTTAAGGTACAGATGATTGATGAGGTGAGTTCTGTGTCATCGGCGGCGTGGCGCCGCTAATTTTTGTCAACTATCATTTTTTGGTTACTGGGCCATTAGTTGAATGCTGTAAGTGGGATGGACCACTCGCACTAGGCTGTATGATTCATTGGTTCGTACGGATGAGGTCAAGGCAAACAACAGGCTGGAATTACGTATCGACGGACGGAAGTTGTTGACATATACCGTGATCCCCTTCGAACTGTATCCGTGGTGGCATTCGCAGATGGCAACACAGGGCAGGTGGTGGAGGGTGATGAAGAGGACTCGGAGGCAATTCGGCTCGAGGTGAGAGATGGTGGTACCAGGTTTGAAAGGGGCTTGGCGTAGACCTTGAAGGATGGTAGTACTTTGAATGGTGGCTCGGATATCTATTTCACCTATGCATATACCTCTTCTTCTGGATTCTACGTATTACATGTAACGGTCTCAAGGGAAAGTCTGCTTTGGCGGCTTGTGCCATTTGGCTCTGTGCTGCGAACGTTTTCAAGAGCAACACACAGCTATCGTGGAAACAAGCGTATCGTTCAGTTTCCTTGAGGGTCGATAGAGTATACATCCAGGTAGATCCAGAGACTACTATCATGCATGAAATGGGTAAGCGTCTCGACTGCACATCTCGAAATGCATGAGCCACGACACGCGCTGTTTCAAGCACGCGCGGGTCCAAACCCATGGGTCCATCATCCATGTCTCGTTCATTCATCAAGCTGTCAACAAGGCTGGGTTTCGATGTAAGAGTACAACGAAACTGCAGCGTGTTGGTGATACCCAAGCTCGACGAGGAGCGGTTGGCTTGTAGCCCAGCATAATTGTAGCAGGCGAGGAAGTGCTTGATGAGAACGTGGACGAGTGCGGTATCTTCCAACCTGTGGTGAGGTAACTTGTCTGATCCCATGGGTACGTACCAAGGAGAAAACTCTTGCCTCGGGTTCGAATATCGACCATCAATTCGACATCCTGCGCGTGGTGTTTGTATTAGTACGTAGGGAAGCCTACCCATTGCGCACACGGAAAGACCTCGGGTAGTCGGGCTTCGCTTGCTTCAGTCTTCACGTTGACGCGACACGTGGTGATTGTTTGAGGGTGTTGGTGCCTTGCAGCCTCACGTTTTCCCAACTCATCAATGCATACGGTCCACGGAATACTTGCAAAGCGTACCACATATCCGGCGTACCAGTCGTTGGAGTGTAGCTTGGATAAGTCTGCCTTTTTACGTTCCTCTGATCTTGTGGCCTTGAGGACGGACTGTTCTCTCCCAGCCATGCGATGCGACGGTGTCTACGTTCCTAATAAGACGTTCGACCCTTTCAACGAAAAGTGGAAGGTGTAGCATCCAAATGTCGATAAGCTGTCGCAGTGGATAGTTTCATCCCGTACTCGGCCGGGTCACTTCCCGCCCGCCATGGCATGATCCCATACCGTGCAGTGCGTATTCCGCCACAGGTTGACGATGGAACCGGGAAATTGTACATCTCACTATTCGGAGAGTTTACCAACATTATACCGACTTTCAGACCAACAATAGTTGTGATGTTCTTGTGGA
Organism: Boletus reticuloceps; assembly: GCA_018397855.1. Classification (NCBI taxonomy): domain Eukaryota; kingdom Fungi; phylum Basidiomycota; class Agaricomycetes; order Boletales; family Boletaceae; genus Boletus; species Boletus reticuloceps. The sequence goes on from JAGFBS010000019.1 coordinate 677,110, forward strand.
ATGTAAGATCTTAAACATGGTTTATCGCTTCGGATTCAACAACTTTTTACAGGCCATTCAAACGCAACTACCATGCAATTAACGCGCAGAATGACGTTGCACGTTATGCTAGTCTTCAGCGTTGCGGGTGTCTTTGACAGACAACGAGACAGCCGTCCGCGACCATACATTCGAGCACAAGTTTCCATGATCTTGGACGTGTTGATAGTTGCTCAGAGAAGATCTCCATCTTCAGTTGGCCTTCGTTTGATCGGGAAGGCGACGTCTCCAACGCAATGTCCAGTGCTCGTCGAATTTGCTTGTTTCTGGCGCAGAACCCGTCCCGAAATCGCCAGCTCCGTGAATTTTACTCAGGATCTCGTTTACCTTCCGTGGATCGCCTCCTTGGGAGTCTTGTACAAGGTGGGCCGGCAATTTGAAGATACAAGCAACTGACCTCAAAGCTCTGTTCACACTTGGGCCGTCACTGTCTTACTTACCTCCGTACGAAAGGTCCCTCTTAATAGTGGCGCAAGCTTCCTCTCGCTTACCTTAGTCATTATTCCCTCCCCAACTCCAGGGAGTCGCCAAAGACACAGCTCTTGGGTCAACAAGTGTGCTGACGGTTGTCGGGTCAAGTCGACGGGGTTGTTCATGCTTCAGCAGTCTTGTTGGATATGGGAGTTGGGTAGAGGGCGTTTGCAGTGGGTCGGATCAAGGCGGACAGTGCGTTTACCCCATTTGACCCTCACATTTCCTCGTTCTCGTTCTCGCGTACATGCGCTTTTAGTTTTCAGTGTCGCTGCGGCTTAACCTTCCTCATCCTGTCGTGACATCGGCCTGGGCAGACACTTCTGGCACTGTATGCAATCTATACATCGTTTTAGCATCCGCACCCACTGCGCCTTGCTATATCCCCAACTTTCCTGGTGTAAACACGACTCAGATATTCGTCATGAAAGCTGTGCATGTATACTTCGTCTTCGGAGCTCTGAGTGGAGACTACGGGCATCATTGCAGTGCAGTTACCTGTTTTTACCCTTTGATATGATTTATTTTGAACGACCTGCACAGGACTCATATAATGGTCCCGGACACCGACGCTTCAATTGGGTGATCACATAGGGGAAACATCCTTTGCCGCAGCTTCACTGGTACAGTGTTCTCGCCCAGTCCAAATTGCAACACGCTTCTTGATGGCTACGGTTTAGATAGAACCCGCGGCCCTGGTTGTTCTCATCGCTTCCGCGGTCGTCCCACTCACACGATTGATGGGAGTGAGTGCTGTGTCCTTGGTGGCGGGCGCTATTGATTTTCGCGATTTGTGGACTGTTTTGGCTGTCGGTTCACTGCCTCAACATTTTACGGTGGGTTGGGTCACTAAGAGGAGGCGTTGTGCCATTAATGAGTTCATTGAGGTTCGAATAAACGACGGGCTGGAACTGGATGTATGTCTACAGGCTGGCGTGGGTAACGGAGATGTTCAAACACGTGCGTGGGTTGCCGAGATATTTTGAGGTGCTACGCGGGTACCCAAGATATACTCATTCAAGATGCGGGCGTGGATGGATTGCTTGCATGAGCAACAACCTAGTGCTTTTGGTCTGTTCCGAGAGCGGCCAGATGAATCAGTACAGTTCAAAGCTTTTCGCTTGCCATGCTTTCAACAGGAAGGTGACATGACCATGATCCTGAATGAATACCAGATCAACAGTTGTGGTGTACACAGCATATGCACAGCAAATGATTTGTTCTCCGTGAGTGAACAACCTGGAACTTCTCCATTATATAATTGGTGAACACTGCGGGAAGACTCCAGGCCACCCACTTCCAACATCCCCTTCACTCAGCTCACAATCCTTCCTTGCTGTCAATTTGTCATGTCCTCTGATGTGCAGTCTGCTTTGCAGCTCCAGCAGCTGAATGATTATACATCAGGTATGACCACTCATGCCTTTTGTCATTGATTGACCTTATAAACCAATGCAGTTGTGACACTTACTGCTGTCATATATGATTATAGTGAGTGATAGATTCGTGCATGCTCTCTGTATTGGGTTTCAAGTGGCTATTGTGCAGCCCTCACCTTCTCAGGAGAGGTATCCTAATTTGCTTTCTGCACCTTACCATTTATTGAGTGACAATGTTTTAAAGGTTGACTATATTTGGGTGAGGAACAACAGTTATCAGGTGAACACCAAGTTCCTTACAGTTTCACAGCACAGACCCTGGACCTGTGTCTCCACAATGTTTGTTTTGGTCTGTATAATGACTCTGGTATCACTCTATTACATGTATGTTTGAATTGACACATCTGTAGGTCCGCTACATTGGTCTTTGTTGGGCTATGTAGGTCTATTATGGTTGTAGTCCATGTCAAACAATACTGAAATTATGCACAAGTATTTCAAGCCTCGGTATGCTTGAGTCAGCTGAGCTGCAGCCAGCTGGACTAATTAAATACTCTAGCGGGTAGTACCTTAATGCCTGCTTCTATAAGAGTGAGTCTTTTCTACCTTATAGCTCTTTCATCATTGATAACTGTCTTTGATAGATGTATGTATGCACTCTAAAGTCTGTTTGTTATCAGAATCAATGGCAGTCTCATAGATGTAAGTACACTAATGGACTACATTCTGCAATATGAGTATAAGATGTGCATATTCTCAAGGCACTATAACTTTTTTGATACAAGGCTGGATGGCTCCAGTATTTTTTGCTGCATCTGATTGTGAGTTGTTATATTTCTTGATTTCATTTCACTTGACTGTGCTTTCAAATTGCAGTGGTAATGATCCTGTGGGTGTATGCAATGTGGAACCAGTCCAAGAGATCCTTTATATCCTCATGTTCATTTATGTGCCAGTATCCCTTTGCTTCCTCATTTCCACAGGTATCTTTATCAATCCCAGCACAAACTTGACAGGTGTGTTTTGAACTAAATACTTGCACTAGTGCAATCTCATATTCATTGTCACCCTTTGCTTCAGTCACAATTTCTCAACTTATCAATTTCTCTGTTGTGATGGATATTTTACAAATGCAGTACAGGCAGCTAATGTGCTTAGTGCAATCCTGCAATTTGCTCTGAGTGGGACAATCTTAACTCTCACCATCACTCGAACCCTGAAGCAGTCACTTGAGCTTTACAAAGCAACCAAGCAATGGAAACCTAACAAGTACATCCAACAACTCCTGAAAGATGCAGTTCTCTACTTCCTTGTGTATGCCTCTTCTTTTACTCCCATTCATTACTATAGTAAACTAACCACTTGGATCTTAATTTTTTTTCATGAACTTCTAGGAATGTACCACGCAACATCAGTATGATACTCCTAAAGGATAAGCCAGGATTCGACAGTGCTCCACTGTTCTTCCTGTACATGGTTCCCCTCACAATCATTCCTCTCATGATGCCTCGGTTCATCATCAGTATACGAGAGCTATATGATCATGACCTCCATCGCCACTTGCAGGGGCTTGACTCTGAATTTGATGTCTTGTCACAACTTGTTGCTAGCGAGAATGCAGTCATGTCTAAAATTTCATTTGTGGACATCAACCCGGGGGAGGCAGACTGGTCAGGAAGTGCAGGGCGAGCCTGGCGGTGCAGGTGACTCAGAGGCAATTCAACTCGAGGTACTGGGAAGTGGTGTATAGTGTTGCATACAAGCGAGGGAAGGATGGAGGTATTTTGAATGGTGATGCGGATATTATGTCGTTTATGTACATGCCTCATATCCCGAGTTCTCTGAACAATACGTAGAAAATGTCTACCTCGGCGGTCTCGTGCAATTTGGCTTTGCGCTGCGAACATCTCTGACAGCAACATATTCTATCAAGAAGAAGCTAGGTGAGAGTCACGACTGCACCTCATGGAGGCATGAACCCAGGCATTCGAGTGTTGTCCTCTTGCCAGCGCCTTGATCGTGTCGTGTTCATTGGTCAAAATGGCAGCAAGGTTGGCTTTCGACGCGGGCGCAAGGAATCTAACCAAATTAAATGATTTCGGTTACACTTAAGGCTCGGAGAGTAGGCACCGTTGGCTCGCGACCCAGACACGACTGTGAGGCAGACAAAAAACTTGGCCATGGTTGGAGATGGGGAGGGTTACTTATCTCCGTGATTGCGGCAAGAGCTCTTTCTCGAGGTCGAATTTCGATACAGATGTTCTGGGTGAGGTGGTGAGAGACACGGTGTCAGTACCATCGCTCCCGAGAACACGAACAACTAAGAACAACAGAGATCCTCCTTGCTGTTTGACATGGTATGCTGCATCGTGGCCGTACGGTTTCGTGTTGTTATTGATGTCGCCGGTGCACACGTCCGTGCCTTAAAACCCATGTCAACACGTCTCTGTACATGTGAAGGCAATGTATGGCCGTACCACACACGAAGGAGGAGAGCATTTCGAGGACGGGCGGTGATACGTCAGAGAATGGCCACGAGCACAAAGCAGGACTCGGCCGGCTCCGAAGCCTGGAAGTTGACACAGTGATGTTCAAGTTGGAGAATCTCCGGCTTGTCAACCATGGAACCAGCCATTCTTCAATAAAACGTACCACTACTATACATCCTAGGAGGTTTCTATACCCTTCCAGTTCCGTGACGATATCGCGACGAGCCGTCGAGGCGCAGGTTGAGCCTTTCAATAGGCGCTGTCCTTTCACATTGCGCTAGCCCCTGCTGATCTTGAACGTGACGATCCCGAAGAAGCTAGAGCCGTTTCAGAAGCAATGTGGATTGTCCTTAGCTCACTTCGTCTGATCTGACTGCTTGGGTCATTGACTAGTAGCCGGGTCCGATGCGTCACACGACGCGATCTTGTAGGCGTATATGGCCATTGGCCACACACCGCACGCCAAGGAGTAGTGCCCGGAGAATGTATTTCAATGACCTGCGATGACTGAAGCTTGAATTGATCACTTGAAAGAGTAAGTGCTGAGCTTGGGCGAATTGGGTTCACGCCGTGACGCGACGCGTGGTTGTTTGAGGATGTTGGTGACACTCACATTACTGTAGCAGATCGTCGGAGCGCAAGTCTTTGAACAGCTCCACCCTTTGAACAGCTGCCTCTGATCTTGAGGAATGGCCACATTCTGCCAATCTCGGCTGCCTACGGTTTCAACAACAGGCTCGACGCTTGCAAACGGAGTTTTTATGGGGGCACCATTCACTCGTCGGCCCGCTATGACACCAGGCAATGCGTATTCGTTGCTGAAACCGGCCAATCGTACGTCTCACTATTTGGATTTTTCCGACATGACTCAAAGGCTTTCTACAAGTCATTCAAACGCGACCCACCACGACTTGCCCTTTCGACATGCGTCGAATGACGTTGCTACGTTGTATTAGCCACCAGCACTATCGATGGCTCGGTGACGGATGACGAGAAAGCCGTCTGCGACCATACATTCCAGCCTAGGTCTCCATACTTTTGGACGTGACAATGGGTGCACCGGAAACACCTCCACCTCAGCTCTCCTCCTGACCCATCCTCGAAGCCGCCGACGCGGGACAGTTATCTGTTATCTCCACTGTACAGAGCATTGCCCCCTCGGGCTAGGCGAGCTGGAAACTTGAAGTATAACTAACAGGTTGTTGTACATGGAGTATTTGTGGGGCCTTCGGTGATGGGCTTGTTCCTTCCCAACCCCACTCATGATCAGGTCTAGTGGAATTACTATTTACGTGGGCCGTGCAAATGGGTGCGCCCTCGGGGCCTCGCTTGCTACCGAATGGTCCTCCTTGGCAGATGGCCATGCTAGCCAAGCGCGGGCTTTCCTTCTACGGCATTCTTCGTCATCTATGAATTGGGAGGCCCTCCAGACCCACAACATCCCAGTATCGGCTTGTATGCTAACAAATCTAACGCCGCGTTTCATGTCGTCGGGTCAGGTCCACGGGGCTAGTGTTGGCGTTGAGCGTTCCCCACCAGTCTTGTTCGTTCCGGCAATTGGATGGAGGGTGTTTCGAGTGGGATACGTGAGTAGCCGCATTGACCCCACTTATTACCTCCCGCACGCCCAATTTGATTTTCAGTGTCCCTGCGACTTGGCCTGCCCCATCACATCAGCGGCTCATTGTTTTCTCTTTGCATGCGATCTATACCTTGTATCGCATTGATACTGGTGCCTTCCTGTTTGTCGCTGTTCTTCCCTGGTGGTGTGTCGTGTGTCGGAACGCGACTCAGATGTTCGTAGAACATATGCAAATTATGCTTCGTGTTTGATCTCCGAGGGAAGAAAATATCGCAGCGCAGTGTGTATCTTCCATTTTTCAGCGAGTGTCATCTCATCCCTGGATTCAAATAATTTTTTCACAAACTGAGGTCATATCTCAGAGTATCCAATGTGCTGTTTACATCTTCGCCGCAACACCGTTCTTAATTATTACTTCCGATCACCGGTGGAATCGAGCGCCAGGGCGGGCCGCCACGGGCGGTTTTCGTGTGTCTCCCATTCGCGTGAAGTGGGCATGTGATGGAGACGATCGATGAAGATGATTTCCGTGTCATTGGCGGTAGGTCGCTGCTAATTTTCGCTATCATCCTTTTTTTTTGGCTTCGGGACCGTTTCCTCAATGTCCAAAGCCACCGATCCAGGTACCACGAGGTGAATTTGTCCATCATGCTGAGGTCCGAACAAACCCTGAGACTGGATACATGTGGCGGGTTGCGAAGATAAGGCGCCCTTCAGTGACACAAGCTCGTACAGCTTTAATGCTTCTTACCTTGCTTGCAGGGATGATTGGTGAAAAAGCCACCCTTTGACCGCCAACTCAGTCCTATATCGCATGCGCAGTAATTTCTCTCGGCGGAAATGAACATTGCCTTCCGACCACGCACTCCATCCTGTATCGCATAATTGTGAAACTGGATGGGTCGTACATCAGTATTGTTCGAACCACGTGTCAAAGCAAATAGTTACGCACATGCCCAGTAGAATATAACTACAGGGGACGCCAGGTGAACCACTTTGGCTTACGATCTCTGCCGTCTATCTTCTACCCATCATGTCCCCTGATTTGCAGGCTACCCTGAAGCTCCTTCAGCTGGATGACTGTGTAACACGTATGTCACTCATGCCTTGGCTCGTGATCAATCTCTTAGACTAATAAGTTGTAATGATCACTGCTGTCGCATATGATTATGGTGAGTGATGTACTCGTACATAATCCCACATCAGATTGAAATGTAACCCTACAATTGCAGTCCTCACCTTCTCAAGAGAGGTATTCAATTTGCTCTCCACATCTTAGTATTTATTGGCTGACAATATTTTAAAGGTCGAGTATGTTTGGGTGAGGAACCAACAGTTGTCGAGTGAGCACGAAGTTCCCTTACAGTCCCACAGCATAGACACTGGACCTGGGTGTCCACAATATTTGTTCTGGTCTGTAGGTGCTTCATTATATGAAGGTTTGAGTTGACACTTCTCTAGGTCCGCTATGTTGGTCTTTGCTGGGCTATGTAGGTCTAATGGCTCTAATTCATATCAGATGATAGCTAACAATGAAATCATGCATAAGTCTTCAAGGCCTCTGTATGTTTGAGCCCAACCCATTAGAGGCTATTTGAACTCACAGAGGCACTCTAGGGGGGAAGAGTACCTTTGTGCATGGATCTACAGAAGTGAGCTTTTTTGTTTCGTGTCTTGTCATCATCAATGACTGGCTTTGGTAGATGTATGCACTCTATGTTAGATTGTAATTGTCAGCAATTTAGTGACAATTTTATAGATGTAAGTACATTGGTTTCTGTTCATTGCAATATACTCAAGAATGAGGCATGGGTATTCTGAAGGCACTGTAATACTTCTTATGATTGCCTGGGGATTCCCAATATTTCTTGCTGTTGCTGACTGTAAGCACTACTATCTGACTTCGTTTCCACTAACTGTGCTTTCAAATTACAGTGATTATGATCCTGCGGGTATATGCAATGTGGAGTCGATCCAAAAAGATTCTTTATATCCTCATGTTTATCTATGTGCCACAGGCTATTCTTTCCTTCATTTTTACAGGCATCTATGACAACCCCACTACATACCTCTCAGGTATGTTTTGAGCTAAATTGCATGCATCACTGCAACCTCATCTCTGTTTGCCACTCTTCCATTCAGTCGTGTCATCCCGAGTTGTCAATTTCTCAGTTTGCACTGGATCATTCATACATGTCCCACTGGCAGCTCATGTGTCTGATGGAATCTTAAGATTTCTTCTTAGCATCGTGCTTTTTATTCTCGCTGCTGTCCAAACTGTGAAGCAGTCAGTTGAGATGTACAAAGCAGCCAAGCGGTGGCAACCTAACAAGTACATGCAACGACTCATGGCGGATGGAATCCTTTATTTCCTTGTGTATGTCTTTCCTTTTTTCTTTCATTACATTGCATTCTCCCACTCGTTTTATGTTAACCACCTGGATGTTTCCCCTTTACTCTAGATATGTGTTTTACAACATCACTGTTATATTCCAAGCCACCCCAACAACGAAAAGTACTTTGGTACTCTTCTTGTCCACGCTATCCTATACAGTCGTCATCTCCGCGATGCCTCGGTTCATCATCAACATACGAGAGCTGTACCTTCGTGACCTTCGTGACCGAGGGGAGGGGATGGACTCGGGATTCGGTATCTCATCGCAACCTGTTTCCGGTGACAACGCAGTCATGTCTACACCTGTGTTTGCGCATGTCAACTCGGGGCAGGAGGAGAGTCAGGAGGTGGACGACGACGCGTGCGACTCGGAGGCATTTGAACTCGAAGCGTTGGGAGATGAAACGCGTCGAGTCTGAGCGCTGAGCGAAGAGAGGAGTGTGTAGAAGCTGGAGAAGGGCGGTAAGAGCTTGACTGATGACTTGGATATTTATTTCACCTATGCGGATCCCTCGTCTCTTGAATTTTGTGTACGATATGGATATGTAGATCCCGCCTCAAAGGAGCGTTTCCGTTGACGGCTCATGCAATATGGTTCACTGTTGCGAATATTTCGGGAGCGAGACATCGCTATCCGTAGGAATCAGCGGATTGTTCAGTTTCCTCAATCTACAGCGTACTATACATCTAGAGGCTAAATCATGAAGAAACCGCCATGGGGGGTTAAGTGCGGACATAAGAGTGTTCCCCGTTCCCAGCACGCGCGGCGCCAACCCGTGGGTCCATGCACTCGAATTATGTCTCGTTCATTCGTCGAACTGTCTGCAAGGTTGGCTTTCGGCGCAGGGACACAACGAAGCCAGCGAAATCGCAGCGTGTTGGTGATCCCAAGCGCGAAGAGCGGGTGCTGTTGGCACGCAGTCCAAGCAGGACCGTAACGCAGCCGAAGACGTGCTATTCGGGGATGTGAATGAGTGGAATATTTTCTTTTTTTGGGGGCAAGGGGTAAATCGAATGTCGATACCCGATTCGGACGTCCTGCGCTTGATAGTGAGGGAAACGTGTTTCTGCCAACGGCATAGGACTGTCTACGCACCACGCACACAGAGGGATGCCAAGTTTCAGCGGGACCGCTTCTGTAACGAGAGGATTTGGATTGTTCTTCAGCCAAAACCGTCAGGTCTAGGTGTTCAAGTCATTGGCAAAGTCCGATGCGTCAATGCTTCACCGTTAATATTGGTCTTGCAAACGTAACCGCACCCTAGAGTCCGGCTCAGCAGGTTGCTACAAATGCAGTGTTATGATCGTACGACACAACAAGGAGGAATATATGTGGTGGTGAGACATGTCCTGGATTGGCCAGAGAGAGTACTCCGGCATGAGGATGTGTAGATAGCACTGGGACTTGGCTGAAAGGTTGATCAGATGCATGATGACGGTGAGAGTGGAGCGTCCGCGTGCGGCGTCAGTGACTCAGTGGACAGTGCATGTTCACTTTTTCTGTCGGCGGTCCCAATTCAACGTTCAACACCTAACCAGACTACATATCCCATGCGACTCTATAATATCGCGACGACTCGTTGGAGCGCAAATTCGTCCCGTGCGTGTGTATCGAGTGGTTAGCTCGTAACGCCAGCTCAGACGGAGGGTTTTGAATGTCGTGGGAATCGCCTTCATCTCCAACGGCTCTTGAATACCGGTCATGTTGACCCCTGCCAGTTTCGTTCACGATTATTGGAATTAGTATTGTTTTGCGATTGGGACGGATTTGATCGCACTCGAGGTTCCGGTCAGATCCTTCTGATTGATGAAGTATTTTAGAGCGATGCATAGAACGACGGGTCGGCCGCGGGAAAGGGTTCATTACAATTTGTAATGATGGAATGCACGGCCATGGCTTAGGCCATCGTTGAACCGGACTTGTCACTGCCTCCCTTGTGTGGGTATAAGTACACACCGCTTGACGACGATCGTTGTCCCACATGTTCAATCGTCTGAACAAAGCTCGCACCGGGCTTGTCGCGTTCGCTACGAAAGCATTTTCTACGAACGGCATCGACTCATCGCACTATCGCTCCGCAATGTCTTCAGGTACGGACTAACACCCCATGATACGTGTACGCAACAGCGCTCATTGTTGGGATAGGATCACAGCAGGCCGAGGTCGCTACCTTTGCATCGGGTTGTTTCTGGGGCGTGGAGCACGTCTTCTTGAAGTATTACCCACCCTCTGAGAACAAGGGCATCTTGAAGACCGCGGTAGGGTACACGGGTGGTAAGGAGTCGTCGAAGAACCCGAGCTACAGTGAAGTATGTGATGGCACGACGAGCCATGCAGAAGCAGTGAGGATCGAGTTTGATTCCTCCGTCGTCACGTATGAAGAACTTGTCGGTGGGTGTATGCAATATCAGTGTCTTGTGTTTGAAACTGACGTATCCTGTCCAGAATTCTTTTATCGCACCCACGATCCAACAACTGTGAACAGACAGGGCGGAGACACCGGTACTCGTACGTCGTAAATAATGCCTGTCCGAATGTCTTCTGATCATCGCGTGCAAACAGAGTATCGGTCCGCCATCTATACTCACAGCCCCGAGCAAGCCAGCATTGCAAAGCGCGTCACGGAGGAGGTCCAGGCCAAGCATTTTACGCCCAAGGGAAAGCAGATCGCCACGGAAATTGTCGAGGCTGGACCGTGGTATAACGCGGAGGACTACCACCAACTGTACCTCTTCAAGAATCCGTCGGGATACCAGTGCCCTACGCACAAATTGCATTGGTAGTGGTATCGTGTGTATTCTTTGGTTATCATTACGACTAGGTAGATGTCCACACAAAATTTGACCCCATCCAACTCGTGAGAAAGCATGACTGACGAGAAAACCACCTCGAACTGTCATCTGTTCGCTCCCTCATCGCCAGCTTGCGGATACAAGACCTTATTTAATCGTCCACCCGTATAAATTTCTCGACTCTGGACAGGTGGGTCGGAAATTCGACCACACAACCGATTGGTATCCAAGAACAAGAAGTGGCTGCGCCTACTCGTGATGCATCTTCGATAGCAAGGACACTTCTCTTACAACCACTTCCTGCTCCATCCATTACTTGCGCGAACTAAGAAGAGAGTGAGAGGGTCCGCGCCTTGCTTACCTCTCTGCGAAGGGTTCTCCTCAGCAGAGAGCCATCTTGATCAAACGCCTCGCTTACCTTGCTGAGCCATTCACGGACGGACGAACGTCACTCCGGCAACTACATTCGGTCAGTTTGGTGTTTGATGTATCACAGATATCATTCTAATCTCGAAATCAGGAAACGCCTCTCAACTGATATTTGGCGGTGTTGGGAGAGGAAGAAGCCACTCTGCAACATTGTGGATTGCTCAACACCCTCTCCCAGGCATGCTTGCGCTCGGTGAGTCCCCCAAAATGTCAAACAATCAAAATCTCAGTGGCAAACGCTTCAGAGCAAGCTTTTGTCCATCTTGAAGCTTTCACTGCTGCGGACATGATTGTGCACTTGAAGGCAACCCAGCTTCAGCAACCGCTGTCTTCTATGCGCATATATGTCGGGTCATCGTGTCGATGCCCATGTCTGCTGGCGTCTATGTCGCATTTTCGCAGCATAGCCTTGTGTCGATAGCACGTACATCCTGATGGCCAGGTATGGCATGTATGTCGTATGACAAGTTATTTTGCTTCACTTGCTATTGGTTATAACGAACAGGCCACTCAGTCGCAGCGTCTTTCTCGACGTTACCTATCCCACCGTCCTGGGGATGTACAACCATTGGACTTGGCGCAGCCTCTACCCTATCAATTGCGATCAAGTACAAACCAGAGCTTCCGAAATACGATGCATTCGTTCGTGTGTATGATAAGTATTGATGCGGGGAGAAACGCCTCCATCTTGAGTAAGTCTCTAAGAAGTCTTGAATACCCGCCATGTTGACTTGTCAAAAAGCATGCCGCGGAGGGTAGCGCTGACCATCTGGGTACACCGGGAGTGAAGGTAAATCCAATCTTGGAATAAGAAGAAAGGATCCACTAACGATCGAGAATCCATGACACATAATCTACAATTTGGTCCACAACTGTCAGATGCACTGTTCTGTAATTCCGACGGGGTTGCCTGGGAGAGGGTCTCGGGGGATCGTTCTTGCCATTCTTAGGAATGATGGGGTCTCTAGAGCGACGCATAGGATGACAGTTGGCTGCGGATGACACAATGCACGGCCATGGGCTTAGCAAGCTTAGACTGATCATGTGAGTGTCACTGCCTCCTGTGCCTTTAAGTATACGCAATGGAGACACAGTTTGATGACGTTCATTGTTCCACATGTTCAGTCGTTTGAAAAAAGTACGTACCGGACTCGCCTCGCTCGCTACAAAAGCGTCCTCTACGACCGACATCGACCAGTCTCACTACCGCTCTGAGACTTCAGGTACTGATTATGACATCGTGACATGTATCTGCAAAAGCGCTCACTTCCTGCTCATGGGACAGGATCACAGCAACCCGAGGTCGCTACCTTTGCAGCAGGTTGTTTCTGGGGCGCAGAGTACACCTTTTTGAAGTACTACCCGCCCTCTGAGAACAAGGGAATTTTGAAGACCGCGGTCGGATTCGCGGGAGGCAAGGGTTCGTCAAATCATGCAGAGGCAGTGAGGATCGAGTTTGATCCCTCCATCGTCACGTATGACGAACTTGTTGGTGCGTGTATGCGATATCGCAGTCCCTTGTTTTTGAAGTCGGCGTGTTCTATCCAGAGTTCTTTCATCGCATGCACGATCCAACAACTCCGAACAGACAAGGCGGGGATATTGGTGCTCGTACGTCGTGGAGACCGTGTGTCACCGAAAGTCTTTTGATTCTTTTGTGTGCGTGCAGTGTATCGGTCTGCCATCTTTACCCACAGCCCTGAGCAAGCGAGCATCGCAAGGCGTGTCACGGAGGAAGTCCAGGCCAAGCATTTTACGCCCAAGGGAAAGCAGATCGTCACGGAGATTGCCGAGGCCGGAGCGTGGTATGATGCCGAGGACAAGCACCAGCTGTACCTCATCAAGAATTCAGGGGGATACCTATGTTCCACGCACAGATTGCATTGGTAGCGGTATCATACATGTTCTTTGATTAGTCTCTCGAACAGAGGAGCTTGTAGTAGATCTAGGAACGTCTCACAAGGAGTGCAAGTACGTCCCTCGCGATGTAACAAGGATAGTGGCGAACGGAAAACGTCAGGCTGACATCAGGTCGTTTTTAGTTGTGGATGCATTGAAGGAGTGACGACCATGCGCGAGAAAATGTGATGACCGCCCATCACAGTTGATGGTGATCTGGGCCTAAGCATTGTATGCCCAAGGGAGAAAGGGCCGTCAAGATTGTCGAGGATGCATGATGGAATGAATTCTTTGGAATGCATCCTGCATCAGCACCCCGGCTTGCGGCCCAGACTCATCTCAGAAGCCAGGCCAAAAGCCAAGCCCAACCATGTGGCCCGGCCTAGAACTTCTGAGATGTCCATTTGATTTGAATGTTGGAGAACGCTCCATGACTCCAAGTCATTCAATGCAGCCTGAAGGAGGTTCTCCTCAGGCTTGTACGATGACTCAATCAGGTGCAACTATTTTGAGTACCCACACAGTGTATACGCTCCTTTTTCGTCAAGTACGACCGTGACCCTATATCGACCCTAGGCGCATGTGTGTCCCTCTCAACAACGTACTTGGATGCTTAGAAGCCATGTGGCCTTTTTTATGGCCCTAGGAGCATGAAATCCTTTTCACTACACTGCCGAATGTAAGTTCAAACGATGATACTCAAAATTGTCTCCCGGTTTCTGTATGCAATGAACGACCTCGTGACGATTCACATAGTGATTGTTCTCACCCCCGCCGCCCTGCAGAGCCTTTTCCAGCATCTATATCAAAGTTAACTTGGCATTGAGCGTAAGAACGAGCCTCTGTACCTCTATACTGGGTTAGTACAGAACTACACTTTTTTGGCTGGTTACCGAGCTTATAATCCCTTTCATTGCAAGCCTTCCTGCAATCACAACTCTCAACGTTGTTAACAGAAATCAGCCCTTTTCGGCCAACGGGATAGGCTCTGAATCGTTGTAAAGTCGGCCCCCATCATGATCACCCCGCCAAAGGACTACTGAGCCAACGCCAATCCTGATTCCTGAATCATTCCGTAACATGCAAATTTATTCACCTGATTACACCCAGGTGTGCTAACCTCCCCATCATCCCGGCAAAGTCCATGCACAGAACTTGAACTGTTTAACAGGCCCATTCATTCGGCCCCGTCTTTGAAAGCAATTGATTACCAATGTATGCCGTGATCACTGAACCTGCCGATGCCGGAAGCGGCAGACGTATTTAACCAGTCCTTGGTCGTCTGCGATGCTGAATCCAACGACCCGGATCTAACGCCATGAACATCCTTCCCTGGTCTCTTCCGCTGAAAAGTGAGTGATGAGTCTTTGTTAGGCGTTTGGTGTTGCTTTCGGTGGCGAGTGGCTGACAGGACACTGGTTGTCGATCCTCTCTTGGTTTTCCAGTAATTGCGTGCACGTTCCACAGCGTCGCGATCGCAAGCACCATTTTTAGGCTGGTATATCGCTGGTATATGGCCCGTTTCTGGTGGGAAGATGGGTTCGCCATGTTCGCGCTTGCGGTCGACGTGCCGTGCCTAGTGTGCGCTTGGCTGCAGGCACCCTACACATCAAGTACGGACTAGATCTCCCATGGCATGACATACGTTTACTCAACGAACTAGTCCAGGATATGCCACCCATAGACAACATCACAAATTGGATGGTCTCCATGGGATTCCCCTCTGTTCTCTGGTGCGTGTGCAAGTGAAGGTGGTTGCGATATTTTCGTCTTGTGCTGATAGTGTCTCCAGGGCTTGTCGCCTAAGTATCCTGTTCTCCATCATCCGCGTTGCGAGCCCTTCCCAGCAGCTTCGACGCATCGCGTTGCTCATTGGCTGTGCTTTCCTCGTTATGTGGGCCGCCTTAATGGCTCAGAAAATCCAGATTTGCGCGACAGAAAACTGTGTAATCGCAGGCTCAGTAGGGATCTCTCAACTCATTAGTCAGTATCCTTCATGTTGGTGTTCACTCAACGTCTCACTATCTCACTCTTCTACTATTTTAACACGTTTAGCGGACGTGATTGCCGATCCACTGCTTGTCATTTTACCTATTTACCTGCTACAAAGCTCAAAGATTAGCCGGCGGCAGCGGATCACGATATTTTCTGCATTCTCTGCCACACTGTTGATCACTGTGGTCACTATCCTTCATTCTGCTGTACTATTCACGGTACAGTCCACCGGAATCCTCGTCATCGGTCACGTTAAGGTAAGTTGCGTTCGATCTGCCATCCCATTTTCTTTGCGCATCAATCGAAGGGGAAAAAGAAGAGAACGAGGAGCGAGAGATGGATAGAGGTATTCTTTCCCCCGATGCCTTATGCCTTTGCATCCATATTCTGTTCTATTGTGATGTTGCGCTGACTCACGTGGCATACGGGACACAGGTAGCGCTCTCGCTGATCGTGTGCAACCTCCTCGTAATCGTGACGTTTGTGTACAGCTTGTGCTGCCAACGTGATCTGGACGCGGCAGAAGGAGAATTTTCGCTTACGACTGTGGATTTGAATACATGTCTCACGGAGAGTGCTATGGACAAGCACACGACCGTTTTGCAGCACTCGGCGGCGACTGTCACGGAAAGGTCTTGCTCGACGGCAGCCAGAACGATAGAGGCCGAGGAGAAGGCAGAGGGGGTTATGGAACCGAGGTTGGCGTGACAGACCCTCTGGGAGTCCTCTTCCAGGAGGCTACACCACACTGTAGATTTCTTCACATATGTATCGTACTTCGTAACAATAGACAGTTGCGATCAGGATTGAATGTATGTATGATGACAAGTATTGTCATGAATCCACTCTCCTAGCACTCGTCAAGCTCAAATGGGCACCTCCGACTCGTTTCGAATGCTTGTTGCTCGTAAACAGCCTCAGGCTGGTCATATATATGTAGTAGCATCCGATCCGTTCCCAAGTTGTTTTACTACCAACCATGATGCCCAATCTCTGCTCAGAGGACACCACCACCCAACCACCGCCTCTGAGTCTTCAATGCAGTTCTCCGTTTGAGCTTGAAAGCATCCCTGCCCAGCCCGTTCGCTCCCACACAACCGCATATCCAAGGCCTCACTGAACGTCTCCCCCGGATCACTTCGAGCGTCTCCGAGTCTGGCGGCTGGCCAGGCGGGTCGGCACCTCGACGGTACGACCCGGAGCGACGTTCTGAGAACGACTTCAGAGACATCAAGTATTCCTGCGGACGACAACATATCCAACCCAAACGAATTACTTCACCATGTAAAACCATCCTTGATCAACGCCAGTCTATCTGAACCTAACACTTCAGCCAGAACGCTCTCCGGTCTGGTCAATGATCCTTTCATGACCCAGATGAGGCTGGCTTGTGGTAACCATTTCCCTTCGCAACCATTCACTGGGAGCTATGCGTGGTTTCCTATTATCGCCATCCCTCCCATAATGCCCCGGCTCATCATCAGCATCCGAGAGCTGTATGACCGCGACCTTCGTGGCTACTGTCGGGGCATTGACTCCGGATTTGGTGTCTTCTCACAAACCGGGGCGAGCGACAACCCGGACGTGTCTGCAATTTCGTTCGCAGAAGTCAACCCGAGGCACGAGGAAGGTCAAGTAGTGGCGAGTGGCGAGGACTTGGGAGCGATACGACTCGAAGTGTTGGGAGATGGTCCATGTCAAGTCTGAGCGGGAAATGGTATGGAAGCTTGGGGTGAAGGATGGTGGCATCTTGAACGACGGCTCGGATATCTATTTCATGTATGCGTATGCCCTGCCGTCTTTGGAGTTCCGTGTATAGTAACAAGCAAAAAGCATTTCAGGGGAACATCTCCCTTGGCAACCCGTGCAATCTGGTTCTGTGCTGGGAACAATTTCAGAAATGGCGCGACAGGACTATGTGAGCCTCACGACCGTGCGTCGTGGGGGCAGCATGGGGGTGGCGGGTATTCAAAGGCAGCCCTGTTTGCAACACGCGCAGCATCGAATGCCGACCTGTGGGTCCGTGTACTCGAACCATGTTATTGTTCATTCATGGTGCTGTCAGAAAGGTGAGTCAATGCGGGAGAGTAGTGGAGCTCGCAACTTGAAGGTAAAGTCAAGTCTAAGTGTACGTACCAGGACGAAAGAAAGACGCTTCTCGAGATCAAACATCGATGCCCACCCTCGTAGACAAGTTTACTCGTCACTCATCCAAAATGACAGAAGAAATTGGGACCGCCCGGCTGCGTTAGCTACCGTGACGAAGCGGTGTGGATTGTCTCCGACGCCCGTCAAATCTAGGCATTTGAGTCGTCGACGAGGTCGGACACGTCGCATCGAGATCCTGTGCGCGTATGAGGCTACCTCTGTTTGCATGTCAGAGTCCGGGAGAGCGTATGGCTACATTGCACGCTAGGGAGGAATGTCTTGGGTGAATCTTTCGGTGACTGGTGGTGAGGTACACTTGAATTGGTTAAATTATAGAGAATGAGCGGGAAAAAAGAGTAATACTGTACCCACTGCTTTTCCCTGAACTTATCAACAGGCCCCAGGTTTGCCTGTGATCTCGAAGAAACGCGCTTTTTCCTAGTTTCGACACGCGACAATGTCTACTTTCCCGATGGGTTCGACAGTAGCAATTAACGAAGAGCGGAAGGTATGCCTCGTGCAAAATCAAGTTATACTGCTGCGGGATCATCGGTATTGTTCCGCAGGATTGAATCAATGTGCTCACTCCCAGTGGCGACTCGGCCATATTCTTCCTCCCTACTAGGGGGCTAATAGGGCAGGTACAACCAGTCGGACATGGGGGCTTCTCACGGTGAGCAGTCCTAGTTTTCGATTCTCTTTCACCACTGGTACTAGCGGCTAGTCTAGATCCGCAAGTCACTCCCGGGCCCCTACTCTAACTGGACCGTTCGCAGCGTCCTATGCAGATGGAACCTATTAGGATCCGAAACGACAGCCTAGCGCTTTGTTCTGGTCTTGCACGTCTTGCGCTCGAAATAGCGTCGTTTTTTGGGTTCTGTCATTGCACATGCATGTGCTCGTCGCCAGCGCGCATGACGTTGAGCGTTGAGAGCTAATCTTCACCCCGTTGTAGGTGCGATCCAGCCTACTCCAAAGAATCATACACAAGTTTGGCTGAAAGGAACTGAGCACCCAACGCACATTCGAACCGGGATAGGACATTTGCGCCATCCCTTAATCCACGACGCGGAGTCTATCGTTATCGCACAGCAAACTTCTAGTAAGGTGAGCCACATTGCCGTCGAGTCTCAAGGGGTCGCCTGATCCAATTAGACCTTGAATATGAATTACATTCCGCGCCCCATGGAACATTCGAATGGATAAAACGTTTTTGATCAATGATCAAACTATAACCACAGGTCGCGGCGTGAGACACGACCCCAAGTTGGTGAAACCATCTATTAGGGGAACGGAAACCCGCCTTTTCTGCGTCGTCTGCGATATGAGGGCGAACCTGAATATGATCATAAATTCAGATGCGGCGTCGTCTCAATTTGTACAAGCCGCATTTTTACCCCTTGCATGCAGCACGGTCAATGTGCGGCCCCCCGAACGGAGTCTACAATGTCCACGTCATGAGAATGGATAGCTGTCAGGAATATGCGATATCATTGGTGTGGGCCTACAATTTGCTTCTACGTCGAGTAAACTTGCCGCCGGCTCGAAATGTGGGGCACGTGTTCCTTCAAGTTCTCCATTTCAATTTAATTTCAGATGGGCGTGGGCTGTCGATGACGCAAAGAACACTTTAATCATATCAGTATCATGATGGTGGGTACGTATCCATACATCGTGGGTCAAGGTATCCATTCTAACGTGTCGTCCGTCACAGTACAATTAATTTCAGATGGGCGTGGGCTGCCGATGACGCAAAGAACACTTGAATCATATCAGTATCATGATGGTGGGTACGTATCCATACATCGCTGGTATCGTGGGTCAAGGTATCCATTCTAACGTGTCGTCCGTCACAGTACAACGGGCCACAGCCCATTCCCACTCCACTAACCCACATACACCTAATACAGACCAGGAATCATCCGATATCGTACACTCTGCGAATACCCATCCCACCCTTCCCCAAAGCGCTCCCGCAGCAACGTATCTTCGCTTCGACACCGTGCCAAACTCAACACCCACCCCAACACGACCTGCATCGCCCACACCCCGACGACAACCTGTCCCACCGTCGTTCCGAGCCAACCACAGCGGCGCATAAACGAGCCCGGGTTGCCAATCATGAGTGACATCCCGAGCGCGCTAAGCTGTCCAAACAGGTACCCTGGGTGCCGTACGATCGCGTACGGTCCGGTCGTGATTAGCTCGTGGTCCTTGCGGAGAGCGAGTTGGTGCGTAAAGTGACGTCCGAGGGCGCGGAAACACCAGAGACGGCCAAGGCCACCGATGGCGGCGATGACGGACCCGAGCAAAAAGTAGCAGTTGACATGCGAGGTGGGTGGGCGGCCTCCGGAGAGGATCAGTCGAGAGAGTACCTCGGAAGAGAGCGGGGAGGGGTAGTCAATGGCGAGTAGGACAACCAGCTCGGCAATGCAGGGAGTGGATGCGGAGAGCTGTAAGTTGGGGAGGGGGGTCAGTTCCTATCGGTGACATGTCGCAACCGTCCGTCGGCGGTGAGACTTGGTACATACCCTGTGTAGAATCGGCCATGTGGCTGGGCATATACGTTCATAAAAGGCACCATTTACACGTTCAGAATCGTCGGGAGGGGCATTTGGGGACATGAAGGATATGTTGAAGAGCCAAACGGATGGGAGGAGGATAGGTACCTTGAGCGACATGACCTGTCGCAAGCGAACAGAGAACGGGATGCCGAGTCTATCTGCGCCGCAGGGGTTTTATGGTAGGCTGTTTTGTACACGTGATGACTTCAAGGACATTGACATGATATATGATAGGCCAGACTACCGAAATTGGGGTGATGCGGGCCTGACTGACTAGGCCGTTTGGTCGTGGCGAAATCGGCAACTCAAGTCATGGACAGGACGGAAGCGGTAGCTGGTTCCTGTCCATGCACGGATCAGCCTCACGCTGACTTGCCAAGTCGAGAAGATGTGATAATGAGACGTAGTTCCGGAAACGCTCACGCGCTCCACCTCGATGAAATGCACGATCGATCTCGTTTGAGGTGATGCCTTGACAAAAAAGGACGTTGTCAAACTGGCAGCTAGTCATATTACCCATTAATTTGACGACGTACCCACAAGTTTCAAATCCGGGCGCTTCGCAGCGGCTTGTTCTTTCGTAGCGGAGATGTGTGCGTCTTGGGACTTGCTGTGTGGCCCGGTGATTGGCACGCAAGCACCGCGTCTCAAGATAGCCACGTTCCGTCCATGGTCGTGTCACAGGGTCGTCCTGTGAAAATAAAAAACGAGGGTAAAAAAAGATCGGGGATCCGCTTGGAGGTGTCTACCGCCGGCCCCACGCGACGAGATCTTGATTTTTGTCGATTTAGCGCAGCCACCATCTTGGCAGTCGGCGCCGCCTTGTCCGCCAGATGCATCGTATCGAGTATCAACATGTCATCGCTTCAATGAGGCTGGGCAGGGAGTGCGCGATCCAAGCCCGAGTAGTAGTACAAAGGCAACATGCAGTCTCGAGTAACTCGTCAAACCACCGACGGTTTAGTAAACTTGAAGAGAAGGCGACGGAGACCATGTCATGATGCCATTGGCCTTATCCCGTGGGTATCGCAGTGAGTGCGAATCTTGAAGGTGAAGAAAGACGTACAGCCCACCGTCCCAGATAACACGAGACTCGCTTGAGTCAAAGTTTTGCACCTGCCGGAGCATACCCGTACTATCATTGAGCGAGGTGCTGTGTATGCATGAAACTCTGACCATCATTACGTCCGAGTCCGTGACTGTACTAAAAGTATCGTCCACAGCACGATGTCACTGTGCCTTGCGGAGAGGTAATGCGGCGAATCGTAGATACATGACAAAGTGGAAAGCACACTTCCAAAGTCTAGCACAACTCGGTAAGCTCACTACAGTGCAAACATTTGCCACTAGCTTCTCAGATCTCACTCAGGCGCCGCCGCCGTAGCATCCGCATCATATGTCATGATGCATAACGTTCATCATGCCAGGCAGAGACATCACTCGCAATGATATCACACGGTAGCGGGGCTGTGGTTAATTCCGCAGGCTGTTTATCACGAATACTGTTGTTATAATCAGATTGACAGTCCACAAGAATGTTTTTTTTTGTCCTTCAAATTCAAGGCACCATACCGGGACCGTTATCAGGATAGCTTGGCCTCGATGGGGAGACACAAAGTGGGTGCGAATGTTATCCTGGCCACGATTCACGCGGCGCCTTCGGATCGACGCCCGCCCGCGGACTTGAGTCAGTCCGGCAGTAATTTTACTGCTATTGCAACGTGAGCCACGGGCTCTCCCCCGCGGCGCTCAGTTGGCTTGTTATCCAGTTTCCCAACCTTGTCTTCACGACGTGGCCTTTTTTTTACCATCCAGGGGAACTCTGAATCAGTCACGGTGGCGGGTCATACACAAGCCAGCGGTGAGATATCGTTCTTCGTTTTAACACTATGTCTGGTCTCGCGCCAACCCATCACTCACCTTCCACGATGGAACGAGATTGGTGGCCAGCTCATCGCTGCCTCCACGATCGACGTGATGCAAGGTAGGACGATTGACGCGTTGCCGCATCAGAACCTGTACACAACACCACCCTGACGATATCGTCATGGTGAATTCCTTGATCAATGAGCCGTTTTTATGCGGCATGTTCACAAGCAGTCGTGTCTTAATATCCTCGCGGGAGCGCCAGTAAGTCAAAAACGTACAGCTGGGAGACAAAGACACGTCCCACCATGATCGCGCTCGCTTGAGACTGTTCCTGGCGATAAGCTTCGTGGCACACGCTGTGCTGGGACAAGCGAACCGTCGGGATCCCACGACCGTGCGAGCCCCACATATGATGCTACGATGAGCGTGTACAAAAGAGCGTCCATGTGATGTCCTTTTCACAATAAATACGCTGAGATATCCAATATGCGACTATGCAAACGTACATATATACAGCACCACCGCGTGGTGCAAGGAAAATCATACACCTACATTAACATCTGTCCATTGTCCATCACAGAGGAATGGGCATTGTCGGGAACATCTTATCGCCACTCGCAATCCTCTCCTGCTTGTATCTTTGACAGAAGCGTTGAAAGCCGGCGGGGTTCATGAGGCGCGACGTAGATACGCCATCACGGAACAGGCCGAGGAGGTGGTCGACGTACATCAACGCTGTTTCCATTGCCTCAAACGAGAGTGACTTCGAGTCTTGACGCATGACGGTCACCTGGGCGATGTTAGAGGCTGGTCATACGACAGGGATTCAGTACGAGACATACCGTGCCTATGTAACCCGCTCTCTGCCACCTAGACGCCACGTCAGCCAAACGACGGAAAGAGACTGGGGATGAGGCTCACTTCTCCTCTGGGTGACCTGTATTTGGCTGGGTCAGCAAGTGTGAGGCGAGTTGGTTGTCCAATCCGGGGTCACGTGTCATAGAAGCAGGGTCATGGGGAAGGTGTCGAAATAGTACGAGCGGAAAGCCGACTTGTCGGAATAGTGGGCAAGGAATGCCTCGAGTATGTATCGCGTGCGACGGGTCGATGACTTTGGCTTCAAACACCCGCGCACCGCGCGCTCGGTCGGCGTTGCAGGCGATGGTGACGCCCCACACTTTGCCCGAAGGCACACGGGATTCTGGATGTGGAACCGGTGTGCACTTAGTCTTGTGGTACGGCCAATCCGATACTTGGCATTCGTTGGACTGCTCGGTGGGTGTGGGACAATCAGGGTTGGCGCGGGCGAGCAAGGGCTGGGACACGTACGCAGTATATGGAGACTTTACAGCGCGAACAACGCATGAAGGAGCTCCATTCGCCTTCACTAGCACACCGCGTACATCTCACGCTCGTCCTGGACCGCACTGGCATAATATTGAGCGATGACGACGAGGGAAAAAGTCAACGAGAGACGGAATCTCAGGGGACCCTGCCGTTTCTGAATCCGCCGGTTATAAGCGATGCCGCCATACGCGGTCGCTGTGACGCCATCCGCTGGCACTGACAGCGTCGAGCCACAGAAAAAATTAGAGATCTTATTCACGTTCATCCCAGTCGTCGCGTCCAACGTCGAGGACAAATGCACAAGTTATGAGTAGTGGTGATAGCGCGCCCGATGCAGTGGGGCGGGCCAGCTTCGAACGTGTGCGTAAATTCTTGTCACTGCCCGTACCACTTACAGCGGAGACCTCTCCAGAATGGCCACGGTACTGCCTAAAAGCAAGGTTTCGAAGCGGAGCATGTGACAGCCACTCGACGCAGATGACCGGGGCTATCACACACATCCCCGCTTTCCCATGCTGCTTCAAGGTGGAGCCGAGATAAGGCCTCTTCTCTGACGCTCACGTCGTCGTTCTTTGCGCCTCGCTAGCACCCACAGACCGACATGGCGACGAAAGACGCGTTCGACTTAGACTTCGCCGCTCGTCAAGGACTCGAAAAACTTGGATATACCCAGGAAATGACTAGGGTGCGTATTACCGAGCTGTCCTCGAGGAGACGAGTCCAGGTTGACCATGCTTCGTCTGTAGACACGTGGCTTGTTCCACGTCCTTTTCAGTAAGCGCCACCTGTCAAGCGTTTCACTCTCGTTGATGATCGCTGTCGATATCACTCGCACGCAGTGACACTAGGTTCGTCCGATGCATGCAGCCAGATTCGGAAAGGAACTGACATGCAGGTCATCCTAGCCATCATGGCCGTCCGTGAGTTGCAATAGTGGTGTACAGACGCATATGTCGTGCTGACATGAACCAAGCCTATGGTCTGGCTGCCCCAATAGCCACTTCCCTCGCCGGAGGTGGTCCAGCCGTAATGCTTTGGGGGTGAGCATCTCCGAACCGCATCGTACCACTTTGACGCCTGCTGCAGATGGGTTCTCGTTTCCATATTCACGCAGATGCTTGCACTGTCTCTGGCTGAGATTTGCTCCAAATACCCTACTTCGGCCGGCGCGTACTATTGGTGTTATCGCTTGGCCCCACCACGTTACAAGCTTATCTTCTCCTGGATCAACGGATGGCTCAACCTGGTCGGAAATTGGACTATCACGCTGAGCGTTACATTTGGTATTCCACAACATTGCCCACCGAAAGTCATTGTCTCACCGCGCACCTTTTCAGGAACAGCTCAACTTATTGTGGCAGGTGTAGGTATCTACCTTCCCGAATGGGTAGCAACTCCCTGGCAAACATGTGTGTTCCCAATCGATCGTCTCGTTCCTCACTCATCCCTGTGCAGACGTGATTTTCCTGGGTGTCACTGCTGTTGCGTGCGGATTTTGCTTATTCTTCAACAAGTATCTGCCAAGCATTGATGTACGTGACGCTTGAACCGTTTCGTGCCATGTTCGCAAACGAGCGTTGTCTAGATCGCTTGCGCGTGTTGGACGGCACTTGGTATCATAAGTAAGGACCTGTTTTCTCGCCCAAGATGCGTTATCTCACGCGACGATGGCAGTAACCCTGATATGTGTGTCTGCAAAGGCAACCGCAGGCCGTCGCCCAGCATCATTTGCATTTGATGGCTTCGAGCCCGCCTCTGGTTGGACCCCCGGTTGGTCCTTTTTCATCGGTCTGCTCCCGGTAAGCGAGTCTCTGTTTCGAACATCCGAAACAAATTTACGTGGCTGTCGGGTGTGGATGTATAGCCTGGTATGTCGCATTCATTTCTTGGTGTGCTCTACTCATCTTCTGGTTCTCTAGCGTATACGTACGCAGCGATCGGTATGAGTAAGTGCAGATCAGGTCCTGTTCATCATCCTTCTGAGTACTTGGGACAGTCACGAGCATGGCGGAAGAGGTGCACGATCCCTCTAAGATTCTCCCGAAGGCGATCTCGCTATCAGTACCGATTGGAACCATCTGGGGCGTCGTCTTCCTCCTCCCGATCCTATTCACATTACCCGACGTCACCACATTATTGCAAGGTGTGTTTGTATGATGAAGTTGCGTCTTTGGCTATCATTGAGCGCATACTCGATGTTCAGTTAGTTCTGGCCAACCGATTGGCGTCATGTTCACGCTCATAATGGGTTCTCAGGCTGGTGGCTTTGGATTGGTGAGTTGTCGTATCGATAACCCTCGCAACGTCGCTCACCTTCCTTCAGTGGTTCATCAGTGGGTCTCACTCCCCCAATGGGACCACTCGAAAGCTAAACTGGAACTCACACATCTAGTCTTTGGTGTCGGCATGTTCTGCGCCATCTCCATCTCATGCGCGGCTTCACGTGCCACATGGGCCTTTGCACGCGACAAAGCTATTCCCTTTCACGCCCACTTTTCCAAGATCAGTCCTCTCCTGCCCGACGTCCCCGTGAACGCGCTCCTCCTCTCGACGTTTATCCAGGTACTCCTCGGGCTTATCTACCTCGGCTCGTCAGCGGCCTTTAACGCCTTTGTCGGTGTGGCGGTCATGTGTCTCGGCGCGTCCTATGCGCTGCCGGTCGCCATCTCGCTCGCTGGGCGACGGAGAGAGGTGTCCGATGCGCCGTTCCAGCTAGGCGCGGGGGTAGGGACGGTCGTGAACACGATCGCGGTGCTGTGGGTCGCGTTTGCGATCGTGTTGTTTTCGATGCCGGCGATCGTGCCGGTGACGCGGGTGACCATGAGTTGCGTGTCTCTCTTTTAGCTCAAGCATGGGCAGCTGACTTGGTGCACAATGGTGTAGATTACGCTTCGGTGGTGTTCATCGGGTTCGCGGTGGTCAGCGCGGTGTGGTATTGGATTAGTACGTGGCTTTTTCGCGTTGCTTGGGATGCTGACGATGCAATGTTTGCGGTGCTGTGCTACCATCAGATGGTCGGTTCCACTACACGGGTCCACCTGTGCCCCCGACCGAAGTCACCGAACTGGCTCCGTCCACGCCGACCACGTCCAAAGGCGAGTGAACGTTGCAAGGATTCGCCCTGCTGGGGAGTCGTTGGGTCTGTTGTTTGTCCTTGGCCTCGTCGGCTCAGCCTATCACTCAGCACCAGTTTGGAGAATCTAGTACCATAGCGTTGTATTACATGAACGACAATGGAATGACATGTGGTCCTTTTTTTGGTATTCTTTCGCCGTGTAATTAGATGAAGCGTTGGGTTATGTCGCTGGGAAAAAAAAACTGAATGGCAAAGCAGACAACAAGCAAAAGAAAAGAAAAAAAAAGCATAAATAAGGGGTACTTGGGGTGGTACATGCCTCGCGACAAGATAAAAAAGGCGAGAAGACAAAACCAAAACGTCAGTCCAGAAAGCCAACTCTAGGCCGTCAACTTGGGAATAACCTTGATCATCTGATCGATATTGATAAACTGCACCCAAGCCTCCAAATCCTTTGCATTATCATGCCATATAAATTTGCTCTCCTTCGTGCCCCGAAAAAACGCACACGCGCACTGGTACGACTCCTCGATGACCGTGCCGCCGCGCTGGACGCCGAGTTTGGCCTTGAACACGCGGAATTCCCAGCCTTGGAGTGGGTGGTCGTCACCCCGGGCGCTTTCATTGGGGATGTTGAATTCGAGACGGGACCAGTCGAAGCCGCGGGATTGGCCGACGGCTTTGATGTAGGCGGCTTTGAGGGAGAGGAGGATGCATAGTCGGCGGAGGACGACTTCGTCGCCGAGTTCGGGGGAGACAAACGTCATCTCTAATGGAGTGAGCTGGGAAGGAGTACCCGCGACGTGCGTGTGCGTGTACGTCAATGGACGAAAATCGGTGAAAGACACAAGAGAGAACAGTACGTACCTTGTGGGCAAAGGATTCGGCGTAGGCGGCTACGGTGACGCCGCGCGGTTCGACGCAGAGCTGTTTGATACCAAGACCGATATTGATCACTTGTCGTTGGCGACCCTGGGTCATGACCATGCCGCACAACGAGTTCTCGTACGTGAGATGATACCCAATCATGGATTGGAGAAACTTTTCAGGGTGGCATGTCATCGGGAGACTGTTGTGTGTGGCGATGCGACGAGGATGCGGGAAGAGAGAGGATGATGATGAGCGTACTTTCGGGGATGCGGACGAGGCGCAAGAAGAAGACGGCTGGACGGACAGACCTGCTCTATCCAATGTTTCCCGTTTGGGGTTTCGCAATCCTTCCACTTTGTTCTTGATATCCGTCTGTGGCGCATCATGAGGAGTGGTAACATTTGTGAGATGATCTGGCCTGCACAAACCCCGCGTGAGTAAGGGGAGATGGGAGGGAGGACTCGGACTCACGAAATGATTCGATAGACGTGCAATCATAGGCTATCCTCGCATGTGGCGAACACTCCCTCACGAGATTATAACACTTGTCGTATTCCTGGACGAGGGAAACAGAACACGGTTATCAAAACGGGGTAATTCGCGATGCGTCGGAAATCCGAGCCGCAGTAGCACAGTGCAAAGACACGCACGCAACACATACCTCTGTCGTGACATCGCGGTTGAGTGAGAGCATCCAGACTAGTATGGGGCACTCCATTGCGGGTCTACCGGTCGTCTTTGGTGGGGTTGTCTAGGGATATAGATTGCGTGCGCGAACTGAGAGTCTGAGAGTGGGACGTTGAGCGGGGCCTTCGACGGTCGAGCGACTCGGACAAGCGGAGACCAGCCCAAGTGCCTACAAGACGACACGCGATTTCTACCGAGTGCCGGTGATTCCGATGTGGGATGTGGGTATTTCAAGACGAAGCTCGAGGAAGAAAAGGATAGAACGTCCGAGGACGAGATAGTACACGGATGGACCATGCCCATTATAAAAACTGATCAGAAACGAGCCAATCGTACACGTGCCAGTGCACTGGATTCTTCATCTCAATGTCCGACGATGACCTTTTTCTTTTCTTTTCTTCTTCTTCTGCTCGTTCACCCGGTCATGAAATGCAACGCACAGCCAGTCGGTCGTCTTTGAAGAAGAAAAAAAGATCCGTGGAACGGAACCGAATGTCACCAAGTGGTACTGATCTGCATCCTCGTCTCGTTTCGCTCGGTCCATCCTTGAGAACAAGACAGACACAACATGTCCAATCCGATCTATACCGATCGTTTCCCGTCCGGTCCGCATCATTCGCCACCAACAAACGGATCCGGTCTTCGGATCTCGAGGCGAATAGACATACGCTACAGACTGTAACTCGCCATCAGCGCACTGTGCATCGTTGAGAACATGGACCCTTTTCCAAAATAAATAATGAAAAGCCAACTCATATCTTTCACCACGCGCTCGAGACACATGGGCACCTCGTGTACTTGCCCAAACAAGTCGACGTTGGCTCCCCCATTGCAAGGCATGTCTCGCAGCCATCAACGTGTCTGCGTTTCGCACGTCTTCGGAGAATATGCCAACCGAGCGCCGCATTAACACCCGAGATTGGCTCGAACCTCGCATCGTCTTGCTCACCGCTGCTCCACTTCCATCACAAACCTCGGAAACTCAACCGCTTCCTCGATCACGTCAGGTGCCTCGCATCCTACAGCTTCGTCGCCCTCCGCCAATGCGCGCATGAAACTGAAGCAATCTGATGGTAGGCTGCCCGTCCGTCGTCGTCAGAAAAAAGTGGGATGGAATAAAAATAGAGACTTCTTCAGTGGTGGCGGTCACAAGTCGGACATCTTCCTTCTATAAAAAAGGACCGTTTCTGATGGACAAACTCACCACGCGTCTGATATTGGCCTCGTGCGTATCCACGGGTCGCGCACGCGTTCAATCGCGTGACCCATTGGTTTAATAGGTTCAGTGGAAGCGCCGATGACATCAGGTACTCTTGATAAGCTGTTTCGCCAATAGGTTGCACCCCAAGTTGACAGCAAGAGGCGGTTCCTTGTCTGCAAACGCAGCATCGGGCATCGCGTCGGATACAGCGTGCGGCGGAAGGACGCGGCTTTGATCCACACGGGAGACACGAAGGCCAGGATGGGCTTACTCGCAGGCGTCGGGAGAGCGTGCCCAGGTGTATGTTCGACTTGACGATGAATGAGACCTTGAAGTATACCAAGATCTGACACAAGGATCGCGTCCTGACTAGGCACCGATTCTGTACAGGACGGTGGACGCGTCGAGACGTGGAGCACGAGAGCAAGTACAACCTGTCGATGCTCAAAGGAGGTTGTCCAGGCAGTGAGGTCACTATCCTCCCGAGTAGTTGAAGTGATTGACTGACGATCTGGACGTAATGAAGTCAAAAGTATAATAGTTCACTGAATACGCCAGAGACCCATGTGTGGGTGGGCTCGAGCTCTGGCCAACGGTTTGGGTCGGTGAGTGAAGCAGCGAGGATGTAGGGGTTCGAGGTGTAGGACGGGCTGAGTGATATGATGCGCGCGGCCGTATAGCGCATTTCACCCCCGACCTCGACGAAGTTGGTCCCGAATGCGTGCAGGTTCGGTACGTACTTGCTTCCCGTTCTCTTGCTCAGCGCTCCAGCTCACCCATTCATCCCATAGGGGCAGACCGGTGAGCTGGCTTAGATGACAAATACCGGGGTAAGTCAGCACTCGAGAATGGTCAATCTCACACTACTACATACCATGCTACAGGTCGCCGTCGGGGCCCCAGTTCGCAATCAGCAGTTGCCGCAGCATCAAGGTGCAACAAAGAGCATTCTGGCTGTATTATGGAAACAAGCTATCGGCGCCGCAATCACATACGCTGTCGTCATGACTCTTGCTGGTAGTGCTTTCCTGTATGCCATGTACCACGAATATGGTACGTGCGTGGTGACTTTTTTTTCTTACCATTACTATGTACTCATCCTTCCAAGCAGTTGGATTTGCTCGCCTGGCCTGGCCATATATCTCATGATGATCAAGCATCGGGATGGTTGCTTACACTATGGATGATCTGTTCACCATGGCGACATCGGAGGCAGCAAGTGGCCGGGATCATGACGCCCCCGATCCCGGCGCACTGGATTCTCCATCTCAACATCCGACGATGTGCCTTTTTTTCCCTCTACTGCTCGTTTACCTGGTCATGAAATGCAATTCACAGTCGGTTGGTCATTTCAGAGAAAAAAAGAAGATCCATGGAACGAAACCGAACTTTGTCACCAAGTGCCGCACTCTGGATCCTCGTCACGTTTGCGGTCCATGATTTGAATTCTCACCAAGTCGCATCTACTAGTACACCGATCGTTCTCGTCCGGTCCGCATTCGTCACTGAATGCAGGGCCTCTGAGGCATAACGAATGACGAATTAAGATTGGTCGACTACGCTGAGATAGTACACTTAGCTAAACACCATAACATCGTGAATTACGTAAGTAGTACCGCATTGCAACCGCATGTCAAATTGTCAACGACCACATGCTTGCCTCCCAACTTTGTCCCCTTACCACTCTCTCTGCCCAGTCATCGTAAATTCATCCACTTCACCTATAACGCCATGAATACAACTCAAAGTATCGTGTATGTACATCCATAGCTTTGTTGGGAATGTGCTGAACATAGTTCTAGGGCGAAGAGAATCACCATTAAAGGTAAGCTTGAAACGATAAATCTTTCGTTACATGCGCATTAACTGTCTTTCAGACATCGAGCTTCGTACTGAAAAGCGGCGCAGATTCCATGTTGCGAGACAGCTCTATGTCGAATTTTCTTTAGGCGATACCCTGCGATCGACAGATAGCGCAAAAGAAACAAATATTCGTACCTCTTGGGATAAAGCGTTGTATTTGTGGGTTCGCTTCCACTGCCTAACGTCAGAGAACTGAACGTTGTCAGTGACGGAGACGATCGTTCCGTTCTCCTCGTGCGGCTTTATGAGAAGTATCCTATTGGAAATCCCAAGCTGGTTGGGAGCTTCTCTGATACCATCGGCTACATATTGGGAAAATTGAAGGATGGAGGTATGAAGACATTGTGTATGTCATGTTCTACTGACGCGATCTCTACAATCAAAGTACTTGAAGCGACTCTTCGCAAGGATAGTCCTGATGGACCCGATCTTTCGGGGATTGCGATCAAGTTCACGTTGACTGCTGAGCCACGTGAGGAAGCTAATGTAGACGAACGTCAAGCCACGGATGCCGTCACTTTGGCGGAACCAACGGTCAGCTCACATGGCTCGCCCGCAATCGTCGACACGCTGGTCCCGGTGGTCAATGTCGATACAGATATCATAACCACGGTACAGACGCACGAGACTACGTTGGGAGTTCTGTTGCGGAGGATGGAAATCTTTAACAGGATTGTAGACGGCATCGCAGAAGTATTTGATGTCTAATGTCTTGGCCCCGTCACCATCTGATTCCCCTACAGATTCACCCCTACGCATCTTTGGCTTGGTCTGTTATATCCGCTGCGAGCAAGGCCAGTATGATGCTCGATGTGCATACCATTATTGATCACTAACGATGCTTCATACAGGTTTTCCAAGCGCAGAAAAATTGTGACGACCGGATCATTCGCTTAGCAGGCGTGATGAGTGACGTCTTCACGTTCGTCGAAGATGTTGAGCCCTTGGAGAGAATCGAGGCACACGTGAAGACTATCACGCTTCTGCTCCAGCAGGTGACGGAGTGTGGGTACTTCATCATCGAATACCCCAAGGCGAACTTTAGTCAGTCATCGTCAGTTACACAGTGACCACCACTGATTTCCGTATGCTAGGGATTCGGACGGCAAAATACAAGATGTTTAACATCGATGCAAGGATCACGGATTACAAGATCAAGTTGCAAGAATTCAAGACCGCGCTCTTGGAAGGAGTTTCGGTGCAAACAGACATCACTGTTGTTCGTATGATGAATGTCGTAGAGCACGTTGGTAGGGCAAGATCCTTGAGATTGCGGACAGATGTTCACTGATACGGAATATACAGTAAAAGCCATCGACCTGAATGACATGCCGTATGCGCTGGGGGCTAGGGATGCGCAGGAGAAGGGATGCCTGCCGGGGACGCGGGCGTCCTTCCTGGCTGAGATTTGCGACATATTCAACAATGTCGACGAAGGTGCTCCGCAAGTGTGCCTTCTCACTGGCGTCGCTGGATCGGGCAAGTCCGCAGTGGCTCACTCGATTGCTCGGCTATATGATGGTCAAAAGCGGCTAGGCTCGTCGTATTGTTTCGCCAGAAGTAATGCGAGCCGCAACCCAGAAAATCTTTTCAGCACTATCGCACGTGACCTCTCGGACCTCGATCCGCAGTACAAGTCCGTGTTCTGGGGAATCGTGAAAGAGAATCGAGCGCTGAGCGCGTCGACTTCGCCATCCAGGCAACTAGAGAAGTTCATTATCGAACCTAGCCAGCACCTCCACACTATCGGTCCACTCGTCATCGTCATCGACGCCCTTGACGAGAGTGGTGATTCAGCCGGTCGCCGCCAGCTCCTACAAGCCCTTTCTACGCAAATCACCAACAACAACCTTCCCACCAACCTTCGTTTCCTCATTACCACTCGCCCAGAAAGCGACATCCTTGCCGCACTTCCTCCTGGCCCACAGATTGTCCGCAAACAAATGAGCGACATCCCGGACAACGTTGTCGATGGAGATATCTATAAATTTATTCGCCATTCCCTTCATCAGTATACCGAACTCGAATCTTCTTGGCCTAATGAGGAGTGGTGTCGTCTTCTGGTCCGTCATTCCGAACACCTCTTCCAGTGGGCATCCACGGCATGCAGCTTCATTAAAGGGTTCGGCATAGGACTCAACCCACGCAAGCGGCTCGAGATACTCCTGCAGACCAATAACAGCAATGGCGTATCCCCGCTGGATGAGCTGTATCGGAGCATACTATGGCAACTATTTGCTTCGGAGAGTTCGCAACGCCGGTTTCGGGATGTGATGACCGTCGTGCTTGCACTCAAGGAACCATTACCCCTCCCTTCACTTTCGACTCTCTTTGGCGGATACCTGGACATCCGAGATGTCATTCCAGTCCTGGCGTCATTGCTAGATGGTGTTCTTGACGAGCAAAGGCCCATCGACCACTTCACCCCTCGTTCCGTGACTTTTTACTGGACGAGGCTCGTAGCTTGGCCTTCCATGTCCGTACCCTACCTGAAGATTCACTCTTCCTCGGCCGTGCGTTACTCTCATGCTGCGGAACATGCTCCGGTTCAACATCTGTGACCTCAAGGACTCTCGAGACCGCAATAGTGACATCCCTGACCTGCCAAGTCGGGTTAACGAGGCCATCCCTCCCCATCTATCATACTCATGCCAATGCTGGATGTACCACCTGCAATATGTGGAACATAGCCCAGCATTGGTGGATGAGGTGACTACCTTCTTCAAGGACTTCTTCCCCTACTGGCTTGAAGCCATCAGCCTTCTCTCCCTTTCCTCCCCACTGTCATCTATCCCATCTGCCATAGAGACTTGCACCATCCTGAAAGATTGGGCCAAGGTAAGTTTAACCATGATACTAAGCAGTAGGTACTGATCAAATTATTATTAGGGCCAAGAGATTGCCACTCTTGCATCAGAGGCATGCCTGTTCATTCAAGTGTTTGCTCCTGTCCTCAGAGAATCAACCCCCCACCTTTATCTATCAGCCATTCCCCAGACCCCCTCCAGCTCTCCACTTTTCAAATCGTGGGTTGAGCACCTTCAAAAGCATGTCTCAACCACCTCAGGACATGCCTTGCAAGGGCATGCAGATCTTGTTACATCTGTTGCCTACTCACCTGATAGGAGGCACATTGCCACTGGCTATGGGGTCAGAGTTCAGGATGTGACTGCTGGCCAATGTGTGGCAGGTCCATTTATGGGGCATGCAGGTCTTGTGTTATCAGTTGCCCACTCACCTGATGGGAGGCACATTGTCTCTGGCTCTGGGGACTGGACCATCAGAGTTTGGAATGCCACCAGTGGTCAATGTGTGGCAGGTCCATTTGAGGGGCATACAGATTTTGTTTTATCTGTTGCCTACTCACCTGATGGCAGGTACATTGTCTCTGGCTCTTTGGACAAGACCATCAGAGTTTGGAATGCTACAACTGGTCAATGTGTGGCAGGTCCATTTCAGGGGCACACAAATTATGTCCGATCTGTTGCCTACTCCCCTGATGGTAGGCACATTGTCTCTGGTAGTGATGACAAGACCATCAGAGTTTGGAATGCCACCACTGGTCAATGTGTAGCAGGTCCATTTCAGGGGCATACACATTGCATCAGATCTGTTGTTTACTCACCCAATGGCAGTCATATTGCCTCTGGCTCTTGGGATGGGACCAGCAGGATTTGGGATCCCACCACTGGTCAACATGTGGCAGGTCCATTTCAGGGGCATACAGATTATGTCAGATCCATTGTCTACTCCCCTGATAGTGGGTATCTTGCCTCTGGATCTGATGACAGAACCATCAGGATTTGGGATGCTGCTACTGGCCAATGTGTTGCAGGCCCATTTGGGGGACATAGGGGTTGGGTCAGATCTATTGCCTATTCACCTGATGGTAGGCACATTGTCTCTGGATCTAATGACTGGACCATCAGGGTTTGGAATGCTACCACTGGTCAATGTGTAGCTGGCCATTTCAGGGACATACAGATTGTGTCACATCTGTTGCCTACTCACCTGATGGCAGGCACATTGTCTCTGGATCTGATGATAGGACCATCAGGGTTTGGAATGCTACCACTGGACATACAGATTATGTCAAATCTGTTGCCTACTCACTTGATGGCAGGCATATTGTCTCTGGCTCTGGTGATGGGACCATCAGGGTTTGGAGTGCCACCACTGGTCAATGTGTGGCAGGTCCATTTAAGGGGCACACAGGCTTTGTTTTCTCTGTTGCCTACTCCCCTGATGGGAGGCACATAGTCTCTGGCTCTGAGGACAGGACCATCAGGGTTTGGAATGCCACCACTGGTCAAAGTGTGGTGGGTCCATTGGAGGGGCATGTTCACTATATCAGATCTGTTGCCTACTCACCTGATGGTAGCCATGTTGTCTCTGGCTCTGAGGACAAGACCATCAGGATTTGGAATGCCACCACTGGTCAAGTGTAGCAGGTCCATTCAAGGGACATTCAGATTGTGTTGCATCTGTCACCTACTCACCTGATGGTAGTCACATTGTCTCTGGCTCTGAGGACAAGACCATTAGAGTTTGGAATGCCACCACATGGTCAATGTGTGGCAGGTCCATTTCAGGGGCATACAGGTATTGTCTTTTCTGTTGCCTACTCCCCTGATGGAGGAGACATTGTCTCTGGCTCTGAGGACAAGACTATTAGGGTTTGGAATGCCACCACTGGTCAATGTGTGGCAGGTCCATTTCAGGGGCATACATGTCATGTCACATCTGTTGCCTACTCACCTGATGGCAGGTCCATTGTCTCTGGCTCTTGGGACAAGACCATCAGGGTTTGGAATGCCACCACTGGTCAATGTGTTGCAGGTCCATTCCAAGGGCATTCTTACATTGTTACATCTGTTTCCTTTTCTCCTGATGGTTCCCATATTGTTTCTGGATCTAATGACCTTTCCATCAAAGTGTGGAAGACAGATGCACTACTTTCTCTTGTTAATTTACATATGGACAATGGCTGCATTCAATCTTCTGGTGGTTCTTACTTTGGCTGGATTGTCCCTTGGTCCAGACCTGCCTTCTATCTTCCAGTTCATTCTCTGGTTATATCTTCTAATGGTACTCACCAGCATGATGTTGATCTTTCATTGTATGGGGAGTCCTGGACCTCTTGTTGGAAATGATTTCTATATCCCTTTTGATATCTTTGTAGTACTTCTTACTACTATGTTGCCTGATATACTTCATTTTCATTTTGCCCATCAAATACAAACATTGGTATGCCAACAAATAACAATATTGGATTGAATACATAGGTTACAATATAGTTTCACCCTACAATTTTTTCCCTGTGAACATCCAAGATCTGTTCTATAACCTGTCCAGCCTCAAATGATACCCTTGAGCACTCCACACCATTGATAGGATGTACCTCCTTGGAAATATCAATGTGTCTACCACCTACCCATCCTCTTCCCATTAATGCATGGTAGTATCCTTCCCAGCATTAGCACCATGTGAAGGTCATCCTCACCAGTAACAGTAAAACTGATGTCATCAGACAATCCTGCCAGTGGTATGCAATTGGCAAAGCAGCATAAAGCTTGGCGAAACTATCCAGGGTGATGTGTGTACCAGACTCGAACAGGAGACAGAATGCCCAATCAGTGATATTGGAAGCACAGAACTCAAATGATAGGGTTACATAGTACTGCCATGCTGAATATGTACCAGCTATTAACCGATGGCTGGCAAGTTCGTCAGTGAGTTCCATGAACTGGTTGAGAATGAGACAGGAATATTTGTGACTTACGGTGCGCGGCGAGGAAACTCCCATGGCTTCCACCTTGGACAACTCGCCCTCCTGGCTCAGACAGCCCGTGATCGATGGGCTCGATCATCGCGATACTGCCACAAAGTCGTATTTCTCTCCGAAACCCATAGTCTGTGTAATTCAGCAACAATACGGTGTCTACAAGTGTAAGTCAACCACATCCCCATATAAGGGTGCATAGGCAGGACTGCGACTTACAGCCTTCAAAGGCATAAGGAAGAACGCTGGGCGTGAAGGACGTGACACTGGACGCGTGAGGTCTTCCTGGAATTGTCAGGTAGATTGGCTTGGTTTCCTGCACTGACTCTTTCAATCAAATGACGATAGTTTCGATGGGATATCTACCCGGAATGGGATAACACGTGCATCAAGCCATTTTTTAGATCAGCACTGGGACTCATTTCTTCCAATCATGTGATGCACACGTTCCGGAGAAACTGATGGTCAATGCCAGTGGTCTATCAAGAACCTGGACAGTTCCTGGGAACCGGTCTTGCGTCAATACTAGAAGAACGGTTGGCATGGAATGGTTGCCTCGACCGGAACCCGGATGAGGGTGTGCATGGCCGTCAGGAGGACGTCCACGAGAAGCGGTGACACGTGGACGATGCGTATGCTGTGTATATGCTCTAGTTGGAGAGATGTGCTGAGTGCAGTTTGGGTGTGCACATCTGGGCTCAAGGAAAGGGGGAGCAAGAAGGGGTGCGCTGTGTTGAGTGCACGGAGATTCGCATCGGTGCGGTATGAAAGGCCTGTAGTGGGAGCAATGAGGGCATCTTTGAGAGAGGCATCACACTGTAGATCAAAATAACAAACCCAAGGATCCAGTGTCAAGCACCCTGATCAACCGAATCACTCTTCACCAACGTACATCAACCGTGCCCCATCGTCAGCCTTCACCTCTACCTCCGAGCCTCGTCAACATCCACGTTCTCGCCGCCATTAATGTCCACTGCGAGACATGCGCCAAACTTGCCCACCGCTAGAATCACACATAAGACCATCTATCATGATGGAAGGGACAGCGGAGAGCTTCTCGTATACAGGGGGTAGATTTCAGATGGGGTCGCGGCATCTGGGTTGTACGGAAGTACCAAACACGAACTGACAGCCGTTGCTTGCGCTTCCTCTGTCCGATGTCTGTCATTCTGATGCTTGCCGTGTAATAAGCGGGAACGTACGTCTCGAGGGCAGAGCTTGTGTATTCCGTTGGATACCTCTCCTGCAGGTGATCCGCAACTGTCTCCATCGTAGATACGCCCACCCCGTTTCGTTTTGGGCCCTGACGGCTTGCTTGGCCTTCTTGGTGCCAAAGGACTTGCCCAGAGCAGCGCGAGCTTCAAGACACTGCAAGTGAAAACTGCTGCTGGTTTGAGAGACCTGACTTGGTGTGTCAGGACATGGGGTACTTCGCGAATCATCGTCATCTTGGTGCGTTTGGTATGCACCGCAACAAAGTATCTGGATGCAAGCATGTATGGCTGAGTGTGGTGAAAATACAGCTAGGATCGCCTGGAGACGCACCGAGGTCCAACGGATGCCCGCCAGCTTTCTGACGAAGAGAATATCTGATAACAGCTGAACAGGGTGGACTTTGGCGCTTTGATAGCAGGAAAGTTGGCTGTGCCAGTGGCGATAGATGCTTTTAAGCGTTCAGGTTACGAGTCACGACTCACCAAGGACAACAGGGCCCAGCTGCGATTTCGGCTGGCTAGACAGCAAGAACGAGATTTCATCCTCGTTGTCGTCGCGCTTTCGCTTTTTTGATGTCGACGTAGTCGTCATTGCACGGTTTGGTAACTTTGGTTGACGTTTGAATTTCGGCAGACAAGGGCTTGCGAGTCCCCAGCATGCCAGCTCACACAAGGACAAGGCCTGTATCTTCATCACTCCATTTCCATGTTGCATCTCGTGCTGACGTCGTCGCTAGTGTCGCTGTCGTGCTCGACGTTGCGCTAGTTGCTGTATCGCTACTGATTTTGTTGTTGACCCAACGCACTGACCAGCGCAGTGCTTCCTCTGCCACCATGTCCGAACCTCCCTCTCAACGTCAGAGTTTATCTATTCCTCCCATACTGACCCACGATGCAACGCGGGAAGATGGACAACCACCGGTGGATCGCTCACCAAAGCTCGAAGCCCTCGACGATGTCAAACCCCAACCTGAGACGCCATCCGTGAAGACCAATCCCTCACCTCCGCCTCCATTCAAGCGCGAAAGTCAGAATCGAGCATGCCAGCACCTGCTAATGGAAAGCCCAAACGTACAGGTCCTCAGCTCATAGCTAGACAACCTTCCTCTTACGAAAGAGGCCCGAGCGACCTTTGTCGGACTCTCCGGAAATCGCTACCAGTACAACATGCTCGGACGTTCACGGGAGGCTCTGGAGGGCATGACGGAATGTGCGCGCCATGTTGCTCCAAAGACGCGGCCGCACCCAAATGTGCAACACCTCCAGCGGATGCAGAGAAGCCAAACGCACTCGAACAGGAGCCAAGTCTCTGTTCGTGTTCTCAATGTTGCGGGTGTTGCAAGAAAGAGGAACCTGGTAAAGAGGAACAGGTCTGAGCGTGTTACTCTGAGGCTGCGAGTGTTTTTACCCTGCACGCCTCACTGGTAATCTTGCCGGGGCGCACCGGAAGCGTCTCGTGCTTTTGCAACTATTTGCAAATCAAAAAGCTGTCATGCATCGTTCTACGTTTTCTGTACTGGAGTTGTAAGCAACACACTATGCAGTCTTACCTAGTTAGTAAGTAAAACTTGAAACAAAACTTGTGCGACTGTGAGAAGATCAGGACTCCGTCACTCAGCACGATCCAACAAACGATGAGAATCATTCAGCAATGGTATTCAATAGTCCCGAACCAAACGTTCTAGAAAGCGGTGTCTAATTTCGGACACCTTCGTGACCGACCACTTCCTAGAACAAAGCGGAAGGTTCCGGGGAGCTCCCAAAACGGATGGCTCGAGACTAGGTATTCAAAGTCTGTCGAATGTGACGTTGCTAGGATGTACATATATATTAGGTTGGAGGGTCGATGAAAGATAACTGACGGAAGTCTGCAGTTCACCGGAGAAAGCGACACAAAGCTCATCGAACCACTTTGCAAACATCACACCGATCCCTTCAAGGTGCACCTCACTTCACTGACCCGTGTTCTCAGTGACACTCCGCCAATATCTGACATTATCAGTGTCCATCAGGGGTCTGATGCACGGGGCATAAATAAGAACAACACTCACGCGCAGCGAGTGTGATTGCGATTACGAGCATGGTCAGTCTTTATGGTCCCTGTCTTAGTAGCAGTCTTGAATACGTAGTAACCGCTTGTTTTTGGGTATGCGGTCGGGCGCCTTAAGTCACCGCAGGCGCGGACGACCCTGGGATGCGGGGCTCGGACTATATCGATCGGCTCACGCAGGTAGAGTGTCTGCCAGACGATTGTTGGTGTCGATCCCACTACCAGAACCAACGGTGAGTAAACGCGCCTCTTAGATGAAGCTCACCCCAACCTCTTTCCACCACGTCCGAGTCGGATCTAGATTTCAACTGAAGGAATACGCCAGCATCGAGGTCACATTGACGGAAAATATAGGTTATGGGTTACGGGCTGCCTCTGATATATCAAAGCACGTCTACTGTACTCATATGGTCCGCGAAGTGATTTACGATTCGCATGGGATATGACAGGGATTTTTGTTGCGCACCTTGTTCAATCGAATTGTTTTGCCTCCGCGTGTGACTCACTGTGCTTGCCACAACGACCCAGCCACGTTTTACGACGAGCACGCCAACTACCCTTGCCACGTCTCCCATTGTTAATGCATCGTCCATACCATCCACCCCAATCGTCAAGGCACAGAGAATACCGACTTCGCCAACACCATGCTTTACAATGCACTCACAATGGTGTCATCTTTACTGGTCTGGTAGTGCGTCACCCCTGCACCGACTCGTCAATGGTCGACGTGACTGACCTCGCACCACGTTTCATGTTTGAAATAAAACATACAGCTATTCCCAATATTTCTTCGCAATTCGCCGGCCGCTATCGTCGACATGATGCGAAAGACGGGCTGCCGCCAGTGCGACCACCATGTGCCACTCTCGTGGCGCTGCTGCACGACATTAGAATAGCATGTGCGTCACGCGACGACGGCGAGCAGCCCACCGAACTCGAGATGCCAGGTGTCAAAGTGGCCAACAAGGAGGCGCTGGCGTTTAGCTGAATTCTCAAAGAGGTGATCTTGGTGACGAGCTTGAAGGATAAACTCATCAAGAAGGCGATGATGAAGTTATATGAACTAGAGTTTGGTGCGCTGTGAGTGTCCTTACCACCTCCCTTTTTTCCTTTTCATTCATGCTCGTCCTTATGGTGTTAGAAATTGACCAACTTTGGGTGGCCTCGGCCTTGGTTTCGCAATTTCTGAAGACGGCGACCGCCAAGGCTGGGATCTGTCGACGTTGACATGCCTTCATGAGGTCAGTCCCACCCACTCGTACTAGTATGACGCTCAGCTGCTATCTGTGGTTACATAATCAAGCGCCCCGTTGCACGGCCTATCGTCCACATTGCTCAAGAAGTCCTTGGGGGCTTTCCGAGAGGTAGTCTCGAACCAAACGTTCTAGAAAGTGGGGTGTCTAATTTCGGTCACCTTCGTGACCGATTGCTTCGTGAGCTGAAGTTCCGGCGAGCTCCCAAAACGGATGGCTCGAGACTATCCGAGAGGCAGCGTCTCGAATCGGTCAGAATGTCACCCTCGCGACCGTACACCTCGGCAGCGTGCAAGCAATCTGTTTCGCCGCGTGGTTGACGCAGAGGCTTCTTTCATAGCTATTCCAGATCCCATGGGAATGCGGTTCAGCGGAAGTGCTATCATTGCCGTGTCGTGTTGTTGACCGGTTCGACACGAGGGTTGGGGTCGTAACCGCTTGCGTCCTTGTTGAGCCACGAGGACGTCGTCGTCGTGCACGCGGTCCACCAGCCCTCCAAGATGAGCGCGACCCAACATCGACGGCGCTCTGCGTCCGAGGACCATAGACTCGACATCGCCCTACTCAACTCGGAAAGCTCTACGTCGCGAACAAACTTGGCACCCGGACGTACATCGAGATCCGCAATGCGGTGATGGTGATCATACACAATGCGTAGCACCTCGATTTCAATTTGGTGCTGTCGTCGTTTGAGCCGAAGTGAGGGTACGATGAGGGATCCGGTTGGGTTTACGAGGTTTGTGACGAAGGTGACGCAGCGGGTGAGCAAGACGATGCCAGGGCTGGAGCCAATTTCTGGCCGTAGATGAAGCGCGGTGGGTTGATCATTGGGTCTCGGTTGCTATGTCCCCAGAGGGCGTACTGACGTAGACGCGTTGATGGTGGCGGGATATGCCTTGCAGTGGGAAAGCCAACGTAGACTCCATAGACGAGTGCCAAATCGAGAAGGCTTGTAAAAATTATATACGTGCAACAGCGACGAATTAAACCGTCCTTGTTTTAGTGACCAGCACTTCTAAGTTACAGCTGGTATGTAGGTGCCTAGTAATTGCGAGGATTGACAAGTCAGACTCGTGGAAGTGGATGGCTGCCCATTTCCTGTGCGTCTCCAGGTGGAATGTCGTGCATTCCACATTCACATTGCCGCTGACACAAAAATAAGAAACAACACGGGGAATGTAAGGAGTGGACCCACCTGCGCTGGATTGGCCCATAGCTCCGTCACTTGATCGTCAAGCCGTGAGATGGCATGACGATTGTCGATGGCAAGCTTAATCTATGTCACACCGTTAGCGAGATCAAGCTCAGGTGTT
This sequence comes from Boletus reticuloceps, assembly GCA_018397855.1. Classification (NCBI taxonomy): domain Eukaryota; kingdom Fungi; phylum Basidiomycota; class Agaricomycetes; order Boletales; family Boletaceae; genus Boletus; species Boletus reticuloceps. Next base: position 719,818 of record JAGFBS010000019.1, read on the forward strand.
GAAGATATTCGTACATCAAGTTTATCATAAACGGCTTTTATCGAGGCAGTGCATACCGTGATCGTCTGAAGGTCCGCCTCGTGCAAGAAGAAGGGAGCAATAAGGTCTCTACCCGAAATGCTTGTCACAGCCTTTTCAAGATCGATGAGTTCTCTAAGGTGACGGTAAGCATGCGTGTCCCTTCTTGGCTACGGCAACTCAAAGTAACCTACCTTTGAAAAGTACTCAGTGCTCTTTTCATATCTCTGGACAACACACTGGCAGATCGCATCGCATGCTGAGTGATCTCATCCAGCAGCCATCCAGAATATTCTATCAATTGGACGATCGCATGGTGAGTGCCGCCCATTTTCTTAAGAACCTCTGAGCAGTTTCCGACTGTCAAGTGCGTGGTACTGACCTGAATAAGTCGGGCGATGCTCAAAGCCATCCCGATTATTTCTCGAAGCATCGGGATATTGTATATGTCAACCCTCTGTTGGTCAAGCCCGAGAACCTCAATCGTAGCCAAGAGTATATCCTGTCGGCTACTCGCGCTACAACCCGAGAAGGTGCTCTCGGCTGGCCTGAACAGGGGTGTATGAGTACGAGAGGCATTCTTGAAACGGAACCACACACCAACTAACCCCCGAAGCGCTCGATACGATTGTGGAGGACCTGCTTTGGAACGTATGCGACTCGAGGTGAGATGGATGCTCTTTTGGGCAGGTTTTCCGACGAGTCTTGTTACGCAGCTTTGACCAGAAATTTTTGGCTTGCCCTACATGTTTGGTGAGGGAACGGAGCAAGGTTTTTGCTGCTCCTGTTTGATGAAGCTGCAACCCGTGGTCAACCATTTCCTGCTGAACCTGAAGTGGTGTACGCCTCTGGCCGGATCTCTCCAAGTCTAAACAATCAATGATCTCCCAAGCTGATTCGCGTGTGTCTTGAAAACGATAAGTGCGCGAGCCGAGGCGTATCATATCCTTCCAGAAGATCGAGAGAAGCTGTTCTTCCCTCTCAGAACCAACTGATTCGTCTTCGACGTCCCACATCGTGGTAACAAGGACAATATTCTTCATACTATTTTCGCCACACAGCTCTTTGAATACGGAAAGATGTCGGAGCGGGGTTCCTGCCATCCTGTTGTCTGAGATCCGATGGAGGTAAAGCAGACCAGACAGCTTGATATTGTTCTGGTACCTGTAAATGTTGAGTCAGTCAACGCTCGACCACTCTCAGCTCTACTCACGTCTCCTTCAGCCAATGAGCCAAGATCCTTAGAGTCTGAGCATCAGAAAGATGTGTGTCGTCGAATCCGGGTGTATCCACCAAGACAACATTCCGATGGCCGTCAGGATGGAGACAGCGGACAGGTCGTACCGTTCGTGTCTGGGATGCCAAGTCATTGGTTATCACGATCTCCATTCTCCCAGCCGCCTTGTTAATGAACTGCGAATACATGAGCATCATGTGTAAGGTCTCGCACCAATAGCTTACTGAACTCTTCCCCGCCCTTGTAATCCCCATGACCCTAATGGAATACAGGATAAGTCTGAGTTATACAAAGCGTAACTCCAGGAGAACATACGCGATTACTATGTCATCCACGTCGATGGAACTACCTGACTGGGTGCCACGAACTGCAGCATTATCTGGAACACTGGATCCGGGGTGGTTCGGAGGATGTTGGTGACTCGGGGACGTGGCATGAGATGCTGGGAGCGGTGGGGAAGTGGTGGTTAGGTAAGAAGAGATGTTCGCGCTCGTCTCTGTGGATGCGTAGTTGAAACCGTGATTCGAGGCAAGGGTCAAAATTTCAAACCTCGGTTACAAACCATACTCTAATTGCCAGAAGAGACGAAGGAGGAGTACCATGGGTGAGGGAAGCAAGCAACAAACTGTGCGCCCTCGCCGCCTCAAATGCGGTACAGAAACACGAGGTCTCAGAAATACTCATCTGAAACGTTGAATTCCACTGGCAGCACACACACACGTTTGATCGCAACGAAGCACTGAGCGATCGACGACATGAATGTGAGTGAGATCTTCCTCACCATGCCGTGGCAGCAATCCTTTGTTTTCTGGTTGTTGTGTACTACCGCCAGTCCCTGGACCTTTTACAACCGAGACTGATATTTGGTTATGCCAGTGGTTATGCGCTCGTAATTCCCATCAACCCCATGCCCAACCTTCAAATATCTGTGTGCCTGTGCCGAACTAACGGATATTGGCTAGTAAGTTATCCAGACTCCAGACACGCGCTTTGCACGACTTGCTCACACGAGACGTCATAGAACCTCCAGGACATGCTGCAAAGCGACTTAGCCAGTCCCTGAACACGAGCAAATACACGAGGGCGCCCAACTTCTGCCTTGCAGAACTTGACGACCCTACTCCATTCCCTCTGCTCGACCACGTCCATCTGCCGATAACTCTACCCAAACATCATGATGTTGTTCAAAGACCGTTTTCAGCCAGACCCAGGCGACTTTATTATGGTGTGGGTATTCTCTTCCGGGATTGTCGTCAGTGCGGTGACGCAGTGACGCAGTATTATGGGGCCCACCGGGTCCGGGAAGACTAATGTGAGAGTGTTTTCAGTAGTACTCTTGACACAGAATTCTCAGGTTAAGACTACTCAGTTGATCAACAAACTCACTGGGAATGCAGAACAACGAAAAGCGGGTCTCCTCGAGTCCGACACCAAGAATGTCACACCATACCCTATCTCGCACCACGGTCGTCGTGTTGTGTTGGTCGACACGCCTGGCTTTGATGATACCTATCGGCCGGATTCCGAGATCTTACAGCTAATTGCTGACTGGCTCATACAAAAGTACGTCATATCATGGATTTTTTCGAACTCCCCTGCCAACACATGCAAAGGTATCAAGATGGGACCACGCTCAAAATTGCTGGGATACTCTACATGCACAGAACCACTGACAATTTTATGTCTGGTTCCGCTTACAAGAATCTTCAGATATTTAGTCGGCTTTGCGGCGATTTACCCCTGCACCGAGCGCGTCTAGTTATGTCCATGTGGGACCGAGCGAGTCGGAAGGACCCAGAAGTGGCGGCACAAAGGGAGACCCAGCTGACGGACAACTTTTGGCGGGTACTGATAGATGAAGGTGCCATTGCTAGACGGTTCTACAATTCTTCTTCTTCTGCATGGAATCTCGTAGACGAACTGCTCTGTATGGTGAAAGATTTCCAGGAGCTGCTCGTGCAGGAAGAGCTGGTCGAACAGCGGAAGCACCTGAACGAGACTGAGGCGGCCAAGGTCATATATAGCCGGCTCCAGAAGGACCTGGCGGAGCAGAAGAAGACGCTGAAGGAGCTCGCGGGACAGGCGAAGCTGCAGAACGATCCAAACTTGGCCAAGATTCTGCAGGACGAACACGATAGAATGGATGCGCAGGTACAGAAAACAATGGAGCAGATAAAGGAGATCAAGATTTCACTTTCCAGGCGTTTTCTCCTGTGGATGTCTGGACAAAAATCCCGTGCAGTAAGTCTAGCTCGTCATCACGTTCCGTGATTCTGATAGAATGGTATACTTTACAGAAAGCTATCGAGCTGGATCATCCACAGGCTTAGTTCTTCATTCACCCTGTAAAAACCCAGTTTCTTTGTGTTCGTCTCTGCAAATTCCGTGTATGTGTTGTTTTCATGTGCTTCCAGCTTCTGTATATCTAGTATGTCTGCATTGGTCCCGTGCTAGTTATTCGTTACTTCGTTTGTTGGCTATCTGAGATAGGGATGCAAATACTGGCCTTGCAAGCAAAGCAATATTATAATCGACTACACTACATTTTACAACTTGTTGTGTACGGGATGGCGGCCAGGATGCTGTACGCGGGCGTACATACTCAAGCACGAGGAGCACGAGGGTGAGCGAAAGCGGGTCGGCTGTATTCGTGTGAGGTACATACATTGTCGATGCCATCGAGACTCAAGAAGTCGTCAGTGGCGTGGAGTTTGACCCCACGTGAAAACATAGCCTCGTCTAAGTCCGAATAGTAATTCGCGCAGCCCTCTTGAGTCTTGACCAACGAAATTTACTAGACCTTTTCAACAAACCTTCTATCATGGGATCGACAGCAGCCCGACTGGTTACCAGACTAACAAATTTCCTGTCCAGCGAGAACGTCCGAGTCACTGTCCGCATCCACGTTGCTGATGCTGCTGGCTGCCAGCGCCGTAGCATCCCTTGGGGTACCGGCGGCCCGGTGACGTGGTGGATGGCGAACATGGTGATATAGAAGACCGAGCACGAGTTGACCTCGTGTTTCTGTACTGTATTCTGGGCGGTGAGGGTGCACAATTTTTTGCTTGCTTCCCTTACTTGAGGTACTCCTTCGTCGGTTCTCACTCGAATCAGAGTATGGTTTCTCACCAAAGCTTGACCCCTGTCTCGAAACACGGTATCAACTCTGCACCTCATGTCGCGTCCTCGAGTCACCAACATCCTTCGAATCCCCCTGGATCCAGCGCTCCGACTGCAGTTCGCGGTGCCCAGTCCAGCAATCATCGCGAACCCATCAACGAGGATGACATAGTAATCGCGTATGTTTTCCTGAGTTACACTTTATATGACTCAGACTCATCATACATTCCATTAGGGTAATGGGGATCACAAGGGTAGGCAAGAGTTCGGTGAGTCACTATCGATGCGAGACTCTACAACCCATGCTCAGGTATCTACAGTTCATTGACAAGGCGGCTGGGGGGAAGAAGATCGTGATAACCAACAACTTGGTATCCCAGACACGTACGGTACAACCTGTCCGCTGTCCACATCCTGACGGTCGTCGGAATGTTGTTTTGGTGGACACGCCCGGATTCGACGACACGTATCTTTCTGAGACTCAGATCCTAAAGATCATAGCTCATTGGCTGAAGGAGACGTGAGTAGAAATGAGAGTGTTGTTGAACTTTGCGGCGCGACTCAACATTTACAGGTACCAGAAAAATATCATGCTGTCCGGTCTTCTTTACCTTCACCGCATCTCGGACAACAGGGTGGCGGGAGCCTCTCGAAGGGACCTTGCTGTATTCAAAGACCTTTGTGGCAAAGTTAACATGAAGAACGTCGTCCTTGTTACAACGATGTGGGACGTCGAAGACGAATCAGTTGGTTCCGAGAGGGAAGGACAGCTTTTCTCGGTCTTCTGGAAGGATATGATACGCCTCGGCTCGCGCACTTGTCGTTTTCAAGGCACCCTTGAATCAGCGTGGGAGATCATTGATTGTTTAGACTTGGAGAGACCCGGCCAGAGGCGCACCCCGCTTCAAATCCAGCAGGAAATGGTTGATCGTGGATTGCCGTTTCATGAAACATTAGCAGCAAAGGCCCTAGATCGTCGCCCAATCCACCCCGCAGAAAAAGCGAAAATATTCTGCACAAAGCTGCTCAACGACGTTCGTTGGCAAACAAGTCCAAGAGGGCCTTCAGTTGGCCGTCTGTTGCGTTCATCCCGAGGCAGGCATTCCGCAATTAGATCAAGTGTTTCTGAGGCTAACTGTAGCCCCGCCGACAGACGATTCAAACATTGCCTCTGGTATTATTACACCCGTGGACAGTACGGCCGAGAGCACTCTTTCGGTTTGTAAGATGTATGGTCGACAGGGTACACTCTCGGTTGCGATCAGAGTTCTCGAACTTGCCCATGAGATGGCTGACATGGGCAATATCCCGATGCTTCGAGGAATGATTGGGACGGTTTTGAGCATGGCTCAACTTATCCATGTCAGTTCTCCGCTTTTGACAGTCGGGAACTACTCAGAGGTTTTTTAAGGAAATAGGCGGCACTCATCACGTGATCGTCCAATTGATAGCGTGCTCTGGATGGCTGCTCGATGAGACCACACAGTATGCGATGCGATCTGTGCTGTCCAGAGATATGAAAAGAGCACTGAGTTCGTTTCAAAGGTAGGTTACTTTGAGTCGCCGTAGCAAAGAAGGAACAAGCATGCTTACCATCACTTTAGAGAGCTCGACAATCTTGAAAAGGCTATGACAAACATTTTGGGTAGAGACGGTAGTGCCCGCTTCATCTTGCACGAGGCGGACCTTCAGACGATCACAGCATACATCGCCTCGGTTAAAACCGTCTCCGATAAACTTGATGTACGATTGTCTTCAATACCTGGGCTTGATCTCGCTCACGGTTTGACGTAGTTTAAGCTTGCTATTGACAATCGTCAAGCTATCCCACGGCTTGAAGATCAATTGACGGCACTATGGGCAAGTCCGGAACAGGTGAGCCCACTCCCTAGATCCACGGTGTCGTTTCTGATTTTTGCGGCAGCGGCAGTGTGAATGTGGAATGTCAGCCGATTCACCTGGAGAAGAGGAGGAAAATGGACAACCACCCGCGTCCACGAGTCAATCCTCATGATTATTAGGCTCCTGGCCATGGATCCCATGATTTTGACTACTACTTGTAGCCTGGAAGTGCTGGTCGCGAGGACATTGTAGGACAGTTCAGGCCATTGCTATTATGCTCGCCGTACGTACTATGCTGTACGTATACTAGTATAACTCTGGCAAGCATTCTGATTTGGCGGCTCTACTGAGTCGACGTTGGCTCGCCCACTGCAAGGCATGTCCCGTCGCCACGTCTACGTCAGCACGCCTTCTGAGAACATGCCAACCGAGACCGAATAATCACCCCACCGCGCCGCATCCTGAACGCCCGAGATTGGCTCGAGCCCTCGCATCGTCTTGCTCACCCGCTGGCGCCACGCATTCGGTGTGATCACCATCACCGCATTGCGGATCTCGGCGTACATCCCGGCAGGCGTCGAGCGACAGGTTCGGTCGTGCCGTGTCGCCCTCGATGTAGAGGAACTTTGCCAAGCGAGGAGGTCTTTGTCGAGGTCGCGGGCCTCGAATGCAGCATGGTGTCGGTGTTGGATCGCGCTCGTTCTTGGAGGGCCGGTTGAACGGGTACATGACGAAGACGTCCTCGTGGCTCAACAAGGACGCAAGTAGATGCGACCCCCTTGCGGTGGACTGGTCGACAACACGACGTGACGACGATAACACCTTCCCGGCACCACATCCTCCCACCACACTCCCAGGTTGGAGTGTATGGCAACCATGGTGTCGATGTTTGCTTTGAGATCTGAAATGGCTATGGGACAGGCCTCTGCTCCGACCACGTATCGAATCAGATGGCTTGCTAGCTGCCCAAGCGTGGGGTTCTCGAAGATGACGTTCCGGACAATTCTAGACGCTGCTTCTCGAATCGCCTCGTGTGGGGAAGCCCCTGAGGATCCTCGAGGATGCAGTTCTTGAGGAACGTGGGCAACAGGCTGTGCGACGGAGCATCTGATTGAGCCAATCATGGAGATCACCGTGCAGGCAAGTGAGGCTGACCTGTGCGAGTGAAACATTCTCAGGAGCAGGTCGCTGTTCGCTAGACCAGGTTGGGTGAACGACATGACAAGACATACCAGGTGTAGTATGACGGCAATCCAGGCGGGACGAACTTGCCTGAAATGTACTGCTGACAAGTTGGAGTGTAAAAAATCCGGCTGATCTTATTTCACAACGCATTCTCGACTTGTGAAAGCAAGCTCCTCACTGCCCAGTGCCAGGTCCAGCAACGGTTTAGCGGTGTTTGAACTTGAGTATCGTCAGAAAAGAGCAATACCGTCGACTCCGGTTTTTAGTGACTAATGTCATGGAAGTTTTTCCATATTGTCCATCTCTCAGCCTCCACCGAGCTGCGATCAAGCATGTATGTACTGCCAGGAACTAGTGACTTGATGTGTATACGATCTAATCCAGGGTGACATAGAAACCAGAAATAACTGCCAGACAATACTACACTAGATTGGTAAGTCACACTGCTCCAGTAGGACAACGAGATGTTGAATCGACTGTCCAGGTGGCTGGATGGCGAGCCTATCGTGATATGGAAAACCAAGCACGAGTTAACCTCGTGTTTCTGTACTGCATATGGGACAGCGAGGGTGCACAGGAATACCTCGAGTGAGGCGAGCGAGCGACGAACTCTTCGTCTGTTCCAGCAACCGGAGTATGGTTTCTGACCAAGGCTTGACCTCCTCGAAGGACGTTGTCAACTTTACATCCACAATCCCGAAGACGGGTGGATTGGGGAACATTTTCCCTCGCATTACCAGCGTTCCCCCCCATTGCCAGCATCTCATATCGCGTCCTCGAGCCATCAATATCCTCCGAAACCCCCTACGTCCAGCACTCCGACTGCAGTTCGTGGGGCCCAGTCAAACAATCATCGCCAACCCATATACAAGGATGACATCGTAATCGCGTATGTTTTCCTGAGTTACGCTATATACGATCCAGGCTTATCCTGCGTTCCAATAGTGTAATGGGAATCACAAGGGGAGGCGAGAGTTCAGTAAGTTATCGGTGCGAGACTCCACACCTCACACTAAGGTATCTACAGTTCATTAACAGGGCTGTTGGGAGGATGGAGATCGTGATAAGTAACGACCTGGCCTCATAGACACGAGCAGTGCGGCCTGTCCGGTGTCTCCATCCTGACGGTCGTCGGAATGTTGTTTTGGTGGACACACCCGGATTTGACGACACACATCTTTCTGACGATCAGATTCTAGAGGTCATAGCTCATTGGCTGAACGAGACGTGAGTAGAACTGAGAGCGTGGTCGAGCTTCGCATTGACCCAGCATTCACAGATACCGGAACAATATCAAGCTGTCTGGCCTTCTTTACCTCCACCGCATCTCGGACAACAGGATGGCGAGAGCCTCTGTAAGGGATCTTGCCGTCTTCAAAGACCAAAGACCTGTGTGGCAAGAATAACCTGAAGAATGTTGTCCTTGTTACAACGATGTGGGACGTCGAAGACCTATCAGTTGGTTCCGAGAGGGAAGAATACCTTCTCTCGGTCTTCTGGAAGGATATGATACGCCTCGGCTCGCGCATTCGTCGTTTTCAAGATACCCGTGAATCTGCTTGGGAGATCATTAATTGTTTAGACTTGGAGAGACCTGGCCAAAGGCGCAGTCCACTTCAAATTAAGCAGGAAATGGTCGATCGCGGATTGCCATTTCATGAAATATTAGCAGCAAAGACCTTGCACTGTCCCCCCCCACCCACCTTGCGGGAGAAGCGTAGCTACGTAATATGGTCCGTCGGGTAACCATCCCAAGAGAGCCTTCGGTTGGTCTTCGGTTGCGTCCATTCACAGGTAGGTCCTCCACTATTAAATCAAGTATTTCTGAGGCTGACTGGCATGCAGCTTCGTCGACATCTACTTCAAGATGTGCCACTCGCACTCCTATGCCCTCGTCCAGTCCAGCCGAGAACACGTTTTCGGGTTATAGTACGAATGGTCGACAGAATATACTCTCGACCACGACCCAAGTTCTCAGGATTGCCCGTCAAGACGCTGACATATTCGATATCTCCACACTTGAAAGAACAAGCGGGACGGCCCTGCGGATAGTCCAACTAATCGAGGTCAGTACCCCATTCTCAAGGTTTTTAAGGAAATGGGTGGTACACATCATGCGATCATCCAAGTGATCGAGAGCACTGGATGGCTGTTCGGTGCAATTTGAGCTGCCTAGCGATATGAAAAGAACACTGGGTTCCTTTCAAGGGTAAGTTACACTGAGTTGCAGTAGCCAGTAAGGGTTGCGCATGCTTACCGTCACTTCAGGGACCTCAACAATCTTGAAAACGTTGTGGCACAGATTTCACGTAGAGGCCGTGTTGCTCGTTTCCTCTTGCACGATGCGGACGTTCAGGCGATCACGGTATGCACCGCCTCAATAAAAGCTGTCTGCGATACGCTTGAAGTACGATAATCTTCACTACCTGGATTTGAATTCGCTAATGGTGTGAAATAGGCTAGGCTTGCCATGGACGATCGTCGGGCTGTCGCACAGCTTGAAGATCAAGTGACGGCGCTCTGGGAAAATCCAGCACTGGTGCGCCCACTCCCTAGATTCGCTAGGACGTTTCTGATTTTACTGTAGCGGCAGTGTAAATGTAGGATGTCGTTCGTTCCGCTGGAGAAGCACAGGAAAATCGACAGCCGTCCACCTCCACGAGTCAATTCTCGTGGTCGTTTCCACACCCATAGCAGGAGGTCCCGTGATGCGCGATTTTTCAGTTTTTGATCTTAGCTCCTGGTCGGATCCTGTGATTTCCACTACCATCTGTAACTTAAAGTGCTGGTCGCTAGAACAAGTTGCTGTACGGTTGACATATTTTTGGGTGACGTGAGGACGCAGACGGTTGATGGCACATTGTCGCAGGCCTCGGGCTTGCATTGACTCGATAAAGGTGCCAAATCAAGAATGCTTGCTAAAGTTACCCGCGGGTAAATGCAGCGGTAAGACAAAACGCGTTCGTGTTCGTGGCTTACGTAAGTAGTACCGCATGTCAACATAGGCTCGAGGCTTGTTCGCCTCCCAACTTCGTCCCGGCACCTCCGCCGCGCAGTCATCGTAAATTCATCCACTTCACCTATAACGCCATGGATACAACTCAAAATATCGCGTATGTACCTCCATGGCTGCGTTGGGAATGTACTGAACGTAGTTCTAGGGCGAAGTCAACCACCATCAAAGGTAAGCTTGTAACGATAATATCTCGTTACATGGATTAACTGTCTTTCAGACATCGAGCTTCGTATTGAAAAGCAGCGCAAATTCCCGGTTGCGAGACAATTCTATGTCGAATTTTCTGTGGGTGATACCCTGCGATCGACGGAGATCGCAACAGAAGCAAATAATCGTACCTCTTGGGACAAACCGTTGTATTTGTGGGTTCATTTCCATGGTCTAATGTCAGAGAACTGAACGTTTTCAGTGTCGGAGACGGCTGTTCCGTTCTCCTCGTACAGCTTTACGAACAGTACCGTATTGGAAATCCCAAGCTGGTCGGGAGTTTCTCTGATACTATCGGCGACATATTGGGGAAATTGAAGGATGGAGGTACGAAGACATCGTGTATGATATGTTCTACTGACACAATCTCCACGATCAAAGTGCTTGAGGCGACTCTTCGCAAGGATATCCCTGATGAACCCGATCTTTCGGAGGTTGTGATCAAGTTCACGTTGACTGCTGAGCCACGTGAGGAAGCTAACGCAGACGAATGTCATGCTACGGATGCCGTGACTTTGGCGCAGGCAACGGTCACCGTACATGACTCGCCCGCAGTCATCGCCACGCCGTGCTCGGTGGTCGATGTCAGTATGGATACCACACCCATGATAACGTACGAGACCACGTTGGGGGTTCTGTCGCGAAGGATGGAAATCTTTAATAAGATTGTAAACGGCATCCCAGAAGTATTTGATGTCTAGTGTCTCGGCCCCGTCACCGTCTGATTCCGCCATAGATTCACTCCTATGCATCTCTGGCTTGGTCTGTTATATCCGTTGCGAGCGATGTTAGTATGCCGCTCAATGCGCATGCCATTATTGATCGCTGGTGACGCTTCATACAGGTTCTCCTAGCGCAGAAAAATCGTGACGACCGGATCATTCGCTTAGCAGGCGCGATGAGCGACGTCTTCGCGTTTGTCGAAGACGCCGAACCCTTGAAGAGAATAGAGGCGCATATGAAGACTGTCATACCCCTTCTCCAACAGGTGACGGAGTGTGGGTACTTCATCACCGAATACCCGAAGGCGAACTTTCGTCAGTCATCGTCAGTTACAGTTACCACCACTGATTTCTGTATGCTAGGTATTTGGATGGCAAAATACAAGATGTCTAATATCGATGCAAGGATCACGGATTACGAGACCAAGTTGCAAGAACTCAAGACCTCGCTCTTGGAAGGAGTTTTGGTGCAGACAGAGATCACTGTCATTCGTATGGTGAATGTCATAGAGCACGTTGGTAGGTCAAGATACTTGAGATCGTGGACAGATGTTCACGTATGCGGGATACAGTGGAAGCCATCGACCTCTACGACATGCCGTATGCGCCAGAGGCTAGGTATGCGCAAGAGAAGGGATGCCTGCCGGGGACGCGAGAGTCCTTCCTGGCCGAGATTTGCGACATACTCAACAATGTCAACGAAGGTGCTCCGCAAGTATGCCTCCTCACTGGCGTCGCTGGGTCGGGCAAGTCTGCAGTGGCTCACTCGATTGCTCGGCTATATGATGGTCAAAAGCGGCTGGGCTCGTCGTATTGTTTCGCCAGAAGTAATGCAAGCCGCAACCCAGAAAATCTTTTCGGCACTATCGCACGTGACCTTTCGGACCTCGATCCGCAGTACAAGTCCGTGTTCTGCGGAATCGTGAAAGAGAATCGAGCGCTTCGCGCGTCGACTTCGCCATCCAGGCAACTAGAGAAGCTCATTATCGAACCTAGCCAGCACCTCCGCACTATCGGTCCACTCGTCATCGTCATCGACGCCCTTGACGAGAGTGGTGATTCAGCCGGTCGCCGCCAGCTCCTACAAGCCCTTTCTACGCAAATCGCTAACAACAACCTTCCCACCAACCTTCGTTTCCTCATTACCACTCGCCCAGAAAGCGACATCCTTGCCGCACTTCCTCCTGGCCCACAGATCGTCCACAAACAAATGAGCGACATCCCGGACAACGTTGTCGATGGAGATATCTATAAATTTATTCGCCATTCCCTTCATCAGTATACCGAACTCGAATCTTCTTGGCCTAATGAGGAGTGGTGTTGGCTTCTCGTCCGTCATTCCCAACACCTCTTCCAGTGGGCATCCACGGCATGCAGCTTCATTAAAGGATTTGGCATAGGACTCAACCCAGGCAAGCGGCTCGAAATACTCCTGCAGACCAATAACAGCAATGGCGTATCCCCGCTGGATGAGCTGTATCGGAGCATACTATGGCAACTATTTGCTTCGGAACGTTCACAACGCCGGTTTCGGGATGTGATGACCGTCATACTTGCACTCAAGGAACCACTACCTCTCCCTTCACTTTCGACTCTCTTTGGCGGATACCTGGAGATCCAAGATGTCATCCCAGTCCTGGCATCATTGCTAGATGGAGTGCTTGATGAGCAAAGGCCAATCCGACCACTTCACCCCTCGTTTCGCGACTTTTTACTGCACAAGGCTTGCAGTTTGGACTTCCATGTCCACACCCTACCTAAAGATTCGCTCTCCCTTGGTTGTGGATTGCTCTCATGTATGCAAAACATGCTCAGCTTCAACATTTGCAATCTCAAGGACTCTCGACTCCGCAATAGTGACATCCCAGACCTGCCAAGTCGGGTGAGCACGGCCATCCCTGCCCATCTATCATACTCGTGCCAATGCTGGATGTACCACCTACAACATGCAAAATGTGACCCAGTCTTGTTGGATGCAGTCACTGTTTTCTTCAAGAAGTTCTTTCCCTACTGGCTTGAAGCCATCAGCCTTCTCTCCCTTTCCTCCCCACTGTCATCTATCCCATCTGCCATAGAGGCTTGCACCATCTTGAAAGATTGGGCCAAGGTAAGATCAACTGTAATACTAAGTAGTGAGTACTGATCAAATTATTATTAGGGCCAAGAGATTGCCACTCTTGCATCAGAGGCATGCCTGTTCATTCAAGCATTTGGTCCTGTCCTCAGAGAATCCACCCCTCACCTCTATCTATCAGCCATTCCCCAGACCCCTCCCAGCTCTCCACTTTGCAAATTGTGGGTTGAGCACCTTCAAATGCATGTCTCTACCATCTCAGGACATCCAGCCACCTGGCCAGCAGAGGTTCATACCTTGCAAGGGCATGCAGATCTTGTCACATCTCCTGATGGGAGGCACATTGCATCTGGCCCTAAGGACAAAACCATCAGAGTTTGGAAGGCCACCACTGGTCAATGTGTGGCAGGTCCACTTCTGGGCCATGCTGGTCTTGTGCTCTCTGTTGCCCACTCTCCTAATGGAAGGCACATTGTGTCTGGCTCTGGGGACTGTACCATTAGGATTTGGAATGCCACCACTGGTCAATGTGTGGCAGGTCCTTTTCGGGGACATACAGATTATGTCAAATCTGTTGCCTACTCACCTGATGCTAGGCACATTGTCTCTGGATCTGATGATAAAACCATCAGGATTTGGGATGCCACTACTGGTCAATGTGTGGCAGGTCCATTTCAGGGGCATGTTCACTATATCAGATCTGTTGCCTACTCACCTGATGGTACCCATGTTGTCTCTGGCTCTGAGGACAAGACCATCAGGATTTGGAATGCCACCACTGGTCAAAGTGTGGCAGGTCCATTCAAGGGACATTCAGATTGTGTTGCATCTGTTGCCTACTCACCTGATGCTAGGCACATTGTCTCTGGATCTGATGACAGGACCATCAGGATTTGGGATGCCACTACTGGTCAATGTGTGGTAGGTCCATTTCAGGGACATACAAAATGGATCAGATCTGTTGCCTACTCTTCAGATGGCAGGCATGTTGTTTCTGGCTGTGATGACAAGACCATCAGGGTTTGGGATGCTGCCACTGGTCAATGTATGGCAGGTCCACTTCAGGGGCATACAGATTATGTCAGATCTGTTGCTTACTCACCTGATGGTAGGCACATTGTCTCTGGATCTGATGACAGGACCATCAGGATTTGGGATGCCACTACTGGTCAATGTGTGGCAGGTCCATTTCAGGGGCATACAAATTATGTCAGATCTGTTGTCTATTCACCTGATGGCAGGCACATTGTCTCTGGATCTGATGATAGGACCATCAGGGTTTGGAATGCTATGATTGGGCATACAGATTATGTCAGATCTGTTGCCTACTCACCTGATAGCAGGCATGTTGTCTCTGGATCTGGTGATGGGACCATTATGGTTTGGAGTGCCACTGATGGTCAATGTGTGGCTGGTCCATTCAAGGGGCACACAGGCTTTGTTTTCTCTGTTGCCTACTCACCTGATGGGAGGCACATTGTGTCTGGCTCTGAGGACAGGACCATCAGGGTTTGGAATGCCACCACTGGCCAATGTGTGGCAGGTCCATTTCAGGGACATGTTCACTATATCAGATCTGTTGCATACTCACTTGATGGTACCCATGTTGTCTCTGGCTCTGAGGACAAGACCATCAGAATTTGGAATGCCACCACTGGTCAAAGTGTGGCAGGTCCATTCAAGGGACATTCAGATTGTGTTGCATCTGTGGCCTACTCACCTGATGGTAGGCACATTGTCTCTGGCTCTGATGACAAGACCATTAGAGTTTGGAATGCCACCACTGGTCAATGTGTGGCAGGTCCATTTCAGGGGCATACAGGCTTTGTCTTTTCTGTTGCCTACTCCCCTGATGGAGGGCACATTGTCTCTGGCTCTGAAGACAAGACTATTAGGGTTTGGAATGCCACCACTGGCCAATGTGTGGCAGGTCCATTTGAGGGGCATACATGTCATGTCACATCTGTTGCCTACTCACCTGATGGCAGGTACATTGTCTCTGGCTCTTGGGACAAGACCATCAGGGTTTGGAATGCCACCACTGGTCAATGTGTTGCAGGTCCATTCCAAGGGCATACTTACATTGTTACATCTGTTTCCTTTTCTCCTGATGGTTCACATATTGTTTCTGGGTCTAATGACTTTTCAATCAAAGTATGGAAGACAGATGCACTACTTTCTCTTGGTAATTTACATATGGACAATGGCTACATTCAATCTTCTGGTGGTTCTTACTTTGGTTGGATTGCCCCTTGGTCCAGATCTGCCTTCTGTCTTCCAGTTCATTCTTTGGTTATATCTTCTGACCATGCTTACCAGCATGATGTTGATCTTTCCTTGTTTGGGAAGTCCTGGACCTCTTGTTGGAAATGATTCTATATTCCTTTTGATATCTTTGTTACTTCTTACTATGTTGCCTGATATATTTCATTCTCATTTTGCCCATCATATTTGAAACTAGGTTACAATCCAGTTTCACCCTACCATTTTTTCCCTGTGAACATCCAAGATCTGTTCTATGACCTGTCCAGCTTCAAATGACACCCCTTGTGCACTCCATACCATTGATAGGATGTACCTCCTTTGGAAATATTAATGTGTCTACCACACACCCATCCTCTTCCCTTTAATGTATGGTAGTATCCCTTTCCCAGCATCAGCAGCATGTGAAGGTCATCCTCCGAGTCACCAGTAACAGTAAAACTGAGGTCTTCAAACAATCCTCAGCCTATCAGTAAACTAACCCTTTTCCTGTCAAAAGCTTTTCTATACCACATGGGCACATTGATATCTAGGCCCACAACTTGAAGGGCTATGTCAAATGGTTGTATTTGATAGAAAGATTATTTAGTAAAAATTTGAGACCAGGTTTATAGGCAGGTTTTTTCGTACATTTTCTGTTCAGCTCTAGCCAGTCTGGACTGGGTGAGGGTTAGCATAAAGCTTGGCAAAACTATTCGGGGCAATGTGTGTACCCAACTTGAACAGGAGACAGAATGCCCAATCAGTGATATTGGAAGCACAGAACTCAAATGACAGGGTTGCATAGTACTGCCATGCTGAATATGTCCAGCTATTAACTGATGGCTGGCAAGTTCATCAGTGAGTTCCTCAAACTGGTTGAGAATGAGATAGGGATATTTGTGATTTATGGTGCGTGGCGAGGAAACCCCCATGGCTTCCACCTTGGACAACTTGCCCTCCTGGCTCAGACAGCCTGGGATTGATGGGCTCACCCATCGCGACACTGCCACAACATCAGGTATATTTCTCTCCAAAACCCATAGAATGTGTGTAATTCAGCAACGGCATGGTGTCTGCAAGTGTAAGTCAACCACATCCCCATATACAGGGTGTGTAGGCAGGGCTGTGACTTACAGCCTTCAAAGGCATAAAGAAGAACACTGGGCGTGAAGGATGTGACACTGGACGCGTGAGGTCTTCCATGTGGAATCATCAGGTAGACTGGCATGAATCCCTGCACTGACTCTTTCAATCAAATGAATTTCAATGCGTCGTCGGTAACAGACGGCAAGGTCACAAGTCGGACATCTTCTTTCTAAAAAAAGGATTGTTTCTAATTCGAAAACGTACCACACGACTCATGTTGGCTCGTATTCACCGCGCGCGCATTCAATCGCATGACCCATTGACTGCCAATCAATGGAAGGACGGTTGACGTCAGGTGCTTTTCATGAAGCGTCTCACCAATGGACTGCACCAGAGAGGTCCAGGAGACCGGCCGGGGATGCATCAAGTTGACGGCAAGAGGCGGCTCCTTGTCTGCAAATGCAACGTCGAGTATTGCGTCGGATACCGGGATACAGTGTGCGGAGGCAGCCAGGACACAAACTTGATGTGTATGTCAGCCAAAAGGGATTGAGCGGCCAGCATGGGCTTACCCTGTGGGCATCGGGAAGCGCGCCCAAGTGTACGCTCAACTTGACGACCATAGGCACCCAATTCGTAGTCGACCACGCACCCTGCGGTGCACCACCCGTAATCTGCCCGATCCTGAACGACGTCACTGGCAACCCACTCATCGCGAGGATCTGTCCACGGTAGGAACGATAAGAGACTGAAATCATGGTCGATGAACCAGTACCCACCTGCTCAGATACTTGCTTTCACTATAGCCAAAGTCCCACAGCAACACCTGTATCGTATTGCACCTCCTCTGGGAACGCACCCCTGCCCTTGTCCCATCCTTGCGCTGACAACACAGATGACGTGAACAAGAAACTCAGCTAGATCGCCCACTTGGACACGCAAGCAAGATCAATAAGTGCCGGGTCCCCTCCATGTTTGGCTCAAACGACGAGAGCGCCAGGTTGAAATTGAGCCATCACGCATTCAAGTTGTGTATGATCACCGTGACTGAACCGCGGGTATCTGCATACGTCCGGGCGTCGAGCGACAGGTTCTGTCGCGCCGCATCACCCTCGATGTGGATCAGCTCGTTGGAGAACGAACAGCTCGTCGTGTTCCAATTTCCTGGACCTTTCTGGTCCAGGTCTGTCCACCAAAACCGTCTGTCAACGCACCCGCACCATATTTGAGCTTAGTAACTGTCCTTGTCTTCCATTTCTCCTATTGTGGTCCTTTTCTTTGTCCCACCAAGGATACACAATACCTTCACCAATCCAATCTATGCGTTGGGCATTGGTATCCTGCCGGATTCGCTTGCTTGCTCAGGACTGCAAGTTCTCTCTGCGCACGCGATGATCAAAAGACATACAGTCAGGCATTATTCACGACGAACGAATACCGGCATCCAGCTATCTGCCGAGGCAACGAGAGGAACGTGGTCTGACGTACCAACGCTGGATCCTTGTCACCACCCTTGCTGCTGAGAAAGGACGGACGGGACGGCTTCGGGCACCACGATCTCATCAGACGTTCATCGTACAGTCACGATTGAAAACGAACAAGACCAATATGCTCGCGATGTCAATTCCTTGCCCGAATACAAAGCGACCCAGAACAATAACAATGGACGTGTCCTGCCCGGATCTGGTTGCACTGTGGACACAGCCAGCCAGAACCGACCGATCAATCTTTGGAAGTATGATGCCAGACATGCCCACAGTGGGCCATAGCGATGCGAGTCAAACCGTAAACGTTCTCGGGGCAGGTCGCTGTTTGCTAGACCAGGTTGGGTGAGTGATAGGACAAAATGAAAATGTGGTGTGACACGACCGTAATGCAGACACGCCTTCCTCACCCTTCAAGTTGCCTGAAATGCACTCGCGCAGTGTGAGCGTCCAGGCTGTGTACAATTACAATGCCACATCATGATCGGGAATCCGTGTCAATGCCAGTGGTTCACCTGCACGCTATTCCATACTTGACCTACAGTCAAGAATCTCGATGAGCCGTCTCACGTCCAATGTCGGTTGCACGGGCACATTGATTGCCCATACCTAAGACTGAGGTCCCGAACTAGCCAAGGCTGTGTCAACCTATGATGTATGACAATGCACCTCCTCACAATGCCAAACCAGGCCAAGTCCCATTTCAACACTGCTATGTTCCATCTGCGAACCCCTGAAAGTTAGCTCGAAAATGAAAACGGGATGTCACATACTCACGGCGTGCAATCAATGGGTTCTTGCATTTCCGAGTCGTAATCCCGTGCCGGGAACCGACCCAGTGCGCGTGCATTTGACAGTGGACGTTTGAACGTTTGGCAGTGCTGGGCCTTGTACGACCCTGGATAAGTGCGCGCAACCGCACCACTGGAACTTAATTTTTTTTATCCCACAATAAATTTGAGTTGTCATCAGAGAAATCAACACATTGTAGCGAAATCTGCCACCATGACAGGTAACTGTGTTTTACCTCTTTAGAAAGGTCTTCGTGTGTGTGAGTTCTAAAAACGATGCCAGCAGTTGTGAATATAGTAGCAAGTGTGTGATCACTCTAAATCTGAATACACTGTTAACACCACTCCGAAATGCATGACATCATTATTGTGGTGACTAATTAGTGCGATGCTGCCGGTGATTTGACAAAGTTGATACCTGGTGTGATGCCATTCACATCACAAATAAATCGTGCATATCATGCCAATGTTTTTGCGACTTTGCTTGACTTCCCCTTTCATTTCATGCAGATACGTACTCCCAGATCACTCACTCATTCTAGTCCTTCTGCCATGAGTTAGATTAATCCAGGCCACTCTTCTTTCTCCACATCATTCCAATCATTTACTATTCACTGTATCATTTGTGTTTTTGTCGAACTCTGTACCAGAATACTATCAAATCTGAGGTTGCTACCAAAATATCTTTCGTGCTGAACTGTGTGCAAAGCTCTGTTGTATTCAGCAGTCCTCCATAGTCTGAATCAACTGCAGATTGACTATGATAATGCCAAGTAGTGGGCATGTGAAGCCGTGATGTGACGGCATGCAAACCAGATCACATATGGGACCACATTTAGCAATACTAATAATCCCGCACCATGTGCCTCATCAAGTAGATTCGGGCTGGTCACATGCCATTAACCAAGTACACAAGTTTGTTTATTATCGACTGGTAGATACACTACAGGCATGGTACAAAGCTAAACTGGATGCTGCATGGATGTGATAGGAATGCGACAATAGAGAACTCAGGTGGCAATAGGTGGAATATCCCATGCCACATGTACACGTACACAAATGACTTGGAGATATGGGACAGGAAGGCAAGGCACCAAGGGTTGGGATTTCACTTACGCCATAGAAATCGAGACAGATAATTTATTGGTTTCCTGGGGTTGGAGGGTGGATGTATGGCGGCGTCCAAATACGGAGCTGATGGATTTTAGTAATGGTAGAAGAATGTTCTCCTGCAGTGAACTTACCGGTTCCACCAAAGCAGCAGCTCCTCAATTTCTCGTGCCCTTGGCACTCGTGAGCGTGGTTGTTCGAACCAGTCAATGATATTATTATAGAAGACCTCATAATCAAAGTTATCATCCTGGAGATTCCAGCCGGTGGCGCTCAACAATGCGAAACGAAGCTGGTTTGATCATCAGTGTTCTTGACATGTAAAGTAACCAGAATTCATACTTGAGCAGCAGTATATGCAATCGCGCGTGGCTGAACAGACCGCATCTTAAGGAGTCCTGCAACGTTGCACCGGGTACGGATATCACGTGTAGTCTTCTGAGTTTTGCGAGACCGATCATCGACGTCCTCCGTGCTGAACTCAGAGTCTTCGCGAGTAGAACTAGGAGATGTAAAAATGCACCGGAAAGCCTGAAGAAAAGGATTCAGTGTTGCGGCATCCTGGAGTGTAATTAACATACCTTCACAAGAAGTTCGCCCTTGAATAAACCATCCAATGGGTGTTCTGCATTATACAGACCCTTTCGATATAAAAATGTCGGCCACATATTTGCAGTGACGGCGTAACGTGGGTGGTAGTCCCTGATGGCATCATGAATACTAGACAAAGTTAGAAGGAATGGGTGCTAAGAAGGTGGGACTTACGATGGATCAAACCAATCATAATCCACTGGGCAAAGAAGCTTCCCTGTGATGTCGTGATTGAATCCCCTTCCTTGTTTTGTTGTTTTCAACCAGGTGGCTACTAAAGTCTTCAGGGTGTTCACATCGTCTCCACGTGCGCCGTCTGCACCTTTCTTCAACTGACCATATGTGAGAACTAAGGATTGGGTGTATGCAGGAAACTCACTTCTTGGCACGCCGCAGCCAACTGATACCCTTGGGTAGAGATCTTCATGAGCATCTTGACAGATGGACACCACTGAACCAATTTCTTGTAGGATCGGAAGGCACGTTCCTCTCTGTTACATCAGAGAAACACAATGCAAAAGATAACTAGTACTTACGCATCAGACGAGGGAACAGCTTCAATTTCGCCTTCATCTTCCGCTAGCATGACACGCCGGTCATATTCTGCAATCAAATCGGTGACAGGATAGGTGAGGCTGACAAGCCTGCGGATGGCATGACCTTCATGGATATAGGAATGAACGCTGAAGGTGTGATCGTGAGAGTAAGAACACAGTCCAAAGTTAATTACTTACGGTGTCTTTATCATTTTGCTCACAAGCTCTGCATTTTCCTCTTCAAGTAGAGTGATACGCCGTTTCAAGGCAGTGCGGGTTTCAGGACTGGAAGAGGGATTTTCAGACATTGAGGTCAATGGTATAGACCTTGTCCTGGACACTGACTCTATAAACCAGTTATGCAGAGATGCTCCGGAGCGGTGACCTATACCAATCTGAATAGATCCGGATCTGAGGATGGTGATTTGTTGACGGCGCTGTTATGCAAAAGAGGAAAAATAGAAAAGAACAAAAGCCTGAGGGAAAAAATGGAATAGATCAGGAACTTGGTAACGTCACTTGTGTGACTTGAACTGTTCCCGCTATTCTAGAACAAAAAATAGCCTCCGAGAATGGCACGGTGGCTGCATTGAACTGTTACAAAATAGTATAGAATACTAGTAGCCTCACAAATATGTACTAGACAGACTCGGAGCCTATCAATATGCTCGATGATGTGACCAAAAGTGCTGATTGTCAGTCAGAATGTTACGCCAGATGAATCTACATCCCCGTCGACCCTGTTTCCCTAACTTTGGTGACCAGCCCGGCTGCCCATCATGATGAGTCAATAGATCTCTGCACCGAATGCTTGGTATGACCAAAAGCACCAATTGTCAGTCAGAATGACGGGGACAATGTTCTACTACGTCCCCATCGACCCTGTTTCCCTGAAGTCACACTGGTCTGGTGACCAGCCCGAGATCTCGGGCTGGTCACCAGACTAGATCTCTGCACCGATACAAGCACATGTTCCCAAGGACATGTAGATCATGAATCACAATTCCAGAAGACCATCGACCTCACAAACCTATCTTCCAGGATTCTGTTTTTTGTTGTCGGTCACACTCATTGCATCCTTTCGACTAGAATACACATGTACATTTGTAGGCACAGTAACACGAACTAATTCTTTGAATTTCCCTCTCGCAACACGTCCAAGATCTCTGCCAAAATTTCCATCTGTTTCACCAGCATGGATCTCACATCCTTCTGCAACTCCTTCATTGTTTCTTCCAGGCTTTCCATGTGAGATGTTTGCAGTCGTGTGCTGATGCTGAATGGAGCACGAAGACGACGTCGCTTGGGAGCACGAGGTGATGGAAGCGATGGCATAGTATTCACCAAACGCGAAGTGCCCAATGCAAATAAACCTTTTGCAGTGTTAAGGCGGCACGGAGTCTATCATTTACTTGTCATATAGCGTTGAAGCCTGAGCAGTATTCATCACACATACCTGAGGTAGAGAGTCATCAGCATCATCACTGCACCATCCTCTTTTCAAGCATGGGCGATTGACTTCCGTGTGCCCGAGTGCAGCATCTGCGGGCATATTATCACTGTTACCGGGAGACTTCTATCATTAGTATGAGTTAGTATACAAATGGGAAAAATCAAATCTCAATACCAGCAAATTCTCCTGTGCAGCGTGAGAGCCAGTGTGCGGACTTGATGGGCTTGGGGAGGCGAGTATTGGCATGCCGGCTTGACTGTAAATATATCGACCATTCTCGTCAAGAGGTGCACCTTGTCCTACACCTCCCCCTCTGGGTTGACCGTACTCATCGTAAGACTCCGCATCTGATGGTAGTGACTGTGAGTCGTGTTCTGACCTATATCCAGGGTCACCGGGAAGCATGTATGGAGGGTTGAGTCTGCGGGGCATGGCAATCATTCAACTGAGGAAATTCTGGTCTGACGACGTACTATCTATCCATATACAGCTTGTTCTGGATGGAAGCAGAGATCTTGGACTCTGAGTAAGCGTACTTACTACACACATCTCCATTCTCCGCCTTCCCTGATGGATTGCCCCACATTTCGTATGCCCCATGATCAAACAGGGTCTTGTGGAGACAGGACCCTGAATACGGTATGCCATAATTGTGTACTGTGTCGCTGGAGCTCTGAACCTAGGCTGCAGTCTCGTCAATACTAGGATACACAAAAGACATAAGTTGGTATACTCACTGATCTGGATGGGGAGCCATGACAGATCACGCTCCATATCTGGAGGGAATAAGTGTTCTAAGAGAATGCGTGATCAAGAATACCAGTCACCAAGCGCCACTCGTACCTCCATTCCATGTATTCTCACAGTTCTCGTTCGTCTTCATTCAATGACAGTGCAGTGGAAGTACTCCTAGGGCTCTTTCGTGCAGATGTCAGGGCTGAGGCTGCCTTGGGTGTGGAGTACAACACAGAGGAAGATCCCTCTGTGCGAGATATGCTTATATGCACCTATGCACAAAATCCAGATTCTTGGGTCAGCAAGAGGCTTGCATCAATGGCGACCGAAAAGGTGTGGGGCAATGGCAATGGCAATAGCAATACTAGCAATGATAATGATGGTGACCCAGTGGTATGGCTTAAAGTTCCCAGAAGGTCTTCATGAGCGGTTGACACCAGCACAGTGTGACTCAGCTTCAACCGGCCCGGGAAAACGCCGGCGATCGTCAATGGACCCAGAAGTCCTGGAAAAGGTATGGTCCATATGGATAGGAAAGTAATGATTTCGACGTTCATTGAATAGGAGACCATCGTGACTCAACGAAAATGTTTGAAAGCTGGGCCAACCTGTGACGACTTAGATTCCAGCACCGATACACACCAAGCACCAAGCACGACAGTGAGTTATGCCTCAAACTAGTGGGTCATATGTGGATTCTATACCGGAGAAGTAGTTCAGGTTGTAAATATGCTGAGATTCAGAGGATCACTAGTCACAAATGTACTTAAGGCTACATCTCACACACGTCCCACGAAGAGTCATCCTGCACCTACAACGCAATGTGACAAATCACCCGCAGAAAAGCAAAAAACATGATCATTAAGTAAATACAGGGATATTAGAACACCGATACACTTGCTCTGCGCAAACTGAAAGTTGGCCAGACTTGGGAAGGGCGCGCAACGGTGATGGCGAGGGAGGTGGGGAGGGCGTGTGGGAGGGCGTGCATGGGCGAGTGACCTCAGGCGATTTGCGCTTTGGGAGTGAGACCAAAGTCCTCATATGCGGAGGAAGATGAACCTGTGCGAAAGTCATCGAGAGAGTAGCTAGTCAAGTTGCATCAGTGTTCACGCATGATATCCACTTACCAGGGTTGACAATGCAGCCCAACAGCCGCTTTTCATGAGTATCAAGGTCTTCATCTTGCTTGACCTTTTCCACTACCTCATCTGTCTGCCTTCACCATCTTCAAATTCAAGTGCATCTAATTCTTCCTCGTTGGCATGGTCAGGCTGGCTTTCACGGGGAATATGGACACGAGCGCCTTTCGACCAGACCCGACGGAGTTTGTACGAAGAGTGTTATGCTGCCCAGGCATGGTGTATCGCGGACCAAGGCACGGCAGTGGTTCAAGAGTTGCACCAAGCGACTTGGATGTTGTGGAGGACACGGCAGGCAAGATGATGGAAGACCCCAACCGCCCAATCGGCAATCTGGCGTATCGAAGACCAGGGCTCGATGAGTATACTCCAGTCTTCCCACATCTCGTGTCCCTCGGGGTATTGTAAGCCAGTCGACGAAGGTGCGTCGACACCAAGCTGGTGTTCGGCGTCAGCAGACGATCCAACAATTTCCGCATCTGCTTCGAGCTCTGTGGTCCTGTCCTACGCGCGCGTACTGTGCTGAGGAGGTGAGGGTACCAAGCAGGTGCTGTAGGTGCAAGAGTGGGAAAGTCGTGGATATAGACTATGCGGGGGCGGATGCGATGATTCGGAAGAGGGAGGGGAAGGCGTGTTGATGAGTTCATCAAAAAAGGATTTGATTCGACTTGGGGATGAGCGACAAGGGGCAAAGACTGAGGAGGGACGCCCGCGTGATGTGGCGACTGGAGCGAGGACGTGGAGAGTCATTTGAGAAATCCCTGCAGGAGGAAGGACACCGGGTTCAGAGTCTTCCTCCTTCCTCTGTGACAGAAGAAAAGCGGTGATAGGGAGAAGGAGGAGGTGCAGGATGGTAGTGTAGCGGGTTTCTAGGTAGCTGGATGGCATTGGCTGCTGCATGACATGACAGATAGTGCTGATGACTGCACCTTTTCCAAAACGGCCCCATTCACCTGCAGCGAGATGAATCGATCACGAGAACTTCTGCGTCAGTTCTACGGGCCAACTCACGGACGGACTCATCAAGACCATATTCGCCGTCAGACTAACCAATGAGTACTTATATCCCGCGTGACAGTAAGCGATCACCTGATAAGTTGGCCGCACGCACGCGAGGTGCGCACGACGCGTGGGCCCTATGCGTTACGGTTACTGCCCTACGAGTTTCATGCTGGCAATGATCTCACCAACACAGAGTCTGTCCCTCGGCCGTCCTCCTCAGCACTCCTGTCTTTTTTAACCCATGTAGTCACCTGCGCGATCAGCAAGAGTTTGTCGTTGTCCCATGATGAACAGCCCACGTCGCTGATCTCTCTCGTGCAGTGACTCCCTCACATTCTGGTCCACTTTACACCAGTCTACCAAGCCATTCCAGACCCTCTTGACGCTGTATGCATCGCGCGCTGTGTCGCTCGATGCATTCCCCTCTCTACTCACTACCCACTTACCCCTTAGAGTCGTCCTACCTCATTCACCTTCTCAGCGCTCAGCGTGACACTACCGCTCCCTTCGCAGGTGACGAAACTGCCCCTTATCCCTTATCCAGACACTCATGGCGCACCTGAATCATCTTCTGCCCGCCTATCCATGACATTCATCTCCCTTTTTGGCCAGAGACCTCCACACCGACGCTGCTCCCGCCACTATGATGACGGCGAGGACCGCATCCACATCACAATCATCATCTCTGCCTTTGTCATGAACGCCGTCCTCTCTGGAACACATATCGCCACGGGGATCACCCTCACCTTGCTTCCCATTCATCAAACTCCCTGCAGGCAAGAAGAGCTGCAGGATATCAGTGGGAACCTGAATCGGGTCGTGTATGCGGTCAATGACACATGGGATCAACGTGATGGACAGGTGCACCGTCATGCACACTGTGGATTGAACTGTGTCAGACAGCAAGTACGGATCCGGTCGAGGTCTTGAATGGGCATATCGATCTAGCACTGAAGCACGTCCTTGAGGTGTCCATGATGGACCACAAGGTATGTCTTGCTCGTGATGTGTTGCAATCTGTCAAGTAACCCGTATCTCTGTGTGCATGTAGTTGGGTTTTGCAGAAGTGAGCTATCGTGCGATCGGTACCCTGGCGTTTGTGGCTCCACAGGTTGTGCTACCCCGTGTGATGGATCAACTCCAGGTGGATATCGACGCCAAGGCGCTGGGCGCATTGTCCGAGGAAGACCTTGGGATTTAGGAGACGCCAGAAGGACGTACGTCGATGGTAAGGTTGAGGCGCTTGCCATGTCTACTTTGCAATCTCACCCCCACCAACATAGTGCTCGTGACTCACACAAAAGACCAAGGTCCTAAAAAGGCCTCGACATTGCCTGGTGGGAAACTGAGCTGTGTCAGAGCCTCGTGAGCAAAAAGACCAGGGCGGGCCAGGGTGCAGGTGCTGGTGCAGGCTGACTCTTCAAGGAAGCACGGGCCCTCGTTCAGGCGCAGCTTGTCAAAGAGGCCGCTGTGCGCAAGCGTCTGGGTGCCCTTCGTACACGCCTCATCCGTGCTCTGGCATTTGTCAGGAGTGTCGCCCAGAGCGGCGCAGCAAGCATGAGCGCCAAGGCGTACATACGTCCTCTCGTGGAATGCCTGCTTGAGGGGGCGGTGGGCCAGAGGTGTATGCAGCTCGTTGGGAGCCCATTTGAGACATTTATGTGTCTAACATGTTTTATAGGGCCGTGGAAGCGGAGCTGAGGAACAGGGGGCATGTGTGGATAGAGGAGGGGATATGGGTGGATGGATTGGATGCGAGCGATCTGCAGGATTCAGCTCAATCATGTGATCTCTTTGTCAAGACTCTGACCGGAAAGACTATCACAGTTGAGCCTTCCGACACCATCAACAATGTCAAGGTCAAGATCGTGCCCGCAAGCTTCACCACCACCTTGGGCTCCTCAGCTGCGAAGTCGAAACCGAGGAACTACGAGCGGTCTACCATTTTGTGAAAAGGTTTGTGACCATCTTTGTCCATCCAACTGTCCCTGACCATATCCCATTGCTAGTATGACCACTCTCCATTCATTCACGACATCGCGAGAGTCTATCCTTCTCGTATGGTCATCGATAGCTCAATCCCGTCGGTCTCAGCCAGACGCAACAGTCTCAGAATTATTTGTCCTCCACGGAATGCTCTTCACCAACATCGACCTCGACAATTTCGCTCCCGCACTCTCCCGCTTCAAGCGGACGAATCTTCGGAAGGTGAGGATGATGAAGAGGATTCGGAAGAGGTGAAAGCACTCAAGGTAGATGACATCTTTGAACCGTTGTCAGTGTAAATTCAACGATTTGCAGGCTCGACGATGATATTTGCGCTCTTTGCTTGCGTCTGCTCAATGACTCCCCCCATCCTCGTTGATACATCGCTCGAATAGGCATCCACACCGGTCTACCGTTCCGACGCTGAACGTTGTCCCCGGCTATAGCATCCTCGTTCTCGATACAAACATTATTCTATCATCATTATCAATTGTGGCCTCGATCGTCGAATCGCTGCGATGGACCGTCGTCATTCCTGTGCCTGTCATCATGGAACTCGACGGACTCTGCTCCAACACGTCCCAGCTTGGCGAGGCCGCGCAGGAGGCGATCACGTACATTACGTCTCACGTCTGATCCCACGCCATGTCGCTCAAGGTCCAGACGCCCAAGGGTAACTATCTTACAACGCTTAGCGTCTGAATAGTAGAGCAAGTCGAATTTTCTGATGAAGTGTCCTGGGACTGATGTATGGATGATCTCCTCCTCAAGGCTACCATCTGGCAAGATGAGCACTAGGTTGATTGGTCTGCCCTTCTCAAGGTCGGTGCAGCACTGTGAGACACAAATGTACTGCTGAGAACTGTGAGTCGTATTGTCTCACCCCTTTTTCTCGAAGCTGACCCTACCAGTAGGGTAGTAGGGTCAGCTTCATTTTTAAATATGAGATTGTGTCCTCATAAATATTAGAAAAGTGATAAATATGTACGTTAATATTATTTTATTCGAATGTGCCAAGGATAGGACCCCAGTTGTCCAAATTAGGATTGCTCGACTGAAAAAGTAGCTGGTCCTTCTCGTCAACGGTACGTGTGAGGGGCAAGGGAGGTGGGAAGGGCGACTAATGGACAGCGACGGCGAGCGAGGTGCGTAACATTACCCCCGTGCAGATCTCTACTGAGTAGCCGAGTGCGACAACCCGCACTCGGCTATACCTCTAGCTGATGTAATGGCCGCTCTGCATCCGGTAACGCTGCAACCTGCAGCTTGCACCCGGATCATGAAAAAGGGGCGACAAGAGGAACATTGGGCCCTGCACCATCGTAAGCTTACGGTAGTGTGGGACCCATGATGTAGCCTCGTGACTCATGAATAGTCACCCTTGTAGGTGACAGGAACCCTGTAAACGCCGGAAGCTGCATGGTAGTAAGTGGCCAGTGCAACGTCCCCATTCTATACTACGAGTCCTACCTCTGTGGTATGCTACATGCGCCCTTTGTACCTCCTCATTTTTTCTATTCTATTCTATTTGTTCCCTTATTCCTTTATGATGGATGGCCACTTCAGGTGTGGGGCACTTTGTGACCGAACTTTCGACTCAAGCCGTGCTCTCCATCGGCACCACCCCAGTTGCATCCTATATCAACAAGAATCCACAATGCGTACAAACTCACGACACAAGCGATTGCTGAGCGAATTGGGGCCCACTTCTGCAGGTTCAAAGAAGTCACAGATGCAAGAAGACGATGTACCAGTACGTGAATTTATGGCGACCAGGATAAGACTACTGAGTTCAACGATCCAGATGGCAGGAAATTCATGATCAGAACTCTGGTTCTGAACTGCAGGGCATTGTATCTATCACCGAGAGTAGTGACACCACCTGTTGCCAGACACCATCAGTGTCCAATCCCAATCCAGCACCCAATTCCAATCTAGCATCTGATCTCAATCCAGTGACTGACTCGGAGCCTAATCCAGGCGCTTTTGACCCTCCAATGGGAACTTCTGGACGCCCTGTTCAGTCAAGACATCTACCAGCACGGTTCCAGGATGTACTTCCAGAGCCATCTCTTCCTTCCGTGACCAACTTGGATGCTCAGTCCTCAGAGTGCGGCCCATCTAACGCTGTGGCTCCTTGGTTGCCGCGTGTCATAATTCACGTATTTGATTCCTTTCACACCTCCTTCAACAAATTTGGCATTGCACGGTATTACCGTCATTGCCCATCTCATGATCCTGATGCTTTCTTGATGATCGATGAACTCTCCAATATCACACCTAGGCACCCACCCGATTCCATTACTCTGTCGCTCCCATCACTTCCTCCAGCACCCCCCTGGCCCTGGAAGAATATGGGAATCTGGCGACTCATGACCTGGATGATAACAGGTAGCAGACAGAAGTCTGAAGCCGAAGTGTCTCGGCTTGTTCATGAAGTCATCCTTTCGGACGACTTCGATCCTTCTCATTTCACGGGTTTCAGTGCTCACACCCAAATGTGACACTTCGACAGATCAAAGAATCCTCCTGACGGACACAATACTACTGATGTTCAGCAAGATGGCTGGCAGGAGTCCTCGGTCAACATCTCAGTGCCTACGCGAGAGTGGAACCCAGATGGAAACGCGCAGACTTTCACGGTCTCCGGACTATTCCACTGCTCCCTCACTGATGTCATTCGTGTTGTCTTTTCTGGGGCGGCTGCAAAGTCATTCCATTTCAGCCCATTTCGGCACATCTGGAGATCACCAATCACAGGTCAAGAGCAGCGTCTTTATGACGAATTGTACACATCTGACGCATGGATCCAAGCACATGATGAATTACAGAAGCAACGATGGGATGACAGATGCGATCTGGAGCGCGTCATCGCCGCACTCATGTTTTGGTCGGATGCAACACACCTTGCACAGTTCGGCAATGCATCTGCTTGGCCAGTCTATCTTTTCTTTGGGAATCAGTCAAAATATGCATGAGCTTCTCCTGACGTGGGGCCATGTCATCCCGTTGCGTTCATTCCATCTGTAAGTCTCGCTTGTGTGCTCTAACCAGTCTTTGTAAACTCACAAGGGTACTCGCACGATTAGCTTCCAGAACATATAGTCCAATTCGTCTGACATCTTGACACACTGCAAGCGTGAACTCTTTCATGCGGTATTGAAAATTCTGTTGGACGACAAATTCGTTGAGGCTTACCGAAATGGCATCATCGTAAAATGCTATGATGGTAAGTATCGGCGAGTGTTTCCCCGCATATTCACATACTCCGCTGACTATCCTGAAAAGTAAGAGTCATTTAGTCCAGATCTGGGAGTCTTACTGAGTCATTTTGTAGGGTGCTACTGGCAACAATTCGGGATATGGGGATCTGTCCTTGCCCACGCTGTCTTGTTCCCAAGACGGACTTTCATTGCCTTGGCCTGCTCTCTGACACGTCACGTCGGATATCTCAAGTACGTACATACATGTGCAATAAGGTCGCAGCTGCGCGTGATGCTATCTACAAACTTGGCTCGCCAATCAAGGGCACAGTGCCAGAGGCACACCTTAAAGCCATGTCCCTGGTTCCAACATTTGTAAGTGCCTTCCAGATGTCATTCAGTCGTTCTCATAAGCCGTGTATAGAACACAATTGCTGATACTCTCGGTTCACTGGGTTGCAATGTGTATCGCTTACTAGTGGTTGACCTGCTGCACGAATTTGAACTAGGGGTCTTCAAGTCTGTTTTCAGGCACCTGTTAAGGATACTCTATGCCATAGACCCTAGGAAGGCTTCAATTCTCAATGATAGGTTGGTTTATTTTGCTTCAAAATTAACGACTCTACTAAAATATCTCGCTTCCAAGATTCTGCCAAACACCGCCATTTGGAAGGAGTGCAATTCGACGATTCCCTCCCAACGTTGCAGACGGCCGACAATGTGCCGCTCGGCACTTTGAGGACGTTCTCCAGGTATGGCTTGCCATATGACTTGTGAACACAAGTAGTGATTGACTGGTGTGCTTCCTTTGTAGTGCGCCATACCAGCATTCGAGTCTCTTTTCCCCCCCGAGCACGAGAGTGTCATACGGACCCTCCTCTTTCGGCTCGCACAGTGGCATTCCCTTGCAAAACTACGACTCCACACTGATGATTCCCTTCGCTGTCTTGAGGATGTCACTCAACTACTTGGTGGACAAATGAGAAAGTTCCGAGACTTCACATGCACGGCCTTCCACACCATGGAGTTACCCTCCGAGACTGCGGCACGCTTACGGCGCAAGGCGAAACTATGCAACTCCAGTCACACCTCGAGCAGTAACCCTGGGTCTTCTGCCCATCCTCGGTCATTTAACCTTGGAACGTATAAGATGCATGCGCTAGGTGACTACGCCTCCACCATTCGCTTTTTCGGAACAACGGATAGTTATACAACGCAGATTGTAAGTTACACATTCACTGCTGATCTCCGCGTCTGCCTAATACATCATGAGATTCTAGGGAGAACTTGCACATCGTCTTGTCAAAAGGTTTTATCAGGGTACGAACAAGCAGAACCCTGCAGGGCAGATTGCAAAACAAGAAAGACGACTTACTCGAGTTAGACGCCAATGCAACGCACATCTCAAATCAGATGATCACGAGGACTCACAAAATGATATAGCGTCGAGTACAGTCCCACCCGAGCTTCATCATCGCTTGTCAGACGCTCCAGCCAACTCATTCAACCTTGCTAAATTCATTCAAAGCTCCCCAGATGATCCAGCTCTCCAGGTAAACTTTGCCTTGCCAGCGTCTGAAGCACCCTGTTTGATGAATTTCAGAACTTCATTCCTAGACTCAAGGATCATCTTTTATCACGACTGATGAACCTTGAATATGATGGCGATGAACATGTGTTTTCCAGTGAGGAGAAGGCCTCCCTATGATTCGTTAATAACCTCAACAACGTCCTCTGGCCAAAGCGTTTTCAGGTCAACTACACGACATACGACATGCGCCGTGACCAGGACACATTGCATCCTGGACATTGTTCAGCCATAATGCTCCTCTCGCGGGAAGATGGTCAAAATGCTCATCCTTTCTGGTACGCGCACGTTTTAGCAGCGTTTCTCATTACAGTCGACTATATGGGTTCTACGAGACAAATGGAAGTGCTCTGGATCCATTGGTTCGGAGTTATGCCTGGATATCACTGGGGATTCAAGAATGCTCATCTTCTGAAGATCGGTTTTGTTCCTGCTGACTCGGGCATGGCATTTGGCTTCCTTGACCCATCTCTCGTCCTTTGCGGATGTCATCTGATCCCAGCCTTTGCGGATGGTTGTACTGAGACTTTACTCCATCCTGGCCCCTCAGCTGCTCGGGAAGAGAACGATGTTGATGATTGGGCAGCCTACTATGTCAATATGTGAGTCCTATCTAATAGATCTTCCACAAACCTGACAGCATTCCCAGCTTTGCTGATCAGGATATGTTTACTCGATACACAGACTTTGGTGTTGGGCACCATGCTCAGTATCATCCTCCCACTTCACTGAACCAAGAGTCCAACATCCATGACATTACGGGCATACAGGATCTTTCCAATGAATATGACGACATGTGTGGACCCAAACTCAGTGACAACAGGGCTGAGGATTCCCAGAGAGCTGCCGAAGAAGAGATATCCGAAGACGATAGATCTGATGATGAAGAACCACCAGATAGTGAGTTTGATGAAGATGAGATGGATGACGGGTTATCAGAGAATGATGATGATGATGACGATGATTGTTCCATGTTCGAGTTCTGATCTTCGGAATGTACTGTTACTACAGTCATGTGATGGTTCTCATATCTACACGAAATTTAGAGCATATTTCATGAATCCTATACCTGAGTGGTGGCATCGTATAACCTAGACTTCCAGGCATGCGGACTCTAAGCATACATCTGGACAGCGGCCGGACAAAAAGACAATATGGCTAGACAAAGCAACCAAATCTCCAGCGACTTCTGTTGAATATGCACATCTTCACCTCTGCTTACATAGATCTTCAGCTTTGATCTCGCAGCGAAATGTCATGGGTTGCTTGTATGGTGGCTACAAACCCCTTACATCTGTGCGTACTGAATGGGTTAATTCCTATAGGCAACACATCATGGAGGCAAATTATAAAGATATGATAGTGCACTTACCTTTGTACGGAGAATTTTCAGTCATGGGTCACTCAATTGAAGATTTCAACAATGTTATTGGTTGGTTCCAACCAAACAATAACGCGGATACTCTCTAGGCCTATTTGGCATCCAAACAACGGTATAGCACGATCTTAAGGTTTTAGTGATGCAAAGACGCCGAAAAGCCATTCCTGGCTAGTCGATCAAACGTTCAGTTCACCGCGGGGGTGCACCCTACAATCATCACCACCATCCAGTATGGACTCGAAGGTGGACAGCCTGAGAGTATAGAAAAGGTTGGGGGCTGAATCGAGCGTAATCACGTATGACACTCTTATGGTCTTCAAATTTGTTGGCTACCCTTGTGGTCTACGGTGCAGCGGGTGCACCCATGTCAATCCCTGTCGAGACTCGATGGGCTTGAAGGTGTATTGCCTGTGAGGATATGGGTGCGTGTGTACTGGTGAACTGACCAGCCCCCTGGTCATAATAGTCGACAAAGTGGCTGTCTGAAGGAAAGGCCGGTCGGGTGCAAGAGAGCATGATGTGAGAAAGACCCAAGGGGGGTCGCATTCATTCAAGTTGGGTCGTGGTCGTGATAGCTAGCCAGGTCTGAACAATCAGTTCAATGGTTAGATCGTGCCCATTATCGGTGTTGGGTGAGATGGTCACTATGAGACAATCATGCAGCTCGCGTTCCGCATCACTGAATCTGAAAAGTTTGGGCAATGTTATATAATCTCATTATAAACCCTGCAATTGCAATAATCTCAATAATTATTATTATCAAAAATATATTGGAATATATAGGTCAAACTCATTGGTAATAGCTAGAAAAATTATGCTTGAGTATCTTAGGAGCCAATTATTTAGGTAGTTTAGAATGAATAAACAATCTATAAACATGACCAATACAGTATCATTCAATATGAATATTGTAATGGAATACAATGTCATATATAACAATACCATTAACAATATTAATTGTCAAGAAAAAAATGAAAGTGAAAAAAAAATACCATTGCAGGATTCAATGGTTCAATTCATCAGTCATACTATTATAACAAACAATATTCCATCTATTGGCTTTTATCTACGACACAGATTACCTACTGAATAGACCACCAGGTACTACTGTTCTAAACTACAAAAAAGCGAAAATTAAACATGAAAAAACACTTACAAATTGCTTCACACCAGTGTACACTTTTCAGTTTGAACTCTAGCTAAGGCTAGAGTGACTCTTAACTCTGAGGTGGATAGAACTCAGAGTCAAGAGTGAAGAAATAAAAAAGAGAGAAAGAGCAGGTTTATATAACATGTACTATACAGTTATTACAAATATATTCTCACGCTTCTTGGTCTTATGGTACAGATATTGTAAGGCATTACATGACCATACATTTCCTAGAAAAATTTATCAAATAATTGGAAAGACAGATCACAAAGTATACATTTTCCAGTGTATTGTATGGCCATAAAACTACCAAGAACTCTTATCAAATATGATACTCTAATAAATATTTTGTGTGACTAGATAACCTTATTAGATAGTCATGGAAATACTTATATTTTCATCTCAAAATTAAATGTAATTGAAATATGTATCATGTCATACCAAGGTAAGGACAGACCAGTGATGCGATTCATCATCTTTCCGCCATCCTCATGGTGGATATCTTGCACGGAAACGCACTCTGTTCGACGTTCATGGGCCACGTCGACGGCATTCATGTCTCAAGATGTCACCCTCCACGTTCCTTCTCTAGCATCTACGACAGCAGTGCTCACACGAAAGAAAAAAAAAAGACTCGGAGAGTTGATGACTCCATTCTACGTCCATCGTGGCAATCCAAGACGAGACACATCCATCCGGCGCGATGCCATGGCTGACCAGACCGACGATGAGTTTGCAGTGTTTGAATTTGCCTCGAGTCGCACCTCTTCATAATCCGTCGACACGACGAGCAAGTTGAAGATGGCATTGCCTACCCAGCTTTCCTGCTCAACTTGGTGAACAGGCAAACTTGGCTGGCAATGCCATCTGGTCCATGGCGCAGTAGGTTCCATGTTTTGCCCCATCAATGGTTATGGGAGTATGGAATGGCTGGGGCCGAGTAGACAAGTTGAGATGGCAGGCAGCCCCCTTGGTCGTCGTACTTGATAAAGATAAATGTGGTTGTCTAAAGGAACGACGGGGCCGGTTGCATGCAAAAAGTGACGGGGAAGAGCTAGAGCGAGTCCACATTGCGTATTGGTCCCAGGGTTGGGTCGTGAACAATGAACATGCTAGCGGCATCATATTGCCATCACCCCATGATCGACGACACATGCCTGGCTGGGGGTGTGAGAAGGGAGCCCACACCGTAGTTTTGATGCAGAAAATCAACTGTAATAACAGGTTTTAGTGTGGTGCACAGTCTGTTGGAATAAGAGGTCTGCATTACCCGTGCAAGACTGGTGCATGACATGTGCAATACCTGCGGATCCCTGATGCAGGCATCACGCATGCTAATACTAGTACATTTTGCGAAGCTCCAGCGGCCTTCTTTTGATCGGTTCTTACTTCTCCGCCACATGGACTCTGGCAGTGCTGTTTGCATGCAGCTTCTGTCGTTTGTACCTTTCTATTTTACTCATCGGATGGATGGTGACCTGGGGGGCTTCTGTCAGGTACTAATCACCGATCTTCAGCTCGAAGCTGATCTGATAGCCATAGCGTGGCCGTAGCTACCAAATCTGTACCTCCCGGCTTTCCGTTCCCTTCGGATGATCAGTTTTTTTCTCGCTCCTGCACCCCTGCACCCTCTCCCATTGCTCCTTCATTACTCATCGAATGGATGGCGACCCGGGGGGCCTTTCTGTCAGGTACATCACCGATCTTCAACTGCAAGCTGATCTGATGTAGCCATAGCATGGCCCGCAGCTACCAAATCTGTACCTTTCCCGGCTTTCCGTTCTCTTCGGGAATCAATTTTTTTCTTGCTCCTCTACCCCTTCACCCTTCACCCTCCCCCATTGCTCCTTCATGTGCCCTGCCTCACCTTTACTCGATGGATCAATCAATCTCTCATGAAGCCAATCCAACATTCGCTTGCGCCCTGGGGGCCCAGCTTCAGCATTTTCTGGTCGCTTTGCCGCCACAGTCCACCATTCCCTCGTTGCTTCCTTGTAGCTGCCTTACTTTTACTTCATTGGATCAAAGCACTAGCAGGTATGTCCTCGCCCGCTATGTTCTAGCTCCGCAGCCTTTTCCCCTTTTCCCCGGGCCTTCCCTGTCGCTTGTGGTTATTCTGCATACTCATACCACCTGGGCCTTTTAGATGCACTCTATAATCTCCTCATTATGTTTCCCTTTACCGCATCTCGCTTACTTTGAGCTGTGTACTAGTAGTTTGATTAAATGGGACTTGGTAAAAAAATCTCGTCAGTCGGAATCCTTGTGCATCACCCTTGTATGTCTTGCATGACCATGATGCATCACACCATTGCAGAATGTCTTGCATTACTAGTATATGCCACAAACTTACACTTGTAACATCTCGCATCACGACAGTACAGTAGATATCTTGCATGACCAAGTAATGACAACAAAATTCACACTTGATTCACAAGACATCACACATTGTACAGTTTCGTACTAAACATCTAGTACCCACACCAACCCCGCTTCGGGGTAATACTTCCAATCTCGTTTGCAACAGTGTTCCGAGTGGACGGAACCACTGAGCGACCAGATCTTCGAGGAGCCGAACTGGATATGTCGAGTGGATTTGTCATAGAAGTGGTAGCTGTGGTGACAGATGCAGACCGGGCTTGAGTAGTGCACTTGCCCCGCCCTCTTTTCGATGGGGAACACTTCTCGACAGGTGAGTTCACGGCTGTGTTCGGAGCAAGGGAGGGGGCCGGGATAGGAGCCTGAATGGCAGGCACATGAGTAAGAGCAGGCACGGACATGGGTGTTGAATTCGGGGCAGACATGGGTGCAGTAGGAGAGGGTGTGAGCACAAGGATTGGAGCGAGAGCAGGGGGACTTGGAATGATGGCGGGCACAGGCATTGGAGTGAGAGCAGGGGGAATGATGGCAGGCGCAGGCACGGGTGGGACTGTTGGGATGAGAGGACTTGGACTTGGAATGATGGCGGGCGCAGGCACGGGTGGGACTGTTGGGATGAGAGGACTTGGACTTGGAATGACGGCGAGCGCAGGCATTGGAGCGAGAGCAGGGGGAATGATGGCGGGTGCAGGCATGGGCGGGACTGTCGGGATGAGACTGGGAGTCAGCACGAAAGCGGTAGTAGACATGGGGGCTGGAACGGAAACCGGAGGACCACTTCCCCTCACAAATGAAGTTGGTGGATCCTCCATCAGGTTGTTGCCGAAGAAAGCGGTGGTGGTGCCAGAAGCCGACGCATGGTGATTGACTGTCAGAAGAGTGGAGGTCCCGGTAGCAATGGAGCAGGCGCTTGTATAATCAGCCAAAGAATCTGAAGAAAACGAAGAGCGTCGAGAACTGCCAGAGCTGCTATAAGCATCGGGATCGAGCCCATGTAGTGGACATGCACTAGAAACTCGGAAAGCCTGCTATGTAAATCACCTAAGGATTTCAGATGACCCCACCCCGGGCCCGCAGGGGTTATCCGGTGATAATAATGATGCATACTGTGTATCGGGCCCATCTTATTGACTTCTCCGACAACATACATCGGGCCCATCTAAGGGTGATAGCCACATCACCGAGAAGGTGTGTCAGGCCCATCTGCAATCTGATGGAAATATGTACATCACCAAGAGAGAGGGTCGGGCCTATCTAAGGGGTATACATGCATGGCCAAGAAAGTTGGTCAGGCCAGTCTGGGCGATATAGACATCACCAAGAGTGTCGGTCAGGCCCATCTGAGGGGAATCTATACATCACCGAGCTGGTCGGTCCCCTGCAGACATGGCCGAGAAAGTCGGTCAGGCCCATCTGAGGACCATGTGTACATCATGGAGATGATAGGTTGGGCCCATCTGAGGGGCATGTGTACATCACCGAGGTAGTAGGTCGGGCCGATCGCAGGGGCATCTGTACATCACCGAGATAATAGGTCGGGCCCATCTGAGGGGTATCTGTATATCACCGAGATAGTAAGTCAGGCCCATGTTTACATCGCCGAGAGAGTCGGTCAGGCCCATCTGAGGGAATCGGTCGGGCCCACCTGAGGCATGGGGATGCATCGCCGAGAGAGTCAGTTAGGCCCATCTGAGGGGCATCTGTACATCACCGAGATAATAAGTTGGGCCCATGTATACGTCGACGAGAGAGTCGGTCAGGCCCATCTGAGGGCAATGTGTACATCGCCGAGATAATCGGTTGGGCCCACCTGAGGCACGTGGATGCATCGCCGAGAGAGTCGGTTAGGCCCATCTGAGAGGCATCTGTACATACCCAAGAGAGTAGGTCGGGCCCATCTGAGGGGCATGTGGAGATCACTGAGAGAGTCAGTCGGGCCCTTATATACATCGCCGAGAGAGTGGGTCAGGCCCATCTGAGGACCATGCATACATCACCGAGAGGATAGGTTGGGCCCATCTGAGGGGCATCTGCACATCACCGAGATAGTGGGTCGGGCCCATCTGAGGACCATGCGTACATCACCGAGAGGATAGGTCGGGCCCATTTGAGGTGCATGTGTACATCACCGAGAGGATGGGTCGGGCCTGTCTGAGGGGCATCTATACATCACCTAGATAATGGGTCAGGCCCATCTGAGGACCATGTGTATATCACCGAGAGGATAGGTCAGGCCCATTTGAGGTGCATGTGTACATCACCGAGAGGATAGGTCGGGCCCATCTGAGGGGCATCTGCACATCACCGAGATGGTAAGTCGGGCCCATGCAAACATTGCCGATAGAGTCGGTCAGGCCCATCTTAGGGGCATCTACATATCACCGAGATAGTGGGTCGGGCCCATCTGAGGACCATGTGTATATCACCGAGAGGATAGGTCGGGCCCATTTGAGGTGCATGTGTACATCACCGAGATAGTAAGGCGGGCCTATCTGAGTGCCAAGCGTACATCACCGAGAGGATAAGTCGGGCCCATCTGAGTCGCATCTGCACATCACCAAGATAATGGGTCGGGCCCATCTAAGGACCATGTGTATATCACTGAGAGGATAGGTCGGGCCCATTTGAGGTGCATGTGCACATCACCGAGATAGTAAGGCGGGCCTATTTAAGGGCCAAGCATACATCACCGAGAGGATAGGTCAGGCCCATCTGAGGGGCATCTCTACATCACCAAGATAATAGGTCGGGCCAATCTCTGGGGCATCTTTGTATCACCGAGAGACAAGGTTAGGCCCAACTGAGGGGCATATGTACATCACCGAGATAATAGGTTGGGCCCACCTGAGGCGCATGCACGCATCGCCAAGTGAGTCGGTCAGGCCCATCTGGGTGGCATCTGGATGTACCCGAGAGAGTAGGTCGGGCCCATTTGTGGGGTATATACACATGACCGAGAGGGAGCGACAGGCCCATGTGAGGGACCTAGATAACCGAGAGTGTGTGTCAGGCCTATCGATGGGCTGTTCGTGGGGCCCGCCGGTATTTTGCCGAGAGACTAAGTCGGGCCTTGCCTACAGCACCGAGAGAGTCAGTCAGGGGGATCTGAGGGCCATGTATACATTGCCAAGAGAGTCGGTCAGGCTAGGGCGAGGATAGTGCGTTCATCACAGACCCAGAAGGCCGGGCCCTTGTGTACATCCCACACCGCCGAGAGGGCACATCATGTTCTGTCTGAGAGTTAGTGAGGCCCATTTGATGGGGATTTATACGCTGCCGAGAAAGTAGGTCGGGCTACTCTGATGCCATACCAACACAACCCAGATGGCAACCTCCCCCTAACTAACGGCCATATGTATATCAAAAAGAGAGTGAGTCAAGCACATCTGAAGATCATTTGCACATTTCGGAGAGTCTGGGTCCGACAGTCTGGTTCGGGCATTTAATCGGGCCCATATTGATATCGCCGAGATGGAGTCTGACCTTCATGAAATATCGGACTGCAAGCCACCCGGAAGTAGCCGATCATCATCGGGCATAACCGTGGACCTGAAACACACATATAATCCTGACACATCCACAGCAGACGACGCCCCATGGCCAGTGTGCAAAGTAAACCAGAAATTCCCTCCCACTGGGAATTGGCATACATGCACAAACTAGCCTGCCACATGGTTCAGCAGTTTCGGAGGGCTACCGGGATTCTCCCGGACGGTGAAAGCCCGATGATCCCCGACAATGTGGGCATAGAAACCCTCTGTGAGGCGGACTGGATGGTAAACATCATGGTTCGTGCCTACAACAATAAAGGTGAGTTACACAGCGTTCGACAATCATCTTCTAAACCTCCTGGCAGTTGTATTGGAGAACATCTATGCAATCCGTCTTTCGGAGAGGGCAAACAAGCAGAGCACATTCGTGCAAGCCTCCAATACTATGGGTGCCGCCCCACTTCAGGATATCACCGAACCGGCGGTAATAGTCGATCGGTCTGGGGTGATTCTCACCTGGTACCTCCCTGGCGCTGTCAGTCCCCCGAATCAGGTGTGCGGGTCGATGGAGATACATATGACATGTTGACAGAATGATGTACAGATGGTGCTATGGAGCAATGTTGACCATTTGGCTCATGCCCTTCATGCTGGGTTAAATACCGGGGCAAGGGGCAATTGGCGAACCAGCGGCGCATTATACAACATGGAAGCCAATACAAAAGGGGTCATCAACATGTCACCAGCATGGTTCCAACAGGCGAGACATGTATGTATTTAATTTCCATTTATTCACAGAGGATGAACGCCCCGATGGCATTTAGGGAGGGTCAGCAATCCCCGAAGTATCAGCTGCACTAAAGACGGACAGCGCCCAACAATGGCTGTCTTCAGTACGCGACGAAGCGGCGATACTGTCTGGCTCACTAGCCATCATGCATCCCGATATGTATTGTAGTGGACTTCAGACTATGGTGAAGCTCGGGGAATTCGCTGCAGAAATCGGTGATTCATGCATGACGGCGATCTTGGCCCAGTGGCCATCCGTGTACAACGTCGCCTCTCTGATGGTTAACCGGGCGAGCCCCTTCCATATCGACCGATTTGGCCGACCTCAATGGTTGGATCTGTTGGTCACCTTCGGCACTTATTCTGATTTATATTTCTTCCTCCCGACCCTCGGCCTCGCTCTGCAGTATTGTCCAGGAACGGTGATTGCGATGTCGGGGAAGCTGATCGAGCATGGGGTAGGGAAGACCGATGGAGACAGAGCGGTTCTGGCATGGTATATGAGAGATGAAGTGCATGAGTTCATGCACGTATCCCGAAGCCACTTCATATGTTACTCCGACATTGCACAGTTATAGTCTACATACACCCATGACTTGTTGTACAATACTACGGACGAGGCCGACGAGCGCTCAGAGAATACAACCCCTCCAATGACGACTCCATGAGCTGCTTTTCACTTCATGGCAATTAATGCCAAGGAGAAGGCGAACATTGGATCTAACAGCGACGAGGCGCCTATCTCGGGTCCTGTCCATGGGGGATGGATCGGCGGGGTGCCACATACCCTGAAAATGTTCAATTGTGCTCGCCGATGAACGGCAATAACTCACCAAGAAGAAGGCATCGGCCTCGGTAATTGTGTCATGGGTCAGGCGTGTCAATGACAACTCGCCATCGGGCACATTGTCACGCCACCACACTTTGGGAAACACCACGGTCGCCTCCTCCCGCCAGTTCGGAAGCAATGTTTTGATCCCAGCAACCAGGCAAAACTCCTCCTCTGGAATTTCCTGGAGATCGCGCTGGAATCGCGCACCGTCTTCCCCGGCATAGAAATCGTTGAATGATGCCGGCATGATTGGGCAACATGTTTGACGAGTCGCATAAATGGATAAAAGGAGATTAAACGCTGCCTGAGTGAGAATGAGCCAAATAAGTCCATGATTAATGAGAATTACCGTACAAGCTCCAATCGAGCCTTTTCATACCAATGATTGGGCCACTGATCAATCGGTATCGACCGGAAGGTTCGGCCGGCTTCTTCCAATCGGCAGGCATAATAGTACATCACCATATGTACTTTGCTCTGAGAGAGTTCTGGATGCAGTGGTCTGGGCATTGTGATTGTCTAGAGTCTGGGGAGAGTCCACACATACTTATGTAATCCGTCCCATGTTGGTCATGTGGAGCTCCACACACGTGACCGGCGCTCACTTACATTTCCTGATCAATCAGGAAGCCGTCGGCATCAAGCGTGGAATGTCTGAAGATAGCATATTGTAGTTGATCGGGGAAGTGTATACGCGCCATCATAGTTCAGGGGATGCAGATATGTCTATTGGTTAAACGACCACTAAGTTTCTCGTTCAGTTGGAATAATCCCCATAACGTCCATGATGGTCGGCTGGACATCGGCCCATGGTGCCTGACATTGGCCATGCAGACGTGAATAAATGGCCTATTGATGGGCTGCATAGCATGCTTGCCCTATCTCTCTCTTATCTCCGCTGCGACCCGAACGGTATTCCCAGATATCGGCACACGCGCCGAAGAAGTTAATTGTCCACTGGAACTCGGCTTCCAGCAATCTTTTTTCTTCGGCCCACCGATCCCGAACTGCCTTCGCCCGAAGCCAATGAACCTGGTAAACTATAAGGACGTCAGATGATTCTAGATGAGGATATAATACAGTGGGCTCACATTCTGACATCCAATCATTTGAGGATGAGTCGTGGGGTACGTCCAAACTCCAAAACCATGCCATGCCCTCATAGCGTAGCCCCCGGGAATTCGGATCTAAAAGGGATGTTGTGGCCTTTAAATCTTCCTTGGTGAGTTGCTGATATATCTTCAGCCGATCATCATCGGCGCCGAGCCGGGCCATGGCCGCTCGGCATTTCTGATAGATGGCAGCATGCCGCGCAAGTGTTACATTGACTGCATGCACCTTTTCCCATGCCCTTGTCTTTTTTGCATGGCTTGTTGCA
Source organism: Boletus reticuloceps (assembly GCA_018397855.1). NCBI lineage: Eukaryota > Fungi > Basidiomycota > Agaricomycetes > Boletales > Boletaceae > Boletus > Boletus reticuloceps. The sequence goes on from JAGFBS010000019.1 coordinate 763,590, forward strand.
TGTCGGATGTCATTTCGGAACAAGATGGCCTTCTCAATCAGAACAAGCTGGATGTCATGGAGGGCATCATTTGCCTGCCCCTCGCGTAATGCCAATTCCAGGTGCACTAGATCGAGCCTTTCGACCTGTTCCATCTGCGTTCTTCCCAGGGCAGATGGAAGGGGCAACTTGGTAAGGTCCGGTCGTTGACCGCCTAAAGCCTCTCCGATCTCCTCTGCCCCACTTTCTGCTCCTTCATCAGACTCGTCTGAGCACACCTCATCGGCATAACCATCCCCGAGTCGTATCGGTGCTTCAGAGAGAAATGCCGAGATATCGGCGGTTAATCGATCGGCCCGACGGGCAATAGCCAGGCGTTGAATATCGGTTGGATGACTGCTGAGGGTCCAAATATCTCTTGCAAGGGATAATTGAGCTTCTTCTACTTTCAGACCCTTTGCAAGCCATGTAGCAGCACCCCCGTCGGCGCCTGTTTCACCCTGGAGTAGTCGAAGCTCAACAGCCTGAATTGTGGGTGCTTCAGCCACTAATCAGCATATGGGCCAACTTTGGAAATATTGGCCGACCCACCCCTTTGCAACCGAAGCTGATAAATATCCATGGCCGAAGGATTGGTCGCTCACATTCTCTGTGCAGTGGCTTCTTCTTCCATCCAAATATTCCAATGCTCCTCAGACACAGTGGAATTCAGGTCGTTGAATGCAGCAGTTGAGGAGTTCACCAACTGCTTTGCATTAAGGTATTTCCGCTTTAGGCTTCCTGCTGAATTGATATTTTTAGGTGAGTTCATTGGGCCGGGGAGGTAATTCACTCATCTGAATCATCTTCATGAAATTAGAGTCATTCATCTGGAAGTCCAGGAGCTCCTGCCAATAGGGAGAAGACATTCCCCGAGCCGATTTCGATATCACGTTCAAGAGTGACCACAATGTTTCGATAATTTCACCGTCCACCCATCCCGAGCCGGGAATATATAACGGTGCGTATCGGGCGAAGCATTCGGGCCGATGTCCATGCACATGCCAGATGCCGATCCCGGGAGTGATGTCGACATTGGTCGGTAACTTTATGAATCGGTTATTTATCATCCGGGATCTCAGTTTCTTCATATAGGAGCAATTGATGTCATAAAATAGAATGACCCGCGAAATCCCCCCCATGTTGTATTTCAATGCGTTGGTGAATGAGTAGTCCATGTTGACCTGTCTGTGCAACTGCAGTTCAGCAAGAGCTTATGATTCTCATCATCAGCCATATGCTCACCTTTCACCTTTCTGAAAATCCACCACCGTGTGTGGAACAAAGCAGCCATGGCGTGCACATGCCGTTGCTCCGATTCCGGTTGATTCCAACTTCCCATGACTTGCATTCGCCTGATTCACTGCCCAATGATTGTTGCACGCCGATTTCTAAATCGGGGGATGTGTCGGGACATTAAACAAGGGGAGGACGAACACCGAACCTCCAACGGATGGTTTGTATCTTGCAAATATTCTTTGTACTCGGGCCGAGTCACCATAAATCCTTGACCATCCATGAGCCAGACCTGATTGTCAGACCGTCTTTTGTGTAGATGTTCGGCTTTGAAATTGCCATCCATGATAAATGTCCAAGTATATTTCCAGCTTTGTGACATCAGTCTCATATCTCAGCACCATGTCTCCACGTGAGTACATACTCGGTCAGATCATCTGGAGATGGATCGGCATTGATCCCCGGTTGCGGGCATGTGGGGCAAAACAAGGCCAGCTCACCTGGTGCGGGAGTATGGCTCCGATGGCCGAACCCACCCCATTTCTTCATCTTCAAGATGCGCCATTGTCGTGAAACTCTCAATAGCTCTCGGTAACGATTCTGATCTGTATGATAGTCAAATGCTCCCAGAGCTACGAATTGTCCTACCGGCACAGCATCAGGGAAGACATTCGATGTGATCTGCCTGATCTTGGAGAAATAGTTCATCGCCGATGTACCGCACTCCAAATTGTCCTGGATGAAATCGTCTAAAACGCCGAATGTGAAACATGTCCTTGGACTTTTTATAGTGGCTGGGAACAGTTTGTGTTGAAGGAGCTGCAAATATGCTGGAGGTGATCCTAGACAACTGCAGTAGCTCACCGAAATGAAGTGAACCCCTGTAACATCCACAATCGTCATGCATCGATCATTTGCCAGTGGCCGAAGCTGATTCAGAGCAGCACCGATATCTTCCCACTCATGATCCTCAACCGGCCCAGCGAATGGCCGATCGGCTCGACAGTGTGCTTCCTCTACTGGACAGTATTGTCCGTCGTGTCCCAAATGCAGCTCCAATCCAATCTGCCCATTTTAATTGGAATGGGATGCACACAGAACAAGTTTGACTTACAGAATGCAAAGTCGTTTCTTCAAAGAATTTGCCAGTCCATTGACGCGGCCGATGGAATGGGTTGTGCTGATGCCTCACTACCATGCAAGGTTTGCAAAGAATCGGAGAACCAAAGCAATCACCGCATTTGCATGCTCCATCGGCACCACACAAGGTGCATATTAGTGGTGTCGGAGGAGCCTCCATGTCCAGTATACACTGCAGAAACTCTTCTTTGTATGGAAGCCAATTTTGGAGATAATCATTATCAGCCTGCAATGTTCAATATCAGCTAAGCTATGGTCATCTCACAGTCGGCCTTACTGTTGTCATCGGGAATTTCAATGGTTGGAGGGCTTCGAAACACAGCTCTTCGTCATCTCCTTCGATACCCTGATATACTGCCGATTGGGAAGGGGTGCCCTTCATCGGTGAAATGGAAGGGCGGGGTTGGCTGGCTGTCTGTGAATGTTCACTAGGTAATCTGGCCAGTCTAGCACTTTCTCCTCGATGTGTCTCTTTGGTGATCCAAGTCAGACGAGTGACCTTGTTAGAATTCACTTTTCTGTGATGTTTGGGCATAATGATCACTAACTAGCAATGTAGTTGGCGCAGATTCCCAAAGCCCTCTTCTGCCATGACATGCTGTGCTTCCATAATAGTTATGTCACACCAGCTAACTCTCCGGAGATCGGTCATGTTCGGTACCCATTAGTAGCAATGAGATCAAATAGGGAGTATTGTGTCACTGAGCGCTACATTGCCGACCGGCTGTGGACAGCAATTATCTGTCCCTTGATCCATGTTGCACGACAACAGGGCGTAACCACACCTTATCGCCTCGCTCATTTCAGTTGACGCATGACCTGATAGGGACTGAATCCAAAAATGTTGCGAGGCAAATTCGGTGTAGGAGAAATACATTTCTGACGTCTATTGTGCTGTCTTTCCAACTCTACAATCACCGCCTATCATGTCCGATACAGATACAGAATCCATCTTTGCCAATACTGAATATCAGGCAACCGAACATGGTGACTCTGATTCAACCGAAGACTCTGAGGAAGAGGAGGATGAGCTCACCGATGCGCAACACTCAAAAGGTGATGCTGATACAGGAATGGCGGACCACACAACGGGGGGAGAATGTAGCACCACTGTTGCAGAAGAAGGTGATGATGGGGACGATGGGGAGGATGGTGATGATGAGGGTGAAAGGGCCGATGAAGCGCCAGAGGAATCGGCCGCCATCAATGCATTGGTGTTTGCACCGGAGGTCCTTCTCATGCTGCAGGAGAGTTGGGAGGAATGGAAGGCAGCCAGTCGAAATGAGAGAAAGGCCATCTGGAAGGCCATGGACGATTGCCTGCGTGCACTCGACGTCAACAAAGATATGCAATCTGCAGAATGGTCAGCACGACTGAGAGTAAGTGCCGAGATAGATGCCTCGGCGTTAATTGACTTTCGGAAAAAGCTATACAATCACTGGATGCGCCGATATCGCCGTGGCAGAAGCAAGAACAAAGTGATTCGTCTCGGCCAAAGATGGACTGCCAGATCGGTGATTCGGGAGACGGATAAGGAACGACTACGGGACATAATCGCCGAACGGTTCGGCAAGCCCAGGAAGGCCGCCAACATAGGGTGCTGGCAACTGGCCCTGACTATGCTGATGAAGGAGCTCACCCAGGAGGAATTAAAGGCTGCAGAAGCTACAGCAAAGGAGTGGAATAGTCGGGGATCATCCGCGGAGGCTCAACATCAGTGAAGTCCATCCTGTTGAGTTGCAGTACATTTAGCTGATTTGCCGAAACCAGTTTTGTAATGCGTGGGGTATACAAAGTGATGAAAGGGTTCACCGAGGAGATGTGGAAGCGCGGTGGCCTTCGGTTGGTGATCCTGTCGGGGCATAAGGATGACAAGGGGGTTTTATATTCCCAGATGTACGTCCACATTGATCTCGGCTCGTTATCGGCTCTTCCAAGACAGATATGACTTTAATAAAAACCTTGCCAATGGACCGGAGTTCTCAGCGACTGATGCCATTTATGACACCTTTGATGACTATCTCACTGAATGCTTTCCAAAGGCAGATGCGGACAGCAAAGAAAATGCACCTGATGCAGGGAACAAGAAAGTGAAGAAAAGCCAAATGGTTATCAGCAGGGACGATCTGATAAAAAACATCACGATGGAAGATGGGACTACATGGATTCCCGACATCGCTGATGCAACTCGGTCCGAGAAGCAAGCTTTCATCAGGGCATTCCTGACATCCCATTATCGTATGTAGACTTCAGCTTCCCCATGGCGTTATTGATGCGTGTTTGTGATAGGGGATGCATGTCAAAAGGATAAAGCATCAGCGCCTTTCAAGAAGCTAAGGATGTATCAAAAGAGAATGTTCTTGCCACACCATCTTCCTACCGGGTTTATCTTTCCAGATGATCCCAGCCATATGACCACCGGCGATGCCACCCGATTCTTGTCCTTCATTCGGAAGCGACAGGAAGAGGCCCCCGAGGATGTCTTCCAGTTCCAGTATTGGCTGAAGGGAGATCGGCTGATTCCCCTGGGCAATGCCGATGACGAAGCAATTGAAACTGATGAAACTGATAATGGCTCCACAGGTGACAAGACCATCCAGCAAGCACACCAGCAGATCTTGTATACAGAGGTGGATGATGCTAATCAGCAAGCAGAGTCTACCACAGGGGGACATTCTGGGGAAGGATCTCAATCAGGGCTGAAGTTCGCCGATCAGGAGATAGAGCCGATTGGGAATACTCATGAAAGTCCGAATACGACTGATGAGGACCAAGTCAATCGGGTGCCTGAAACGAAAGCACGTTCTAAAGGAAAGGAGCGTGCCAAGGGTTATACCGCGGAGCGAGCGGGACATCCCACACATCAGAATGAAGCTGCATCAGGGTCAGCACATGATGTTGGTGCAGGAATTACAGTCGCCGACGCAGGCCAAGCAGTCGGGAATGTGACAGGACGTCAGGGAACCTTGGCAGTGTCTCGGGTAGGGATAGCTGCCATCACAAAGCCAGACCAAACTCGGGCTGCACAATCACCTTCTGATATGCAGCCTCAGGAACCCTCCCTGAGACCTCGTAAACATGGCAAAAAGCCAAAGTCCAAAGGCAAAGCAAAGGCCGATGTGAGCAAAGCAGGGCATATGCCTAGTCAAGGGCCGGCAATTGTCCCCGAGCTGACAGATGGGGATGACCAAACTGGTTTCACATTCTCAATGCGACCTCCAACGAAATCCATTGTGCAGCAGGAAAAAGAACGATTGAAAGCAGGTGTTTCCACAATGCAGCCAACACCTGGGCCCTCAAAGGCACGCTCAGCGAAAGTAGGCGATCGGCACCCCACGCCTGGACCATCCAAAATCAGTGAGGATCAGCAAAAGAACACATTGGAGCCAGATGGGCAAGCTGCCCTAAAGCAAATGACAGAACATGTAGGGGTAGAAGGTGCGTATCCTCCCCTGCTCTGTCGATTCATCGGGCTAAAATGCTACCGATGTCGGTGAAGCTTTGCACAATGCCTACAAGGAAGTGCCTATAGTCCCACTCGAATTCCACCATGCCCAGAACAAGGCAGCAGAGCCGAATCATCATAGGAGAGGCCTGCCATTGAAGTCGGCAATGAAGCAGAAAGCACCTCCCTCCAGCGACCCAACTGCGCACAACCGGACGTGCGGTAGTATTATCTCGCTGGGCTACGACAATGTCAGTCTGGGAGAGGTATCGACGACTGGGGCGATGAGGCCAACGGGTCCCGCCAGACCTTGTCTCCGAGGGCGAAGGGAGTGAATCCTCAGTTGTTCCAAGAAGTCATGACTTGTCGAGCGAGTTCGTGAGAAGCTAATGCTTCTTCTCACGTCATCGACTGCGTCATAGGCATCGAAGACATGGACAACGTCTCCACCCGCCCCGCTGCATCGTCCCCCACCGCCCGCCTCACGAATGCAAGTCGCTGATCTCGCCATCCAACAGAGTCGGATCCGGCATCCTGGTCCTCGCTACCCCGATAACACGTTGGTGGCCACACCAACGGCCCCTGCGTGTGCGTGCAGTCTGGAGTTTTGCAGTGCTTGAACTCTTCAGGGTGTTTCGCAATATACACGTCGAACGCTGTTTCGAGCAACCGGTTGAACGACGCTGGGGGTAAAAACTGCTGAATGCGCTGGCAAGGAGATACTCCTTCCATTTTGACTCTGCGCCTGGCTCTTTCATCAGATGTTTCAAAGAACGCGCGCCTGAATTGGAGTCGGCCGTCTGGGGCAATCCCGCCGCTCTCACGGTGCAGACAGCAGCTCAAGATGGCCAACGGGTGGAGTATTTGGACCTGGGTCACCACCTCGCGGACTCCACGCCGATTCCAACGGCCGATCAAAGGATCGGGAATTGAATATACCAATTGAAAGGCTGACAGCTCCTGATAAGACGATTCAGCAGGTAGTCAGGCAGGGCAAGAGGTCAGCTGATGCATCTAAGAACTTGGACGCAGCCAGTGGTCAGGCATCAGATCAGCTTGTGTCAAAGCCAGAGCGCCAGAGACCGGAGGTGAAACGAATTAAAATGACACCCCCCGATCAGCTCAATCGGGCTCAGGTCAGCTTCACCTCAAAGGCTGTTACAATACTAACGACCGGTTGTAGAGTTCACCAACAAAATGTGACATCGAGGACGAACCGGCGACACCGCCAATGAAGATTCAAAAGGATGACCGTGCATATGTTAGCCCTGCGAAGAGGATCAGCAAGAAGCGAAAGAAGGGATCGGGCCCAACAGTCGGGAATTCTGAAGGGACATCGCCCACCGAGCAGGTCAATCGGGCCCAGGTACACCCCGTCTCAAAGTATTGTTACCCATACTAACCCACGGTAGGGCTCGCCAACGAAATGGGACATCGAGGAAGAACCGGCGACACCACCGATGACTATTGCAAAGGGAGAACACCCAGATGTCAACCCTGACAAGAGGATCGGTAAGAAGCAAAAGAAGGGATCGGGTCCAAGAATCGGGAATTCTGAAAGGACATTACCCGCCGATCAGCTCAATCAGGCCCAAGTATGCTTGACTCCACAGCATCATACCGATAATGACAACCGGTTGCAGGGTTCGCCAACAAAAGGGGATATCGAGGACGAACCGGCGACACCAATGAAGACTTCAAAGGGCGAACGCCCAGATGCCAGCCCTGGGAAGAAGATCAGTCAGACTCAAAAGAAGGGATCAGGTCCAGGGGTCGGGAACTCGGCAAATCCATCGCCGACAGAGCGTTTCGCTTCGACTCAGGGGCCAGAACTGGAGACACCTAGGCAATCGGGACGTACTCGGCGACCTCCACCACCACCAGATGCTGATTTCAAGGCTGGTCAACCAAAGGCAAAAAAGCGTAAGACAATGGATTAGATGATACAATTACGATGTACAGAGTCAGATGCATGAGTTTGTATATACAACAAAGAGACAATGGCAACACAAAAGCTGACTTATTCCACCACCATCTTGTCCTCACCTATATTAGCCGATATCCCCGTTGATTGGGTTGACGTTCCAGCGTCGCCTTTGTTATCGGGAGTGGGCGCATGCTCGGCCTCAGCCAGTTGATTGACCTGTGACACGTCTTCACCAACTGTGTTGTCGCCGTTAGCGAGTCTGTTGGTTTTATCGCCAATGGGTTCTTCGCCGACAGTTCCCGCGCCATGATCGCCGACATCGGTCATCTGATCACCGGTATTGGTGCTGGGTGCAACGGCGCCCCCCCCATTGCCGATGGTTTCTGATCCAGTGGAATCCATGGTGTGATCGTCGATATCGGCCATTTGATCACCAGTAGTGATTGGAGAAGCAGTCTCGGTGGTATTGCTGATTGCAAGCCTGCCATCGCCGATGGTGTCTCCACCTACGTTGTCCATGATATGATCAGCGATGTCGGCCATCTGATCGCTGGTGATGGCATCCAGAGTGATGGCGTCGGTGGTATTGCCCAAAGTGACTTCATTGGCCAGGTCTTGGATATCATCGCCATTATGTGGGTCGGGTGCTCCTGGCTCAGTGATCTCGCTGTTGGATTCATTGCTGATGCCACCATCGGTGATCGTCGCACTTTTATCCTCTGTGATGGCGTCTGTATTGGCAGTATCGCAGAGCGATCCATCGACGACGCTCTCGATGACCTGGTCGGCGCTCATTGTGGCGTCCTCACTTGCATTGGCTGTTGGAGCCACTGAGTCGGCGACGTCGCCGATGACTGCGGCGCCAATACCGATAACCAGACTATCAATCTCGGCCATCTCCTCCATCCATCGGCAAATCTTCATCGGCCAGCTCTTGGAATCGGTTCTTTGGGAGATCGGCGAGGGATGGGGAGGGTGAGCAGTGATGTTGCTCTACGTCGGGTAACATTGGGGGAATCGGACTATCAATCGGTGGGCGAGGGCCATTTCCACGAGGAGTTGGTGAAAGGGGTGATAAGGGACAAGATGGTGGTGGGGGCGTATTCACCGACTCGGGATTGATCGTTTCGGCTGATTGGGCTGAGTCGGCGAATGGGTAACGGAGCCGACTATCGGTGAGATTGGGCATCCAGGCCTTGATGATCTCCCCGAACGTCTTGAGACCACTTTCGAGGAGTTGGATGCGCTGCTCTAGCGCCGTGTTGTCGCGACACAGCTGGGCACACTCTTCAGCAAGGCGTTCGACCTCGCTGTTAGCTGATCTTGTGAGAGCCGTCAGTGGGTTGATGTCAGAGGAGGACGATGGGCCTGGAGCAGGCGAGTGCGCAGGGATAATGCGAGGACCACTGTTGATTTTGGGGATTTCTACCCCATCAAACACTGTCGAATCGTTACTTAGCACACCAATTATTGTTGTATGATTTACTTACCGAGTGCCTTCTTAACGTTCCCATGGGCCTTTGGGCCCTTCGTTGAAGACTCCACCAGATACGACTTCATGGTTGTCGCATTTGCCGGTTGTGAGGGCTTGCTGTCACGACGAGGACGCTTGGCAGCTGAGGGCCGTTCTCCGCTTGCCCCTGACGTCGAGGGGTTGTCTGATGATGCGCACGATGGCAATCGGGCACGACGACGAGGGCCGGCGGGTGTTTTCGGCTGTGTTGCCGTCGGCTTTGGCTCGCTGCCCTCGGTCTTCGGCATAGTGCCTTTTGCTTGAGACTTTGATCGACAAGGATTCTTCGGTTTCGCAGATGGTGATGTTGATCGGCAACGAGACCTGGTGCGACCCCGAGGGCGGTTGACCGATTGACTACGGCTTTCGGCGACCCAAGAGCACTTGATCTTCCAGTTGAAGCACTGGTCGCACGCCTTGCTCCGAACCCGAGGCTCGCACGAAATCCCCTTCTTGCGGCAGCTGTTGCATGGCGGTCGGGACGTGTCATCGGCGGTGCAGTTGCCTCCGGCCGACGACTCGGGGAGCTCGGACTTATTGTCGGCCTGTGAACCACGCTTGCTGCCACTTCCCGAGGTGCTTGCTACTGCTGCCTGCTTGCCAGATCGCCCTCGTGAAGGCTCCTATTCCTCCTCCTTAATCTTCTCGACGGCCTTGCCTTTCCCTTTGGCATCTCCTGGGAGTGGCATTGGTGGTGCCTCGGTGTCAACCTCCTTCGCCTTGCCCTTGTCGACCCGGCCTTGTATTGGTAGTTCTTCATTGTGCTGCACAGGCTGCTGTTCCGGTGAGGCAGCGTTTGGGACGGCGACCTGACTCCTTGTGTTATCATAGGTGACAACTGTTTGACCTTCCTCCTCGGATGTATTGTCTGCCGTCACGACAGACGTGGCAGAGTCAGTGGTCACTGTGGCAGGGGTTGGATGAAGCCAGGGGTGATCTGGCTGACGAGCGATATTGGCTCGGCGAATGCGATCCCAGGATGGGTACTGGTCTGGGCCAAGCATCGACAACTCGATGGCACACGCGACGATCCACCGAGGGATCTCAGTTGAGCCATCCCAGGAGGCCTCGATGATCCTCTATGTGAAGTCAGTGTCTGATGTGCCACCTCAGAACTGTGGCACGCACCATTCCCTCCCTCAACTCTCCTATCGCCTCACGCCAGATTACCGACCTCGACGAGCCATCTGGAACCGGCTGACCAATTCGAGTCAGCGCCACGAGCATCTTGCCTTGCGACTCGTCGATCATCTTCTGAGCGAGATTCTTCTGAGCCATTTCGTGAGGGTTTTGTCTGAAGTGAGTGAGGTGGAAAGCACGAAGGTGCGAGGTGGAGGTAACGAGCGTCGAAGCTCCGACAACGTTTTGTTGACGCGTCTCGGCAAACAGGGAATTCGGGAGATGCCGAGGTGGCGGTGCTCGGCTAATCCAAGCAAACAATGCCGATTTCAGGTTCCGATGGCCCACGCTTTGACCATCCATGAGTTTAAAGGGAGGCCACAGCACAACTCATCGATTCTCCAACCCCACCATGCTCCTGCCCAAGAAGAAAAATGTTCGATTCGCACTGCCTGGTGAGTATTCTCCTGGTTACGTTCTTTCCATCTCATTCCCGATCTCCATGATGTTGACAGAGATTTTCACCGATGATCGGGTGCCTCGGCACCTGTCACAGCAAACGCTATCAGATGCTAATTTTGGCATCATGGATGATACCCCCGATGATGAGCGGGAGGGTAAGTCTCAAAACAGTTCCCTCCTCAGGTTACTAATTCTAGGAGGAATAGACCCATACAACGATATCGCCGCTCAAGTCCTGGCCCGATTGGCGTTTGCCGATGAACTTCCGTCTCCTGGTGAGCTCAACGTATTCAAACTGACCGACGCTCAGTCCTACTAATAGTCTGGACACAGACCGCATGAACAGCAATGCCGGAAGTAGATCACCGAGCTGGCAGCTTCCTTCGCCAACCACGCATTATGCCAAATCTCCCCAACAGTTTCAGAGGATGCCAACATCACCGCAAAGTTCCGACGCTCGTGCCGATTCATTACCGGTCTTTCTCGATTCTCCGCCAACGCCTATTGAAGAACCATCTGGCGAGAGTTCGCGGATGCTCGCCGAGACACACGCCAAGTTGCCCGACGTCCAAGACGTGGATATGGTCGACGCCACACATGTTGAGAGGCCGAGCTCCAGCGGCATGGACACCACTTCACAGTCGCGGCCGATACCCCTCGGTATTTGTGACCTGGAGCACTTGCCATGCACCTGTCGTCTCAGATTGCTAGACCAAGCGGCATGTTCCAGGGAAATGGATGCCATTGATGGCGAAGTCCAGTTTGGTAAGCAATTTGGTCAGCAAAGGCACAATGTATTTATGTCCGGTCGGGCGCAGTGCATGACAGCGCCGATGACATACGTCAATACCTCGCGTCAATGAGTGTTGAAGGCCAAGAGGTCTATTGCGCTGGTAGGTGATCTGATCATTTCTATAAGCCACTTGTTAACGACGGGTCTAGGCCTGACCGATATTGCGTTATTCGCCGAACGCATGGGGATGGATCTGGTTAGGTTCACCACCGACATCCCCGCTGCTGAGCTTGACCGGATGTTCGTGCCGGGTCTTCGGCAAGCCGTTTCACATTTCTTTATTGCTAGCGAACGCCGGCGCAACCTACTCGAGTTTCAGCTCTCATTATTACAGCTTTTAGATACCACAGATGATCTGATAATGTAATTAGTAGACTGTTGTAATCTAACATTTTGTATTTCCCCTCCTTTTGTTATTACCTGCGAGTGCCTTCATTTGATAGTGAGTGCATAGCACAACGCGAGCGAGAGAGAAGAGCCATATGGAAATCTGGCTTGGTAGTCCTGACAGACTTCATCAGCAATAACAGGCACAACTGACTCTATTGGTGGTATGTCGGGGCAGCTCAAATAGGCTCGACTCACTCTATCGGTGGTATGTCAGGTTATGTCAAATAGGCCCGACTCACTCTCAAGACAGGCCTGCCTGACTCTCTCGGTGTTGTGTCAGGGTATCTCCCACAGGCCCGACTCTCTCTCTCGGCGATGACTCCCGTCCTACGGCGCAGGCCCGACTCACTCTATCGGTGATGCCTTCTGGCCTACGAGACAGGCCTGCCTGACTCTCTCGGTGCTGCGTCATGGTTTTTCGGACAGGCCCGACTCTCTTTCTCGGTGATGGCTCTCGACCTATGACAAAGGCCCAACTCACTCTATCGGTGATGTGTCATGACCTACAAGACAGGCCTGCCTCACTCTATCGGTGCTGTCAGGCCTGACTCTCTTTCTCGGTGATGACTCCCGACCCATAACACAGGCCCGACTCACTCTATCGGTGATGTCTCCTGACCTACGAGACAGGCCTGCCTCACATTCTCGGTGGTGCGTCAGGGTATCTCAGACAGGCCCAACTCACTCCATCGGTGATCTCTCCCGACCTGCGACAAAGGCCCGACTCACTCTATTGGTGATGGCTCCCGACCTATGACACAGGCCCAACTCACTCTATTGGTGATGGCTCCCGACCGATGACACAGGCCCAACTCACTCTATTGGTGATGGCTCCCGACCGATGACACAGGCCCAACTCACTCTATCGGTGATGTCTCCTGACCTACAAGACAGGCCTGCCTCACTCTATCGGTGATGGCTCCCCACCTATGACACAGGCCCGACTCACTCTATCAGTGATGTCTCCTGACCTACGAGACAGGCCTGCCTGACTCTCTCGGTGCTGCGTCATGGTTTTTCAGACAGGCCTGACTCACTTTCTTGGTGATGGCTCCTGACCTATGACACAGGCCCGACTCACTCTATCAGTGATGTCTCCCAACCTACGAGACAGGCCTGCCTCACACTCTCGGTGGTGCGTCGGGGTATCTCAGACAGGCCTGACTCACTCCATCAGTGATCTCTCCCGACCTACGACACAGGCCCGACTCACTCTATCGGTGATGTGTCATGACCTCCAAGACAGGCCTGCCTGACTCTCTCGGTGCTGTGTCAGGGGATCTCAGACAGGCCCGACTCACTTTCTCAGTGATGGCTCCCAACCTATGGACACAGGCCCGACTCACTCTATCGGTGATGTCTGGCGGCCTACAAGACAGGCCTGCCTCACTCTATCGGTGCTGTGTCAGGGGATCTCAGACAGGCCCGACTGACTCCATCGGTAACGTCTCCTGACCTACAAGACAGGCCCGACTCACTCTATCGGTGATGGCTCCCGACCTATGACACGGGCCCGACTCACTCTATCGGTGATGTCTCGTGGCCTATGGGACAGGCCTGCCTCACACTCTCGGTGGTGCATCAGGGTATCTCAGACAGGCCTGACCGACTCCATCGGTAATGTCTCCTGACCTACAAGACAGGCCTGACTCACTCTATCGGTGATGGCCCCCAACCTATGACACAGGCCCAACTCACTCTATCGGTGATGGCTCCCAACCTATGACACAGGCCCACTCACTCCATCGGTGATGTCTCCTGACCTACAAGACAGGCCTGCCTCACTCTCTCAGTGGTATGTCAGGGCATCTCAGACAGGCCCGACTCTCTCTGTCGGTGGTGTGCCATAGCACATGAGACAGGCCGGACACACTTTAGTGATGCAACGTGTGGCTCCTGCATTCCCGGGCCCTTCTTATCTTCTCAGTCACCTTTCTCTTTGTCTCAGCTGACGGGCCCACATCAGGGTAGTCTGAGAATAATGGCCTTATTCCAATCAGGCTGTCTGAAAAGCTCCATACATTGTTACTACATTATGTGCGGGATCGAAGTCGGATGCCAGTGGGCCATTCAGATCATCAAGGAAAGAATATCCTGAGGGGATGTGGGACATTGATGTTGGAGTGGCTGCAAACGGAACACCTGATGATGGTGCAGGTGGTAGGTACACGCCATGGGGAGGGGGGGAGTGAGAATGATCGTGATTGATGCCGAATGACCACTGGGAATGCATGGAAGCATTAGAACCAGCAGAAACCGCATCGTCATCAACATCAGACTGCATTGACACGTCTGCATCTGAGGAATACCCCTCGATAGACATGGCCACGGTCGACAGGTTATCGGACTCAGAATTGGGTTGGGGCGGTTGGGGAATGGAAGGGCCGTGCAAACTAGCCACGGAGTCGGCTGTGTATTATAGACAATAAGAGAAGACACGAGATAGAAGACATCCCAAACTTACCGTGAACATGACGCACAAATGCGTCAAATGGCTTCATGATTTGCTCGCTGTAGGCGTCGTGTGCCTGCATGAAATTCATTCCTAACGGAGTTTCTCTGGCGTGGATGCTAACTGAAGTGTGAGATCATCCTAGATCCATGCTGTGGAGGCTTACCTAAATGTCTTGATCTTGCCGCCCTTGGAGTAATCTGGACCACCAGCAAGAATGGTGAATGCCCAGCCCGTTTCATCTTTGAAGCGGTCGAGAAGTTTCACGAGCATCGCAGGAAGGTCATTGACAGCCCTAGAGATTTGCACAGAATTAGCCCATATGAGACCACGTAACAATCAACCAACTTACTTCGTCCTGAGGTTCATGTCAGGGGGGCTGGGGGTCACCACAGACATAGGCGCACTCATTTCTGTGTTTGCCCTTTCAGCCTCAAGTCGGGCTTTCTCTTTGAGAACTTTACACCGGAGCTGCTCGTCCTTTGATGACTCGTCCCAGGCTTCTTTCGTCAGTCAGCGGCGCACAGTCATGCGCTCCTTCTTTGAGGTTGTATCAAGGCCGAGTCTCGTACACTCCTCCTCGTACTTCGGCTTGATTTCGCCTTCGTAGTACAACTTTGAATAGACTTGTTCCTCGCTTAAGCTGCACGTCCGCTTCCCAGATTCCTTGAAGAGTCGGTTCATGGACTTGAACGGATCCACAGTGGAGGAGCTGCGCTTTTCACGCGACGTGTTGGCTTTCCACCTCATCGCATTGAGAAGTTGCTGCAAGAATCAGATTGCAATCAGTAGCGAAGTAATACGTAGTGATGCAAGACTTACCTTTTGACACTTTGCAATCTGGCGTGCAAGAGTCTGACGTTGAATGGGTGTCAACGACTCGGGCGTCGAACCTGGAGGGAAACCGCACTCCTTGGACTGGATCTCAGGCCACTGGTGGAACCACGCTTCGAAGAAAATGGGTTTAAATTGCATGTAGTCCCGGTTAAGCAGGCAGTGGACGTAGTGTTCCTCGTAGTAGTCCTGGAGCCATTGCTTTTGCTCATTAGTCGCCCACTCGTGTCCGCCCATCTGTGGACGTCAGAGTATGTCCCCCATACAGTAAAAACACACCAACCTTTTTTACAGATTGGGAATGTACGCAGTTTCGAGGGCTTGGTGTGTGACACACTCGAAAAGCTAGAGAGGGAGAGCGGGAGTGCGGAAGGAACGGAGAACCGGATCCCATTCTCATTGAAGTACTGTTATAACAAGTGCTGTTGCATTGGGGATTCGCAAATTTGAGAAGTTCCGTGATAAAGTATGAAGGATACAATCTACCTCAATTGATGAAAGATGCTATTATCGTAGCCAATGTCAGCTTCCTTCTGGTAATGCAAACTGTTTCTGTCGTACAACGTGTCCAATGTTCCTTCCATATTCGCCATAAGGACATCCTCAAGGATCAATATGGTCGTAGCAATGCAGCAGGTCACCTTGCGCGCAATGGCCAACTGAGTGCCGACACCCCTCTGCTGCAATATCTCACTTTCTATCTCGCTCGCTGAGTTCTGGATGTCAATGGCCTTGAGAATAAGTTCTTCAATGGTACCATCAAAGGTTTCTCTAGCGGCTGATGTTGAGATAAGGCGTTCCAACAGTGAGTTTAAGGAACCTGATACGAGGTGCAGGAGCGACCGCTCAACTGCACGCAATTCATTCTCACTGGTGTAATTAGTTGGAAATGAGAGATACAAAGCGATATGATAACGTACGGCCAGGACATGTTTCTCCCACCAACAGCAGTTTTCCGCCGTTCTGGAGTCAAACAGCTGAGAGAAAAACATCAGTGAGAGGCACTAGAGGGGGAGAAAAAAAAATACTAACGGTTCTGAGTCAGCTAGGGTGCACCTGGCCTTATACTTGAGCTTCATCTTCCGAGAGATGGCAGGTTTGTTGCTGCAACTCAGAGTAGACACTTTGGTTCTTGAGAGGAAGATGGAACTTACCGCTCATAATATCGTTTTCGAGCAGCACGCGCAGCTGCGACACGCTCTTCTGTACTGTGATATAGAGTCGGTCATCCCATTGAATGGGTCATGGGTCACCCACTTGGCACTGGCGGCGACGCAACGTGAACGCAAAACGATGGAATGGATCACATGACCGGACCTCGAAAAGCCTAATCACTGATCAGTCTGGTCCGATCATTTAGACAGGAATAGGATACTTATGCGAGAGTTATGCGAGAGTTATAGGATGTTTTGGAATGCGAGTGTTCATATGCCACGATCATGCTCTAGATGATAGATATTCGACATGTAGCTACCTTCCACACACACGGTATGGTGTTCCATGTGGTTTCCGAGCACTGTTGAAGTGTGTAGTAAGTACAATAGCACTGTAGACCACATGCGACCGAGCTCGTTATTAGGCTTACATGTAGCTTCACCAATCATAGCACTGTAGGCCATGAACGACCAAGCTTGTTCTTACATGTAGCTATGTAGCTTCACCCCAATCTGGATGTCTTGCTCACAGAACCCATGCGTCACTCAGATTCATGTCAAGAAACGATGGCTCATAGTTCATAACAAAAATACATGGTCTCTGCCAGCGGTAAACACAACATGTATGTCATACAATATTATTTATTTTTCACAGTCAATACCTCGACGTTCCCACCATTGAGAGCCTGCTCAAATAAGCTGTACCCGTGCTCGACATTTGGGACTCTACGCTGAACTGAGCCACTAACTTTGCTAGTAAGTGCACCCGCAACTTCCCTGGGCAAAGGCAAAGAAAACATCAAAAACGAGCGAGTTGAGCAGATAATTGCATCACTCACCAACCCGAGAAGATGCCAACACGGAGCCCCTTAGTTACCATGTAGTATGGCGGCGGTGCTGTAGGGTCGGGAACGCAGTAACGGTATCCACAATAGATCCTATACCAATCCTGGGGAGCACACCGGTGGGGAGACAGAGGGTCCAAGGCAGGAATGGGGCTGGGGTTGTTGAGAATGAGAGTCGGGACCGTTGGAAGTGTGGCAATGTCGAATTCGCTGAAGGTTGAGCTGTAACTGTCAGCCGACGGTGAGGGGCTCGGGGGCGGAGTCGTGTCAGCTGCAGCCTTATTGGGGTCGGTGGAGGACTCAGACTCAGCCAGGGCCAATTCCTCGTCGAAGAGGAAGACGAAGGTAGAGTTCGAGATATGAATGTTAGTGAGATTGGTAATCAATTCAACCTGTGCGTCTCATTAGTCCAAATTTGGAAGGTTTAGATGAGCCACTGCTTACGACATCTCCTGCCCCCCTTGCAGTCGGACCAGTATGAGCACCCTCCCGTGGGCGTAACTCAGGCTCGGAGGGGACAGCTCCAACAGGCACGCTGGCATTCTGGGTCATACTGGTAGGTGTTAAGATAGAAAACTGGATGCCTTGCCGCTCCCTTGACTGCCTTCAATTTATCCAATTCCTACACCTCATTGTTCCTTCGAAGTCTCGACAATGGCAACGACTGTGCTATCCGTATTCAGTGAGGGCTCGCACAGGGATCCACAGAAATATTCTGGTAAGCCGTTTCCGTCGCACTCATCATGCATCATGTCTCATATTAATAAGTTCATGGTCGCTACAATCTGGCATACGTCCCAAGATGCCCAAGCCCGAGTCCAAAAATCTTGAACACCGCCGTGCCAGCACTGCTGGGAAAGGCGTCCCAAGTGTCTGGTTACCCAATCCTGGCGGTTCAAGTAAGTCCAGCGTCCTATTTCGTGTTACGATGCTAACCCATTGTATGTACTTATCCAACAGTCATCTATGTCGCCGGTGGTCCTCCCGCTCCTGCCCCATCATCATCCACTTCGGTTCCCTCACGTAAACGCAAACACGGTATGCATTCCTTGCCTCATGTCTCCAACGTGTTCGACTTACCCGGCAATGCACCAGCACGGTCTTCTGTCATCGATGGCGTCAACAATGACAAAGTAATTCCCTTCTTCACTGCAGCTTTCAAATTGATCGCACACAACGTCGAGCACCTACCGGACTCTGAGCACAAGAGGAATATTTCGAATGTTCTCTGTGGCTTTACTCAAGTTTTGCCCGACGTAAGTGACTTGATCGGATCAGTCATCTCACTGACGTATTAATGCCACATAGTGTGAGAAACCTGGCAATCTTCACGGTGACGAAGATGCCAATGCTGCTTAGATCACTGCCACATGCATGCAGGTGGCTGGGTTGTTGAGTCACTTAAAGTACATACATACTTGTATCTCTTACTCCAAGTATTGTGTTCCCACGCTTTTTCCTATGGCTCAACCTGCCAAACGTCGCACAAAGCCTAAAGTTCACATCTACAATGACGATGTCAGTTCCCATACATCTGAGCCGACTTTCTCGTATCTCCCCCACTTCAGCTATCATGCCCAAGGGGGTTCGGTAAGTGTATCATGTCAATTCATCGAGACGACCTCGCAGGGGTCTACCAACAACGAAGGGGCTGTTGCCGA
Source organism: Boletus reticuloceps (assembly GCA_018397855.1). NCBI lineage: Eukaryota > Fungi > Basidiomycota > Agaricomycetes > Boletales > Boletaceae > Boletus > Boletus reticuloceps. Next base: position 782,579 of record JAGFBS010000019.1, read on the forward strand.
AGTGACATGGTTGCCAGTCAATTCCGAAGACATGCTCGAATCAGCGGAGGCCGCGGGTGAAGCAAACCCGCGGACTGAACCACTGAAGCGACAAGCATATGCCAGCGTGAGTCTATGAGACTCATGTTATTGGACTGACTAATCACGCGCACGTGGAGTGCTTGCAGGACCGACCATTTCTTGCTTGGATCCCCCACCGCACCACTTTTTTAGATGAGTTTATCCGCCACGAAGGGCGGTGTGGTGCTCCTAGCCTGTGCTCTCACTGTCAGAAGCAAGATGGGGTTTATCGCTGTGAAGACTGCTTCTCAATCGAGTTGTATTGCCTCGAATGCACCGTCAAACTGCACATCTTATCGCCATTCCATCATATCAAGGTTCGTAAGGTGTCAGTCTAGTTTGTCATGCTAAAATTTCTGCAATAGCAATGGAACCGTTCCTTCTTCATGTGAATTCCCCTGAAGTCGCTTGGACTCCATATCCAGTTAGGCCACCCAGCAAGTCAGTCTTGCATCAGGCCAGTCCCCGCCTCCACGAGCAATGACTTCGTTGTTATCGATATTAACGGCGTTCACGAAGTCGGTCTTGACTTCTGTGGATGCGAAACCGCCCAATCTCGAATGAAGCAGTTGCTTCGAGCACGTTTGTATCCCGCAACAGTTCGTGATCCCCGTACAGCTGCTACCTTCCAAGTCTTACAACAATTTCACATCCTCTCATTCGAGTCCAAGACATCTGCATACGAGTTTTACTCATCTCTTGCACAACTGAGTGACAACTCAGGTACTCAGAAGCCTCGGGTGTGTCGTTAGGCTGATGCAAGACCATCTGTCACTTACATAGTTTGATAGGACCGCTACGACGAGTTCGTCCGTATGATTCGCGAGTGGCGCAACCTCAAACTACTCAAGCGTTCGGGACGCGCCCATGATCCGGTGGGACCGGATGAATCCAAAGCCGGGCAGTGTGCAGTGCTTTGTCTGGCGTGCCCACAACCTGGAAAGAACTTCCATATCGACTTCCTGAAGGCTCCACCAGCACAAAGGTACGTGGCAATTTTACTTCTATATGGTAGTCATGAATGATAACTTTATCAGTTGGATATATACACTATTCGTAGGGATCGACGCAAACTTCAGACTAAAGTGCCGGAATGTGTCAGCTGATTCTGTAGACCCTAGTCTGAATGGTGGCTCGGCGTACTTCGTGGAGGAGAATGCGTTTAAATCATACCTCTTACTCCGCACGGGTGACACTCAGGAGGTACATTGTATTTGTTCTTATCGGATCTCATGCAAAACTATCACTGACTACTGAATGAAGAAGAGTACGTGCTCCAGACATACCGCTGTAAATCTCGTCAACTCGAAGAAGTCACACGGACTCGCCGCCACAGGAGTAGGGACAATAGACTGTGCACGTCATAATATGAAGCTTCCCACCGCTGTCGGCGATTTACAAAAGGGTGAGAAGTAAGTTCCTGTTCCTTGTTACCATCGTTACTAGCTACTTTCTTTCTAACTTGATGGCATTGTAGGTACACCAACATGGACTACTTATTCTTCTCCGCCGTCCAACATTTTCCTTCGCTCACACGTGTCTTCGCTTCGTATGATATTGCATGCCAGTGGAGCAAACACTTGTGGGAAAGGATGGAAACCCTTCCTCCGACTCTTCGGTTTGAACATGAAAATGGACGCATCGACTTTGCGGTGCCAAAGTTTCATCTGCCTGCCCACAAAGAAACTTGTCAGTTGAACTATTCGTTTAATTTCATACCTTGGGTTGGACGTACAGACGGTGAAGCGCCGGAGCATGGATGGGCAAATATCAATCCGGTGGCGTCGAGTACCAAAGAAATGGGTCCAGGTTCCCGCAGAGATACCTTGGACGACTTCTTCGGCGACTGGAACTGGAAGAAGACCACTGGTTTGCGTAAGTTGTCTTGCATCATGCTCATGCAGGTGCGAAGGCTAACAAGTCGTGTCGAGCAAGACAATGCATTATCCACGAAGTTGAAAGAAGCTGTGATGCAAAGACACGAGCAATGTAGTGCATTGCAGGAATTAGAGGCCACATTACCTCCCGAAAGAGTATCACAATGGACAGCTGAGGTCAAAGCTTGGGAAGCGGATCGGGAAGGATCGAATCCATTTCGCCGCAAACGAGAGGGTACGACTGCATTATTTCTATATCCATGCTGACGTGCTTTGCAGTGGTTACACAGGCCAAGATTCGCCTCGAACTTGCCAAAGAGGAGGCTAAACTACTGCAAGAAGGTGACAATATTTCGCTCGACTCCGAAGTGTCTCCGAGTGTCTTGATTAGCACAGGACTGGATCTTGAAGACCAACAGTACATAATTATCATTAAGGGTTTGATGGCATGTGCCATTGACAAATCCTAGGCGGCATTTATCTGCAGAGGTATCCTCACTCTCCTCTGACGCCACAGATGAACAACGATTGAAAGTACAGACCAGGATAAACATATTGCAGCGCAAAATTGAGAGTTGGACCTCTTATCAGATGCTGTACATGCCATTAGTTGCCCGTCAACGTGCATCCGAACTCAGCAAGCTCGACCCATTGCAGGAGGCCCACCCCCACCTATTCAATCTCCTCCTTCCATCCCAGTGCCCCCCGTCATTCAGTGCACGTCGTCTGAGAGAGTACGAGTGGAAATTACGGTTTGCACAGACATTGGATGCACTGGAGGATATCCGACAGAACCTCCGCCTCCGCTCCTATCTTTTGAAGTTCAAGCAGACAAATATCTGGGGCCAGGTCACGAATACGCGCACGCAGAAGACACTGAATACTGTGAAATATAGGCTTGATACCAACGTCAGCAAGTATACTGCATGTGTCGTGCTGATGTCTTTAAGCCCCGCGCTTGAGAAGACTGGGTGGGATTCCATTATCCATGAATTGCAGGACAACGATGTTCGCACATTGACTGTAGGGCTCGATGGGCAGACGGAGGGGAGACGCACACTTTCTTGGATCTGGCAAATACTGGGCGTGACGGGTGATCAAGACGAGGACTTACAAGACGGTGAGCATACCACTCTAGAGTGAAAACAGAGAACTGATTGCTGCTCCAGCATTGCACGTGGAATGGTGCAAAGCATGAGCAAGGAGCCATTGATGGTCGGAAGAAGTTATCTTACTCCTGGAAGAAATGCGCCGTGTCAAACAGTTTTTCGACTGGAAAGTGCAATGGTGGCGAGAACAGTCAGGTCGGCGTGATGTTCAGGATGTTGATCCGAAGGAGGGCTTCGCAGCATATTGCAGTCGACAAGCCGCTCTTTTTGCTGACCTGAAGGCTTCGTGCGAAAAGAAGTGGAGTGATGTGCCTAGCCTCGTGCATCAGCAAAATGTCAACTTTCTGTGGCTGTCTTGTGGTGTCTGTGACAGACACCACAGGCACACAGACAGAAAAGACTGGGTACTTTTCCCAGCTATGTCGTTTCTGTACAAAGTAGCTACAGCTCCAATAAAGTAATCAAAAAGTAGCCAAAGGTACACTTGGTCAAGAGACTCTAAACTGGCGCAGAATGATAGACTGGCTCAATACGACTCTAAATGGATAAAATTGACATGGTGAGGGTGGGAGACGAGCGATCGGGCTCGAGAGCGCATGGTTGGGACACGAGCGGTCAGGCTCAAATTGACGTGGTGGTGGCAAGAGATGAGCAGTTGCGCTTGAATTGACGGGTGGGGAGACGAGCGATCGGGCTCGAGAGCGCATGGTGGTGGGACACGAGCAGTTGTGCTCGAATTGACGCAGTGGGGGTGGCAGACAAGCAGTCAGGCTTGAATTGACGTGGTGGTGGCAGGAGACGAGCGGTTGCGCTTGGATTGACACGGTGGGTGTGGGGAGACGAGCGATCGGGCTCGAGAGCGCATGGTGGAGGTGGGACACGACTGGTTGCGCTCGAATTGACGCAGTGGGGTGGCAGATGAGCAGTCGGGCTCGAATTGACATGGTGAGGATGGGAGACGAGGGATTGGGCTCGAGAGCGCATGGTGGATAACAAAGTCTGAGAGAGAGGAGCGGTTGCTCAATACTCAGCCAGTGCCTAAGATGGGCGGAAACGACTATATTCACCTGAGAGAGAGGAGCGGTTGCTCGATACTATAGTACATTAGTTAGAGATAAAAACTAAGTAAAGGTAACTCACCTCAGCTGGTGCCTAAGATGGGCAGAAACGACTGAGGTGCTTGTAAGTGAGGTGTAGGTATATATATGCTGTGGATGGAGGTATACTCGTATTATGTTACCTACAATATTGCTGTGATGAACCTGAAAGGTTTAAGCGAATAAGAGTTGTAGTGCTTCCGGTGCTTCCACGTGTTCCGAGGAAGTTCCGGAAGTGGTTCCGATGTTTCCGAGTTCGGAAGAGTGCGGGAATATTCCGGAAGTGGTTCCGGTGGTTCCGACTTCGGAAGGCGCGGGAAAGTTCCGGAAGTGGTTCCGGAATAGGGGCTCCGAGATTGGAACACGGAACAGTCGGAACTGTTGTCATTTGTCAGTGGAGGTGGGGCATGAGCGGTTGCGCTCGAATTGACGCAGTGGGGTGGCAGACGAGCAGTCGGGCTCGAATTGACATGATGGAAACGAAGGATCGGACTCGAGAGCACATGGTGGAGGTGGGACACAAGCGATTGGGCTCGAGAAGATAGCAGAGGTGTGACACAAGCAGTTGCGCTTGAATTGACACGGTGGGGGTGGGAGACGAGCGATCGGGCTCGAGAGCGCATGGTGGAGGTGGGACACGGAGATGAGCATTCGGGCTCGAAAAGGCATGGTCGGGGTGGGAGATGCACGTTCGAGCTCAAATAGACACGGTCGAGGTGGGTGGTGAGCGCCCGGGCTTGCAAAAACATGGCCGGGGGGGAGACGAGCACTCAGGCTCAAAGAGACACAGTTAGGGCTGATGACGAGCGCCCAGGCTCAAAGGGACATGGTAGGGGTGGGAGACGAGAGGTACAGAATTGTCAAATGGGGGACGACAAGGGGGCGAGAGGGCTGGGCGACTGGGCCGCTGCAGTGTCATCGTGTCTAGACTTTGTGAAAATTTCAATCAACAAAGTCACATGTTGTCGGAGTTTACCGCACTGTGCCGGCGAGTGCCAGCTCATCACCGTCGTATCCTGTGCCCTGCCCAGCCCCAAGCACACCCATAACCCCCTTGTGCTCATTCACGCCATCCACATGTCAAATTGAGCGTGAGGGCTCGCCCATCGCCCCCGTCGCACCTCTTCATGCCCCATTGTCATCCACCACCCCCCTCGTGCTCATTCACGCCACCACCGTGTTCAATCGAGCATGAGGGCTCGCGGCTCGCCCCCATTGCCCCCGTCCAGCCCTGAGGCTCTTCCCCCACAGTCAGTGCTGATCTCGAGTGCCACCTGTATGTAGTACTTTGTAGTAAACATCTGCATGATAATTGTCTATGTAGTACTACTCTGTAGCGGACATGTGCCCACAAATGGCTGCTACAGCCCCGATTTCGGCTCACTGTATTCTACTTCAGAGACTGTCACAAACTTCAACAAGTAGTTGTACTTTGGAAAAGTAGTAGAAGTCCTGAAAAGTGTGAAAAGTTGCTGCAGACGATCTCAGAAAATGTACATTTTGCTGATGGAACCGGGGTGTAGTTACTGGTCGAACTACCTCCCCGTCTTGTACGTCGTCAAAGCAGTCTTTCAACCGCTTCTCCATCCTTGACGACGGAACGGCCAACCCTATCGATGAACCAATTAGTGAGCCTTCGTTCCCTATTACTCACGTTGCTGGAACGTCACTTCCCTCCTCGTCTCCCGCTCTCCCTTCACCTCCCCCTCCTACTTTCACCAAGGCACACGTTCAACCTTGCCCAACGCCTGCCACCCTATCTAACCTTACACCACCACCACCTGATAGTTCCACACCCATGCACAGTCGCCCTGCCAAACACCGTGCCTGGAAAAATGGTAGGATGACGTGGGTCAACACTGTTGATCCCTGGTCCATTCGCTGGATCAAAGCGGTTGTTGATGGCCCTGATCAAGAGCGTGCCCGCAGACACCTGCGTTCCTTTGTCCACGACTCACGCACAGACGAAGTTGACTCCTCCCTGCTCATAGACTTGCGCGCGCTCTCGCCAGACGATGCCCATTGGGTCCTCCGCAATCTCCAACATCGCCCCAAATTTGTCTGCCATGCAGCCTCCTCCCCTGCTACGTCGCTTGAATTGCCTGCTTGCATTGTCACTGATGACTCTCGGGATTTCCAGGTCAATGTCCTGATCGACTCCGGCTGCACCGGTTCTTCCATCGACCGCGCCTTCGTCCTTGAGAAGGGGGTGAACACCCACAAACTTCCCCGACCTATTCCGGTCTACAATGCCGATGGTACCCACAACTCTGCGGGTCAGATCGAAGAGTTTGTCGTCGTCGAGCTGAAAGTCCAAGACCACTCGGAACAAATTGCACTAGCGGTAACCAACCTTGGAACTAATACAGTTTTCTTAGGTTATGATTGGTTGAAGTTACACAACCCACTCATCGACTGGAAACAAGGAACTGTCGTGTTCCAATGTCAAGACGACCATGTCCCAGATCTTATTGCTACGGATGATGACGACGACGACGTGGAGCAGATCCGTTTCCAAGATGGCGACCGACTGTTTCAGATGAATGTCGACACCTGGATCCACAACGTGTCCACTGACATTGCGGCTGCAGCAAACCAACAAAAAGCCAAGAAAACGTTCAAAGATGCTGTTCCCTGTCACTACCATGACTACGAGGATGTATTTGCCAAAGAAAACTTCGACGAACTCCCCCCGCGTCGACCCTGGGATCACACAATTGAATTGCTACCAGGTGAACATGTGATTGATTGCAAAACGTATAACCTTTCACCCGATGAACAGAAGGAACTCGACGCCTTTCTTGAAGAGAACCTTCAATCTGGGCGTATTCGTCCCTCCAAGTCCTCTTTCGCATCGCCGTTCTTCTTTGTCAAGAAAAAGGACGGACGCTTGCGCCCCGTGCAGGATTATCGAAAGTTGAATGCCATCACCGTCAAGAACTGATACCCCCTACCCCTCATCTCTGAGCTTATTGACAAGCTGAAGACCGCCAAGTATTTCACCAAGCTCGATATACGCTGGGGGTATAACAATGTCCGCCTAGTGGAAGGTGATGAGTGGAAGGCTGCATTTCGCACCAATCGTGGTTTATTTGAACCACTTGTTATGTTCTTCGGGTTGTCGAACTCACCCGCAACCTTTCAGACCATGATGAACCACTTGTTTCGTGACCTGATCAATCGTGGCAAGGTCGTCATATATATGGACGATATCATGATCTATACCACGACGCTTGACGAACACCGCGCTGTTGTTCGTGAAGTCCTCCAGATCTTACGCGATAACAAGTTGTATCTGAAACATGAAAAATGCGACTTCGAAGCGCTTGAGACTGAATACCTTGGCCTCGTCGTCTCGCAAAACGTGGTCAAGATGGATCCCGCCAAGGTCTCTGCAATTCGTGACTGGCCTGTTCCCACATCCAAGAAGGACCTTCGGGGATTCCTTGGCTTCCTCAATTTCTACCGCCGTTTCATTAAGAATTTCGCTCAGCTTGCCCGCCCTCTCAATGCACTGACGTCCGTTAAAAGGGATTTTGTCTGGGACGATGATTGCCGGACCGCTTTTGCGGCGCTCAAAGACGCGTTGACTACTGCCCCAGCGCTTGCCATGCCAACGGATCTCGACCCTTATCGCGTCGAAACTGATGCTTCCGGCTTCGGCATTGGTGCCGTTCTTTCCCAATGTCAAGCTTCTGTTTGGCGTCCCATTGCGTTTACGTCGCGCTCGCTCAACGATGCTGAACGCAACTACCACGCTGCCGATCTCGAAATGTTGGCGGTCATGCACGCCCTCGACGAGTGGCGGCACCATTTGCTTGGTGCCCATCATACGTTCGAGATTCTTACTGACCATAAAAATCTAGAATTCTTCCGTAAACCGCAGGACCTGTCGCGCCGTCAGGCGCGCTGGCAGCAAGTGCTTCAAGAGTATGACTTCACCTTGTCTCATCGTCCTGGCAAAACCAACCCTGCCGATCCGCTCTCCCGGCGGCCCGATTTTGCGAAGGGGGTGGAGTCTGACAACTCGCAGCAAATTCTCCTCCCGGAACGCCTTTTTGACATCTCGCACCTTCACATTGCACAGACAACATCCAATGTGCCAAGTGAGTCGATTGAGACCCTTCCGGCACTGACGCCACCACATCCAGACTCTATCGAGGCTGCTGTACACAAGGTCCAATACAAACGAGAAAGATATGTTAAGGTAGGACTCACACGTGAAGGATCTCCATGGACAGAGAAAGACGGAGTCATCTATTGGAAGGAACTCCTCTACATCCCTCGCGAGCCAGCAATCCGTGAGCGTATCCTACGGGAAAATCACGATCACCCAACCGCGGGACATCCGGGGATCCGACGCACGCGCGATCTCATCATGAACAAGTATTACTGGCCTTCCATCCGGAAGGACATCGAAACTTACGTCAAAGGCTGTGATCGCTGTCAGAAAACCAAACGTAAGACGTTGTCTGGCCATACCCCACTTCAACCCCATGCTATCCCCTCCGCACCATGGGAAGAAATCTCCATCGACCTCATCGGCCCTCTACCTGAGTCCAACGGCAAGAACGCCATCCTCAACGTCGTTGATCGCTTCTCCAAAATGATCCACGTATTCCCCGTACAAGACACTATCACTGCCTTGGGGGTCGCCAAAATCTATCGCGATCACATCTTTAAGCTCCACGGAACCCCAAGGAAGGTTATCTCAGATCGTGGACCTCAGTTCGTGTCGTCGTTCATGAAGGATCTCTATACTCTGCTCCAAATCGAGGCAAACCCATCTACCGCTTATCATCCTCAAACCGATGGTCAAACCGAACGCCTGAATGCCGAGGTTGAACAGTATATCCGGATCTACACCAACCATCGACAGACCGACTGGGCTGAGTGGCTGCCTCTTGCCGAATTCGCCCATAATCAAGAGACATCGTCTGCGACCGGCTTTTCACCCTTTCAACTCAACTATGGACAACAACCCCTCGTCGGGATCGAACGACGAAAGGAAGTCCGTAACGCCTCCGCTCAAGACTTTGTCGATCTCATGAAACAAACACGAGATGAGGCTCGCGTGGCCTTGGAACATGCCGCGGCCGACATGAAGCGCTTTCACGACCGACACGCGCGTGATCGTCGCGAGTACCACCCTGGCGACCTTGTCTTATTGGAGGCGACCAATATCCGCACTGACCGCCCCTCTCGTAAGTTGGACGACAAGCGCTATGGCCCGTTCAAAGTTCTCGCGAAGGTTGGGGCCTCTGCCTATAAACTTAAACTCGACAGGTCTTGGAAGGGGATCCACCCGGTGTTCAACGAGTGTCTTCTCTGGCCGTACACTCCCGGTACATTCGCTGGTCAGAAAACCCCTCCTCCTCCTCCTCCGGACCTCGTCAATGGGGCTGAAGAACAAGAAGTCGAGGCTATCATTGACTCGCGCGAGCGTCGCGATCAGATCGAATACCTGGTGCATTGGCGCGGTTTTCCCCGTGAAGAGCGGGAGTGGAATCGCAGCATCGATCTCAACAACGCCCGTGATGCTATCGCTCACTTCCACCATCTCCATCCCACGGCTCCCCGTCCTCACCCCACCATGCGCCTTCGCTCCCTTTCGTCCGCCGTCGCCGATCCCATCTGTCACGTTGTTGCCGCGGACGTCAACCGTTAGAGGGGGGATGATGTTAGGATTTCTTCCGTCTCGTTCCCGTATTCCTGTTTACATCATTCCGTCTCGTTCCGTCTCGTTCCGACTGTCTGTGTATACACTCTGTGTTCCATTCTCGTTTCGTTTACATTCCGTTCACGTTCTGCTTACCCAAGTTGGATTCCATCTCACCGTATATAAGACATCGTACGTCGCTCATGTATTTCCCCATCTTCGCTGGACTAGTGATTCGCTTTGAGTCATCGCTACGCGTTGCCTAACACCGATCTATACTGATCGTTTCCCGACCGGTCCGCATTATTCGCCCCCAAAAAACGGATCCGGTCTCCAGATCTCGAGACGAAACTGGCTCTCCTAGACATACGCTACAGACTGTAACTCGCCATCAGCACTGTGCATCGTTGAAAACATGGACCCTTTTCCAAAACAAATAATGAAAACTTGAAGCCACTCATATCTTTCACCATGCGCTTGAGACCCATGGGCACCTCGTGTACTTGCCCAAACAAGTCGACGTTGGCTCTCCCACTGCAAGGCATGTCTCACAGCGTCTGCGTTTCGCATGTCTGCGGAGAATATGCCAACCGAGCGCCGCATCAACGCCCGAGATTGGCTCGAGCCCTCGCATCGTCTTGCTCACCCGCTGCTCCACCTCCATGCACAAATTTCGATCACGTCAGGCGCCTCGCATCCTACAGCTTCGTCGCCCTCCGCCAATGAAATGAAGCAATCTGATGGTAGGCTGCCCGTCCGTCGTCGTCAGATAAAAATGAGACGGACAGATAAAAATAGTGACTTCGTCAGCGGTGGCGGTCACAAGTCGGACATCATCTTCTTTATATAAAAAAGGACCGTTTCTGATGGACAAACTCACATGCGTCTGATATTGGCCTCGTGCATATCCACGGGTCGCGCACGCTTTCAATCGCGTGACCCATTGGTTGAATAGGTTCAGTGGAAGCGCCGATGACATCAGGTACTTTTGATAAGCCATTTCGCCAATAGGTTGCACCCCAAATTGACGGCAAGAGGCGATTCCTTGTCTGCAAACGCAGCGTCGAGCATCGCGTTGGATACAGCGTGCGGTGGAAGCTAGGACGCGGCTTTGATCCACACGGGAGACATGAAGGCCAGGATGGGCTTACTCGCAGGCGTCGGGAGAGCGTACCCAGGTGTACGTTCGACTTGACGATGATGAGACCTTGAAGTATACCAAGATCTGACACAAGGATCGCGTCGAGACGTGGAGCACGAGAGCACGTACAGCCTGTCGATGCTCAAAGGTCCAGGCAGTGAGGTCACTATCCTCCCGAGTAGTGGAAATGATCGAGTGACGATCTGGACATAATGAATTCAAAAGTATAATATGTTCACCGAATACGCCGCCAGAGACCCATGTATGGGTGGCCAACGGTTTGGGTCGGTGAGTGAAGCAGCGAGAATGTAGGGGTTCGAGGTGTAGGACGGGCTGAGTGATATGATGCGCGCGAGCGCCGTATAGCGCATTTCACCCCCGACCTCGACGAAGTTGGTCCCGCCGATTGTGTGCAGGTTCGGTACGTACTTGCTTCCCGTTCTTTTACTCAGCGCTCCAGCTCACCCATTCATCCCATAGGGGCAGTAGCTCGTCACCCACGTTGTACCGGTGAGCTGGCTTAGATGACAAATAAAGTCAGCATGTAAATACTCGAGAATGGTCAGTCTCTCACACCACTCCATACAAAGCTACAGCGTCGGGGCCCCAGTTCGCAATCAGCAGTTGAAGGTGCAACAAAAAGCATTCTGGCTCTATTATGGAAACAAGCTATCGCCGCCGTAATCTACGCTGTCATCATGACTCTTGCTGGTAGTAGTGCTTTCCTGTTGACAGATACTCTTTTGTCTCACCATTCTGGGACAGATGCTTTCCACCTGCTATCTCATGTACCATGAATATGGTACGTACGTGGTGACTTTTTTTCTTACCATTATCATCTTTTCGAGCAGTTGAATTTGCTTGCAACCCGCAGTCTGGCCAGGCCATATATCTCATGATGATCAGGCATCGGGATGGTTGCTTACACTATCTATGATCTGTTCATCATGGTGACATTGGAGGCAGTAAGTGGCCGGGATCGTGGCGCCCCTCATCCTCTGGAACAAGAAGTGCTGGGACTTCCAGCTGCAGGCACTCAGACGTCAAGTAACTTTCCGTCATCGAATGCAATTTGGGCTGACGATGAGGGATGTAGAACTATCTACTAGCATGGTAGGTATCAAAAGACTCTTGACTTGTGACATCATTTTTGTCAGTTTCAGGTTCCGGAAGTTGAGACGAAGGTGGATGCGAAAAACCATCTCCTTCATGTTTTGCACATTGTTTAATCATCTGTTGCATGTATTCCCATCATACCACTCATCTTTGCAAAGTAGAACACAAACAGTGGCTGTACTAGAGAATACAATGATAGACCAAGGAAGGTTTGGCTCGAACAACGACAAATTGAGTCGCCACGCATTTTGTATAATCACTGTCACCGCAGATCTCGGCGTACGTCCGAGTGACGGGTTTGGTCGTGCCCCAACAAGCCGATACAACCCCAGCCCCCCCGTCGATGCGGTCAACAACGCAGCATGGCAATGGTGGCACCCCTCCAGCACACCATCCCCATCGTCCATCTTATCTCTTCAAGTACTTGGCAATCAATGCCTCAATTTCTGCTTTCGCATCTGGGGCACCCAAGGGTGAAGCCCCTGCACCGACCACGCATCGGATAAGACAACTAAGTTGCAGAAGCATGGGGTTCGTGACGACAGTGTTCTGATTCGTTCGAGACGCTGCTTATCGAATTGCCTCATGTGGGGAAGCCCCAAAGGACCAGAGGATGGTTCTTCAGGAATGTGGACAACAGGCTGTGTGATGGGACATCTGACTGAGCCGACCACAGAGAGCGTCACGCAGGCGAGTGGGACTGACCTGTTGAATCCTTGTTCGAACATGCCCATGTCGACATGGATGAGCTTGCCTGCATCCATGGCTGTCGCATGCACTATCAACCAATTCTTGACATTGATCTGAGCCCACCATACTGACCCGGAGAGCGGCACGTTGACCCCAGCCTTGGCACACACCTCCATAGTTGCGCACCTAAATCGATTTGCGGGACCATGAGGGTGGACGTGACGAGAAAGGACTTGGAGGCAAGGACACTCGCAGCGCATCAATTTCTGATTCATACAACTTCATCGTTGTAAAACCAGGTGGAGGGTATAGCGAGTCACGTGGAGGCAAAACGATCCAAAACGAGGTGTGCGACAAATATCACTGTCATGCCCTATGCGAATCGTAAAACACTTGCGGACCATACGAGTACAGTGTAGACGTACTGTGATATATCAGAGGCCGACGGAACCCTGAAAATCCATTATACAGTACAGCCCGTAACCCGTAACCTTTCTTTTCTGTCAATATGATCTCGATGTTGACGTATTCCTTCCGTTGAAATCTAGATTGGACGTTGTATAAAGAGGTTGGGTTGAGCATCATCCAAGAGGCGCATGTACCCACCGTTGGTCCTGCAGTGGGATCGACACCGACAGTCATCGGTAGACACTCCACATGCGTGAGTCGATCTATACAATCTGTGCCCTGCCCACATGCATCCGAGGGGTCATCCGCACCTGCGACGACGAAAAGACGCTTGACCGGATACCTATCACCAGAAAGCAATCGGTTACCACGTATCCGAGGCTACCGCTAAGACGAGGGCTCGTTTGAAAGACTGACCATGCTCGTAGACGCAATCATACGTCATGCTTTCCAGAGCCTCCAGTGAATGTCCGAGCAAGCATGTTGTGTGATTTTCAGAGAACTTGATATCTTTGGACAGCACTTGTGAGCCGTGATGGTGACAGAGACGAGCACAACAGAGATGGAGACGAGAGTGACGGAATGGGGTGGGGACGGGCGGCAGTGCGAAGCGCTGTCCGGCTCCACGAACTGTCCTGGGCCAAGGGTGAGCTGCTTACCCTGATCAGTAGTCGTACCACGACGCATGCAGCAAATGCTTCAGGCCCAAGGACTAGGAGAAGGGCGGCTACACAAGACCGGTGGGGACATAGTCCACGGCAGCGGCATGTGGCCGATCAGTGGGGACATGGTCCACGGCAGTGATCAGGTGGTCTATGGCATGATTGGTGGGATGTAGCCTCGGCCAGCTGCGGGTTGAAGACACAGCTGGTCAGAAAGGGAGACCCGACCGGTGGGGCGTAGCCACGGTAGCGGTCAGAAGGACTCGCGGCTTGAAGGACGCGACTGGTGGGGACGTAGCCCGGCACCAGCAGTCAGTCAGTGAGATGAAAACTGTCCAAAACATTAATTGCTCGTTACGGTACCGCTCAAAAGCCTCGCTGAGCCAAATCACTTGTTCGGAGTTTGAACCTACTGTGAGCTTTGGCCGATCTGAGGTACGAGCGAAGCGCCAGAGCATCTGTAAAAATGGTTAGTCGGTTGCTGGTCGGTTGTTGGTCGGTTGCTGCCCTCACTCGAGGTAATCCTCCTTCGTCATGGTTTCTGACCAAAGCTTGACCACTTCCCCGCCGCTCCAAACATCACCTACGTCCTCGAGTCACCAGCATTCGCCGAACCCCCCTGGATCCGGCGTTTCAGACAATGCTGCAGCTCGCAGTGCCCAGTCAAGCAGTTCCATCGACGTGGGCGACATAGTAATCTTGCAAGTGTCCCTGAAATTGCGGTCTACACATTTCAGACTCACCATGCATTCCATTAGGGTAATGGGAATCACAAGGGTAGGCAAGAGTTCAGTGAGTTATCGATGGGAGACTCTGCATCCGATGCTAAGGACATCCATAGTTCATCAACAAGGCGGCTGGGAGGACAGAGATCGTGATAACCGACGACTTGGAAGCCCAGACGCGAGCGGTACGACCTGTCCGCTGTCACCATCCTGACGGTCGTCGGAATGTTGTCTTGGTGGATACACCCGGATTCGACAACACATGTCTTTCTGACGATGAGATTCCAAAGTTGTTAGCTGATTGGCTGAAGGAGACGTGAGTAGGCTGAGAGTGGTCGAGCGTTGACTGACTCAACATTTACAGGTACCAGAACAATATCAAGCTTTCTGGTATTCTTTACCTCCACCGCATCACAGACGTCAGGATGACGGGAACCCATCTAATGCATCTTTCCGTATTCAAAAAGCTGTGTGGGGAAAATAACCTGAAGAATGTTGTCCTCGTTACAACGATGTGGGGCGATGTTGGAGAATCGGGCTCCAGGAGGGAAAAAGAGCTTCTCTCGGACTTCTGGAAGGATATGATACAACTCGGCTCGCGCGCTCGTCGTTTTCAAGGCACACACGAATCTGCTTGGGAGATCATAGATTGTCTAAACTTGGAGAGATCTGACCAGGAACGCACACCACTTGAAATTCAGCGGGAAATGGTTGATTGTGGGTTGCAGCTCCATGGGACAACAGCAGCAAAAACCTTGTTCTGTCCCAACGACCCTGCAGGAGAGGGTGAAACATCCACAACCTCGAACGCGGGTAGATCAGGAGTTGACTTTTCTCCTGGCTCCACTTCCGCACTGCTCCCAGCATTCCATGCCACGTCCCCGAGTCACCAAGATCCTCCGAGCCACCCCGGATCCAGCGTTCCAGATAATCTTGCAGTTCGTGGCGCTTGTTTGGACTTGGAGAGATCCAGCCCCTTACTCCGTTTCCTCACCAAAGTTAAGAAGTTCTGGACAAAGCTGCGTACAAGAGTCGTCGGAAGGCCAGCCCAAGAGAGCACTCAATAGGTGGTTCAGAATTGAAAACGACCCCGGTTTTGTATGGCTGGACAAAAGATTTTGTAGACAATCGTTCGTGGGATTGATTTCGCTGTCCTTTCTGTTTTCGTTTTCATTCTATGTTTATATTTTCATTCTATGTTTTCGTTTCATAAAATGCCATAAGCTTGAGTGTCCACCCGCATGACCGTTTGTTTCGTTACGATGGCTCGGCGCGGGTTCCGTGCCCTGCGCCCACACGGATGGCCGTACTGTGCTAGGGTTCGGTTGAAAAGTCGATACAGTAGACTTGCGACCTTCAAAGTAGAAAACCAGTGTCGTTTTGGGGCCGTTTTGGAGATTGTTTTCGAACTCCTCGCGGCGTGCTGCGCTCGTTGCGGCGCCTCTTCCACATCCTTTCCCACCCATATGGATGCCATCTTCGCCTCTATGGCCTCTTGGCCCAGTTCTTCGACTTGGCGCGTCCGTATCGACACCGTTCGTGTTCCCGTCGTTCCCAGGATGTGTCCCATCGAATTCGGCGTCGTCGACAACGGTTTCACCATTCCAAACGGCCTCGACACCTTTCGACTCAACCTCTTCGCCTCTACACCGTCCTGGCACTTCATCTCGACGCAGCATGTTTGTTTCGACGCCGCGCTCGTTCCCATCGCTCTCTGGGGGTTCCTGGACGTTGTGGCAACCGCCTGGTACGCCCGCTTTGCGTCCCGGCTCGACTGTCTCGTCTGGACCTCCTGCAGGTGAGTATTCGTCATCCCCTTTCTCAACGCGTTCACGTTTGCGGTCTGACTCGTGCAGTGGTGGTTTCGACTCAACTGCCAGTGGGATGTATGACGTGTCCGCTGGCCTCGTGGGTCCTGCGCGTGTTGCGTACGGGTTCGCGACGTCTGTGGTCATGTCGTTGACTGATTCGCTGTTGGACAACTGGTGTGCGATGGGCTTCAGCGCCTTCATTGTTGTCGTTGTCACTGCTCGCCAGTGCGAGGCTTACGCTGTGCCTCGTACTGTTCGACTCGACCTGTTTGCAACTTTCTCGCGGTCTTGTTTAGTCGCCCGAGTGGATTGTAGGATCCTGTCGAATTCGTTTCCGGGTTCGATCCGGAGGCTCACAACTTTAATTCCTGGACCCGAAGGGGGAAGGTTTACGGTGATGGCTGACTTTTGATCGCGATGCGGATTTCGGAACCTTGTTGGGAAATTTTTTCGATCGTTTTTTTTTCTCGCGTCATCGACGCTTTGTTTATCGAAAAGTACTCCAACTCCGGCATCCAACCTTGTCATGTTCTCGAACGACTAGGAGAAAATTTCCTCATCAACAACATTGGCAGTTACTTCCTTTTCCCCTCCGAGATTGACAGACGAGTATTCTCATTTCGAACCAGCAACTCCTGGTTTCGTTTACTCTGCATCTTTGAAGCACTCGTAGCAGCAGATCCTGACGACTGCGGATACCTGTTTATACTGATGGACGACGACTACCGTTAACGCGATTTCACGTTAAACGAAGTGCTACTTGCCGCACAGGCTCTCCAAACGTACGCACTTGCAGTTGCTGCATTCATCTGTCATTGACGATTGAAATAGTATTATGAACGACAACTGACTGTAGTTCTAAAAAACGGCTATCACATAGTAAATACTACGATGTACTACTACTGACTCAATTTATGCAAATGACTGCGGGGTCCAGGATTGCCCGCAGGGCCTGTGCTATCCAATATGCAGGCACGAGAAGACACATGACACGACCAAATGAGGAAATCTCCCAGGGCTCCGATCCAGGAGGCGCAACTGGGGGGATAAGAACTCGCCTTCTAAAGAAGGACTCGTCACGACTCGTGTAGATTGGTCTGCACGAGAGGGCGTGTGTAACACGTGTTGTCAACGAGATTTCTACCGTGCACACTACATCGTACGTATCAAATTTTGGTTGGTTGTGATAATCACTCAGTCGGTTTAACTCTGCCTAAAGCATGTCATTCAATGACCAATTCAATCCAGACCCAGCTGACTTTGTTATTGTGTGGGTATCCTCTTCCATGTTTATCGTCAGTACTGAAGCAGTTCTGTAAAAAGTGTTATCGGGCTAACGGGAACCGGGAAGACTAATGTGAGTGTCTTTGCACTAACACACTTGACGCCGAATTCTCAGGTTAGGACTGATCAGTTCATCAACAAACTCACTGGGAATCCAGAACGGCGAGAGGCGGGTAGCCTCGTGTCCGACACCCAGCATGTCACTCCATACCCTATCTCGTACCATCCTTCCCTCCGTGTTGTGTTAGTCGACACCCCCAGCTTCGATGATACGCATCGGAAGGATTCCGAGACCTTGGAGCTAATTACCGACTGGCTTACGCAGAAGTATACCATGTCCGGTTGTTTGTAACCCCCTTTTGACGCACGCAAAGGTATCCAGATGGCACCACGCTCAACATTCCTGGGATGATCTACTTCCATAGGATCACCAACAACTCCATGTCCGGTTCTACTCTCAGGAGCCTTGAGATATTGCGTCAGCTTTGCGGCGACACATCCCTACCCCGAACGCGTCTGGTTACGACCATGTGGGACCAAGCGAAGAACCAAGATGTGGCAACACAAAGGGAGACCCAGCTCATATCCAAGTTTTGGCGGGATCTAATAGCTGGAGGCGCTTTTGCTAGACGGTTCCACAATTCATCCTCTTCTGCGTGGGATATCGTAGAGGATCTTCTCTGGATGGGGAGTCACTGCGACCAGCTTCTCCTGCAAGAAGAGCTCGTCGAACAGCGGAAGCGCTTGAACGAGACTGAGGCCGTCAAGTTTATCTATAAGCTCCAGAAGGACCTGGCGGAGCAGAAGAAGACGCTGAAGGGGCTCGAGGGAGAGGTAGAATTGCAGAACGATCCAAATTCGGTCAAGGTTCTGCAGGAGAGTCGCGATAAAACACAGGCGCAGGCAAAGAAGACATCCGAGGAGTTAAATGAGATGAAGATCCCACTGATCAGGCGTGTTTTTCTGTGGAGAACAATGCCATGCAGTAAGTCTAGCTCGTTGTCATGTTCTGTGATTCTGATGGGATGCTACGTTTTACAGAAAGCTGTTGAGTTCCATTGACCGAAAGCTTAGTTTCCCACGTACCCCGTTGAAACTTCTCATGATTTCGGTTCCATTGCATCAATCTGAGTTCTGTGCCCGTGTTTTTTTGTGTTCCCATTGGCGTAGCTATTCATCGTTTCGTCCATTGTCTAAAGTTCGAGATGGGGCTGCAATTACTGGCCCCGTAAGCAAGGCGATGTTGTACAGTAACTTAGACATTTCGATGAGTATACAATTTGTTTTGCTCCTACGTTTTCCACAACGGTTTATCGCAATATTCGCTGTGGCATGCTGCTATGCAGGCGTCGGAGGGGCCACAAGACGCTCGCTGTACACCATGCGTGGGGGCTTTCATTGATACGAGCGACTGACGTGAACAGCGATGTCGAACTCGTTGCAATACGTAATAACACACACGTCGACTCGGATCTCCCTGGTACTGCTGTAGCCCGGCGATGCGCATTCCACCGGCATCTCGACGATGCATGCGCAGCCGCACCAGGATCGGCAGGGTATCATATAGAGGCCCCGTGCAGAGCGCTCTCATTTCACACACAATCACCACCACGATGGTCTTCCCCAACCCCTACAGCAACCCTGGCTCGCCCACCCGCCTGCGTCACTCTTCCGGATCGAATCGCGCCTCCTCCGTCGTCACCGACGATCGACATCTTGCTCGACCATCCCGCCGACATCCACCAACAAAATAAATGGAAATGGAAAGATGGCAACAACACTGGGCCACTCATCCAGGTACCTACACTTGTCTAACGTTGACAGAAAGCTACTGTCAGGATCATTAACGTGCAGACGCAGACGCGGTGACGGGGGCAGAACAGAAGTGGCAAATCGAATTAATAATGCTCGCCAAAAAGTTATATGCGTACAGCATAGCACATATTACGAACATGATAATAATGACCCAAATTTGTCCTGGCGACCAGCACTTTCAGGTTACAGGTGGTAGTCGAAATCATGGGATCCGTGACCAGGAGGATTGATTCGTGGAAGCGCGGATGGCTGTGCATTTTTCTGTGCATCTCCATGTAGAAGGGCTGACATTCCGCATTCACACTTGCGCCGGCGCAAAAGTCAGAAACGCCCCAGAGAATTTAGGAAGTGGGCTCACCTGTTTCGCTCTTGAACAACCTGCCGACGATTCTCTGACGACGTAGCTTTGTCCAGACCCTTTTGGCTTCTCCTGCAAGCCGGGTGAGGGAACGGAGCAAGGTTTTTGCTGCTGCTGTCTCATGAAGCTGCAACCCGCGATCAACCATTTCCTGCTGAATTTTAAGTGGTGTGCGCCTCTGGTCAGATCTCTCCAAGTTTAGACAATCTATGATCTCCCAAGCTGATTCAGGGGTGTTTTGAAAACGACAAGCGCGCGAGCCAAGGCTTATCATATCCACCCAGAAGTCCGAGAGAAGCTCTTTTTCCCTCCTGGAACCAGCCGATTCTCCAACTTCGTCCCACATCGTTGTAACGAGGACAACATTCTTCAGGTTATTTTCGCCACACAGCTCTTTGAATACGGAAAGATGCCTTAGAGGGGTTCCGGCCATCCTGACGTCTGTGATGCGGTGGAGGTAAAGAAGGCCAGAAAGCTTGATATTGTTCTGGTACCTGCGGATGTTGAGTCAAGCGAAGCTCGACCACACTCTCGATTCCACTCACGTCTCTTTCAGCCAATGAGCTATGATCTTTAGGATCTCAGCGTCAGAAAGATATGTGTCGTCGAATCCGGGTGTATCCACCAAAACAACATTCCGACGACCGTCAGAATGCAGACACCGGACAGGTTGTACCGCTCGCGTCTGGGATTCCAAGTCGTTGGTTATCGCAATCTCCGTCCTCCCAGCCGCCTTGTTGATGAACTATTAACGCCTCAGTGTGGGGCGTAGGGTCTCGCACCAACAACGTACTGAACTCTTGCCCGCTCTTGTAATCCCCATTACCCTAATAGAATACATGATAAGTTTGAGTCCCATAAAGCACAGCTCTAGGAAACGTACGCGATTACAATGTCGTCCTCACCGATGGGTTGGGAATGGTTGTTTGACTTAGCAGAGCGAACCGCAGCATGATCCTGATCGTTGGATCCAGGGAGGTGCGGAGAACGTTCAACTTGGTGACTCGAGGACGTGACATGGTGTTCTAGGAGCGGCAGGGAAGTGGTGGTGAGGCAAGAGTAAAGTGTGCTGCTAACCTACCTGTAGCCGGGGTTATGGAGGTAGCGTCCCTCGAGGAAGTGATCAAGTTGTCAGAAGTCATACTCTATTCAGACGAGTGGGGAGGAACCTAGAGTGTCAGTGAGGGAAGCGAGCAACTAGGCTTGAACATGCCGTACATCGCATCACAGAAATTGCAGAAACATAACATGCCCAAACACGGTGTCTTAACGACACACGACACATGTTTTCCTTCAACAAAAGATACATCCTCCTGGTGAAAACATGAACAGTTCATGTAATGTCTGTAACCCAGGTCGGAGTGCACCATAGCCTTCAAGACCATAAACTCCATCCTCATCCTGTCCGAGCCTCATTGTCATTCAAGAACACATCAGCTTCCTCCGAGTCGGCGCCACCTCGAATCCAGAGCAAGACCATGCTGCCACAGGGGAATGCCCTCCATCGAACCATCGTGTCGGATCAGCATCAACAAACCTCTTGGCGTGCAACGATTGCTGACCAGACACCAAGCCAGGGTATATCACTTCTTCCACCCACGGCGATCGCTCGAGCACCTCCGCTAATTCCCTTCAACCCCATGCCCAACGGTCAAATATCACAGTGATTCAAGTGTGCCCTGCTGTACACGACTCGTTAATTTACAATGAACCCCAGCGCCCTGGCTCCATCAGCGTCAATCAATGGCCACGAAGAAATACATGAGGATGCATTCCCTTCAACCCCATGCCCAACGGTCAAATATCACAGTGATCCAAGTGTGCCCTGCTCTACACGACTCGTTAATTTACAATGAACCTCAGCGCCCTGGCTCCATCAGCGTCAATCAATGGCCACGAAGAAATACATGAGGATGCCCAGCTTACATGCGCCATCCAGAACTTAACACCTCTACTCCATCCTTTCCACTCGGCCACGTCCACGGTCACTAACTCTGCCCAAACCATGTCATCCAATGACCACTTCAAGCCAGACCCAGCTGACTTTGTTATTGTGTGGGTATCCTCTTCCATGTTTATCGTCAGGACTGACGCAGTTCTGTAAAACAGTGTTATGGGGACAACGGGAACCGGGAAGACTAATGTGAGTGTCTTTGCACTAATACCCTTGACGCCGAATTCTCAGGTTAGGACCTGATCAGTTCATCAACAAACTCACTGGGAATCCAGAACGGCGAGAGGCGGGTGGCCTCGCGTCCGACACCCAGCATGTCACTCCATACCCTATCCCGTACTATTATCCCTCCCTCCGTGTTGTGGTGGTCGACACCCCCGGCTTCGATGATACGTATCGGAAGGATTCAGAGACCTTGGAGCTAATTGCCGACTGGCTTATACAGAAGTATGCCATGTCCGAATGTTTGTAACCCCCTTTTGACGCATGCAAAGGTATCCAGATGGGACCACGCTCAAAATTGCTGGGATGATCTACTTCCATAGGATCATCGACAACTCCATGCCCAGATCTACTCTCATGAACCTTGAGATATTTGGTCGGCTTTGCGGCGACACATCACTATGCCGAACGCGTCTGGTTACGACCATGTGGGACCAAGTGAAGAATCAAGATACGGCAGCACAAAGGGAGACCCAGCTCGCATCCAAGTTTTGGCAGGGACTAATAGCTGGAGGCGCTTTTGCTAGACGGTTCCACAATTCATCCTCTTCTGCGTTGGGTATCGTAGAGGATCTTCTCTGGATGGGGAATGACTGCCACCCGCTTCTCCTGCAAGAAGAGCTCGTCGAACAGCGGAAGCGCTTGAACGAGACTGAGGCCGCCAAGTTTATATATAAGCAGCTCCAGAAGGACCTGGCGGAGCAGAAGAAGACGCTGAAGGGGCTCAAGGGAGAGGTAAAATTGCAGAATGATCCACATTCGGTCAAGGTTATGCAGGAGAGACGCGATACAACGCAGGCGCAGGTAAAGAAGACATCCGAGGAGTTAAATGAGATGAAGATCCCACCGATCAGGCGTGTTATTCTGTGGCTGTCTGGAGAAAATTCCCGTGCAGTAAGTCTAGCTCGTTGTCATGTTCTGTGATTCTGATGGGATGCTACGTTTTACAGAAAGCTGTTGAGTTGCATTGACCGCAAGCTTAGTTAGAAACTTCTCATGATTTCGGTTTCCCTGCAACCCTCTGTGAGTTCTGTGCCTGTTTTTTTGTGTGTTTCCATTAGCGTATCTAGTATGTTTGTCACTGGTTCTCGCGCTAGCTATTCATCGTCCTCGTCTATTGTCTACTCGAGATGGGCTGCGAATACTGGCCTCGTAAGCAAGGCAATATTGTACGGTTCGACATTTCGATGAGTATACAACTTTGTTTTGCTCCAACGTTTTCCACAACGGTTTAGTAGGAGTAAAATGCTCGAAATCGGTCATGAACTGTGGGAATCTAGACGACAACAAGATAAGCTAGACCTGATGGAGGGAAAGCTGAGGTGGTGAATCCCGGACGCGAAGGTTTAACCCTTCAAGTCGCCTGAAATGCACTCGCGCAGTGTGAGCGTCCAAGCTGTGCACAATGACGATGCCACATCATGATCGGGAATCCGTGTCGATGCCAGTGGTTCACCTGCACGCTATTCCATACTTGACCTACAGCCAAGAATATCGATGAGCCGTCTCACGTCCAATGTCGGTTGCACTAAGACCGAGGTCCCGAACTAGACAAGGCTGTGTCAACCTATGATGTATGACAACGCACCTCCTCACAACGCCAAACCAGGCCAAGTCCCATTTCAACACTGCTATGTTCCATCTGCGAACCCCTGAAAGTTAGCTCGAAAATGAAAACGGGACGTCACGTACTCGCGGCGTGCCATCGACGGGTTCTTGCATTTCCGAGTCGTAATCCCGTGCCGGGAACCGACCCAGTGCGCGTGCGTTTGACAGTAGACGTTTGAACGTTTGGCAGTGCTGGGCCTTGTACGACCCTGGATAAGTGCGCGCAACCGAAGACGCCGAAAAGCCATTCCTGGCTAGTCGATCAAAACGTTCAGTTCACCGCGGGCAAACCGCGGGTGCACCCTATAATCATCGCCACCATCCAGTATGGATTCGAAGGTGGACAGCCTGAGAGTATAGAAAGGTTGCAGGCTGAATCGAGCGTAATCACGTATGACACCCTTATGGTCTTCAAATTTGTTGGCTACCCTTGCGGTCTACGGTGCAGCGGGTGCACCCACGTCAGGCACCGTCGAGGCTCGATGGGCTTGAAGGTGTATTTCCTGTGAGGATGTGGGTCGATAAAGTGGCTGTCTGAAAGAACGACGAGGCCGATCGGGTGCAAGAGAGCGTGATGTGAGAAAGACCCAAGGGGGGGTCGCGTTTCATTCAAGTTGGGTCGTGGTCGTGACAGCTAGCCAGGTCCGAACAATCAATTCAATGGTTAGATCGTGCCCATTATCGGTGTTGGGTGAGACGGTCACTATTGGGCAATCTCGCGTTCCGATTCATCTTTCCGCCATCCTCATGGTGGATATCTTGCACGGAAACGCACTCTGTTCGACGTTCACGGGCCACGTCGACGGCATTCATGTCTCGAGATGTCACCCTCCACATTCCTTCTCTAGCATCTACGACAGTGGTGCTCACCATTCCACGTCCGTCGTGGCAATCCAAGACGAGACACATCCATCCGGCGCGACGCCATGGCTGACCAGACCCGACGATGAGCACCTCTTCATAATCCGTCGACACGACGAGCAAGTTGAGGATGGTATCGCCTAGTTTTCCTGCTCAACTCGGTGAACAGGCAAACTTGGCTGGCAATGCCATCTAGTCCATGGCGCAGTGGGTTCCATGTGTTGCCCTATCGAAGGTTATGGGAGTATGGAATGGCTTGGGCCGAGTAGACAGGTTGAGATGGCAGGCAGCCCCCTCGGTCGTCGTACTTGATAAAGATAAACGTGGTTGTCTAAAGGAACGACGAAGCCGGTTGCATGCAAAAAGACCATGATGTGACGGTGGAGCGAGTCGCATTGCGTTTTGGGGGTTGGGTCGTGAACATGCCAGCGGCATCGTATTGCCATCACCCCACGATCGACGACGCTTGCCTGGCTGAGGGTGTGAGAAGGCAAGTCGATTCTGTCCTCGAACTCGCATTCGAATATTCTGGTTCATCCCTAGGCCTTTCCCAACGATGGTAATACTCACACGCAAAAGCCCTATATCGACTTTGCAGCCAAGATCTAGTACCGTCAATTTCACCCTGGAATTCAACCACCCGGCGCTGATCGAAACGAGCAAGATCATGCAATTAAGGTGGAAATTTGGCTGTGGCGTGCTGCTATGCACGTCGGAGGGAACGTCTTTCCTTGATATGACGACGGACGTGAACAGCGATGTCGAAATCGTTGCAATACGTGAGAAGATGCACACACCGCCTGGTGCTGAATATAGCCCAGCGATGCTCCCGACCAATGACCGCACAGCCAATCCCACCGGCATCTCGACGACGCATGCGCAGCCACACGCAGGATCGAGCCACCTGTGCCTGCAGGGAATCATATAGAGGCACGGACCTCTCTCGTTTCACGCACAATCACCACCACCACGATGGTCCTTTCCAACCCCTACAGCAACCCTGGCTCGCCCACCCGGCTCCATCACTCTTTCGGATCAACGCCTACTTCGTCGACACCGACGATCGACATCTTGCTCGACCGTCCCACGGACACGGCCTCGTCCTTGCGCCTCCCGCCTCCTCCACTCTGGCCACACCGTCTGTCGGCCTCGTTCTCTGCGATGGCTGACCAGATCGCAGCAGCGTCGCAAGCGCTCGCGCTGGTGCCAGCGACGGCGTTTAGCGGGACAGACGCGAGCGCCGAGCTGGGTACGTTCAGGTGCCGGCTCGACGGGATCGAGCAAACGCAAGAGCGGGTGCTGGCCGAGTTTGAGTCGCTCAAGGTGCAGTTGACGATGGATCGGGGCAATAGCGATGTCGATGGCGATGCGAATGGCAGTGGGAGTGGCGATGGGAGTGGGAGTGGCGAGGTCGGTGACAACGAGAGTGCGCTGACGGTCGTGGCGGTGCAAGCGGCCAAGATTGAAGAGCTGGAAAAGAAGCTCAACGAGTTGTGCGAGACGGTCAGACTCGAGTAAGTGGCGCTGTGCTGAGTACGCGTCGGTGCTGACGGTGACGCTAGCCAGGAGCGGTTACCGGCACGACTGCACAATTCACGCGCGACGGTGATGAAAGCGTCGCTCAAGACGCCCACCGCGGCCAACGGTAAGCCGGTGGCTGGATTCCCGCTGACGCGTGGCGAGTTTGAGCACATTACGAGTGAGTGTTTATATTTTTTAATGTTCTAAACTAACAACACGACAGAGGAGCGGTACGAGGTGTTGCTCAAGGCATATGCACAGCCACTCAGGGGAGACACGGCAGCCAAGCGAGATGCGTTGCGTGCCTTTGCGGGTATTCCACAGGACGGACAATGAAAAAAAGTGGCTGCTTATGTCATACGAGGGATCAGATCGAGGACCCCCTGACAAAACCCCTTCGTCGCGTACAACCATGTTCTTATTACCACCACTATTCTATCTAGACGCGCTCTTGCATTCGCTCGTCCGTTGAGCACCATGATCCCCCCCACATCCCCCGTGCACGCTCTCCTCGACGGAAACGCGAGTTGGGCAGACGCAGTAGACCGGGCCGATCCCGGCTTTTTCCAACGCTCTGCAAAGGGCCAATCACCAAAGGCACCTCTTCCCATTCACCCCCTGTTCGTTTCTCATCCCACACAGGTCCTCTGGTTCGGTTGCTCCGATTCACGCGTCCCAGAATCAGTCATCACAGGCGCACGTCCGGGCGACATTTTCGTTCACCGCAACGTTGCCAAGTGCGTATACTCTCACGTTCTCACACATCCCGGTCTCACCCGATACAGCCAATGCCACCCCGACGATGATAGCGCCCTCGCAGTCCTCTCGTACGCCGTTGGCACCGTCGGCGTCGAACACGGTACGTCCACACACACACGCACCTATCCACCCTAACCATTCGCAGTGATCGTTGCGGGACATACCTGCTGTGGAGGCGCAGCTGCTTGTTATGAAGCCGTTACGGCTCGTTCCGCCACCGCCACTGGGTTGGAGATAAAGACGCCCCTACACGCTGGCTCACACCCCTCATGGAGCTCATCGCCTCTCTCGACCTCAGCCTCCACCCCCGCCGACGGTGCTCTCGACCTCATCGTCCACGAGAATGTCAAACGCCAGGTCGAGCACGTCTGTGCCACCGACGCCATCCAGCAGGCGTGGGCTGCGGGAAAACAAGTGTCCGTTCATGGCTGGGTGTATGATGTGGGTTCCGGTCGGATCAGGGATGTCGGCGTATCTCGCGGTCCGCTGGGCGTTCCCGTACAGCTCTAAAAGTATAGACGGAGAGAATCATGATGCATGTACATGCGTACCATAAACTGTTGCAACTGTCCGGGAATCAATGAGTACTCGAACAAAAAAAGACAATCATCAACAAAAGCAATTATACATAGCAGTCACAGATGAGCTCAACACACGACGCAACACTGACATCCCCCTTCCGTCTCCGCGCTCATCGACTGTCCCCTCTCCCGATACCGATACCCACCCGTAGTCCCCGACGGTACACCCTCGCGCATCAACATGCTCGCCCGCGTCGCCGCCTCAAACACGTCGTCCACTCCCTCAATCTTGAGCGCCGAACACTCCTTGTACGCACGCGCTCCAATCTCAGTCGCCACCCGCTCCGCCTGCGCACGCGAAACGTAGCGTTCAATGTCAGGCGCATTCGGGGGCGGTCGGAGGTCCGCTTTACATCCGACCAACAAGATAGGCACCGTCGGCCCGCATATGCTCCGGACTTCTTCGATCCACTGCAAAGGGGCGTGTGCGTGTGAGCGAAACGAGCGACCACGGAGCAAAAAGACCACACCCACCTTGACAGACACGTTTTCGAGCGAATCCGGCGTGTCAATCGCAAACGCGATCAAGATGACGTGCGACTTGGAATACGAGAGCGGTCGTAGACGCTTTTGGAGGGTGTTGGTCGATTGCGTCACCGCCACGCCCGCGATCCCCAGTTCAACGAGCAACGTACCTCGTATTCTTCCTGTCCACTACACGCACCCGAATAACGAACATGGACCAAGGACAAGAAGAGACAGAAACACGTACGCAGTATCCCACAACGCCAACTGCACCGGCTTACCGTCCAAGCGTATCTCGGCCACGTAGTTTTCGAAAATGGCTAGACATCGGTCACCTCCACGTCCACACGCGCCAACAACAAGGACACGTACTCGGTTGCTAATCCACACGCCCACGTCCGCCCGCGCAAGGCACCGTTAGCCCCCCAAAAAAGCACACACACACATACACACGACGCACGTATTCCTTTGGAAACTCGCCCAGCGCAAACGAACACAGGAGCGACTGTCTTGCCACATGCACCTATACGTCGCGTCACCACGCACCGCAAGCGCATGCACCAAACACCGAGCACGTCAGTCGACTGACGCGAGCAACGAAAAAAAAAAAACACGACTTGCCATCACCCACAATCACCAATTTCCTCCGAATCTACACCAAAAACCAGAAACGTCAGCGACACCTCCATCGTTCCGCAGTCGCGGAGGCGAACAACGACCGGGCAAAAGACTTGCCGGATTTTGAGACGACATGACGTCTAATACAACCGTGAGACAAGCAAGGGCGTCGACGCTCCTCGAGTACAAGGTCAAGGACGGGGAAAAGAAGAGAAAGAGAGACCAGGGTGGTCCGAGTGGTGAGAAGGAAAGAGAGGGTTGTCGCAACAAGCCACTTTGGACGCAGCCGCAGCCCTTTCGGCACACCGCCAATAACACCACAGCCATTACGTAACTAACATCGCCTCGCCGGTGAAAACACACCACATCATTATTCGACACGAAAATACATGACAGCGAGTGAACAACAAGACAATCCATGCGTGGGTATGCACGCCCTCTCTCTCACTAGTTTCTTGTAAATCCTCTGCGGCCCCCGTTGTCAGCTCAGTAAACACAAGGTCCACGACATACTCACCTTGATCTGCTCCTCGAAATGCTTGGCAATCTTGCTCCGCTGAACCTTTTGCGCAGCTGTCACCAACCCAGTCTCGGGCGTCCACTCGTCTGGCGTCAGGATCACCGCTTCCAACATCTCCATCGGCTTGAAATCATTCTTCTTCCCCACCACGTTGCACTCCTTGAGCACCAACTCGTGCACCGCCTTGTTATCGCACAATTCGGCAAGGGGCGACGTAGAGTCAACGCCCGGCAACGTCCGCTGAGTGAGGACCCGGCGCAGGTTCGGCTCGTGGGGAATGATGATCGAAATCGGCTGCTTGGCCTCTGGAGACGCGTGCACGCAAATGTTCGAGACCAGATTGCACGACTTGTACGTCGCTTCCAGACGCTCCAGCGCAATGTACTAGACCAGATCATCGTCAGAAGCAATCCATCCATAGAACCCACTTGACGTACCTCGCCACCTTGCAACTTGACCAAATTCTTGATCCTGCGCAACCAAGATGTCGAATCCGCCACTCTAAAACGCCGAATCCACACTCACCGATCAATCAGAGTCAGCGTCCCATCGGCATTCCATTGTCCGACATCTCCCGTCCTCAACCACCCATCCGTGGTAAAGATCGTCTCGTCCTCGTTCAAATCAGGACGCTTGTAATACCCCTTGGTCACCGAAGGCCCCCTGATACACACCTCGCCCTGAGGCGGGTTCCCAGTCGCCTTGTACCCCGCGTCGGGAACATCGATCAACTTGACCTCGATGCACGGAACAGGAAGCCCAACAACACCGTACTGCATTAACTCGGGCGGCAACAACGCACACATGGCGCACGACTCCGTCATCCCATAACCTGCGAATCCCTCTCTCAATATTCTGTACGTCAATAGAAGCAGTAGAGAACCAACCTTGGAGCATCGTCACCAGCGCCACAGACAAGAATTCCTGCGTTTCCTTGCTCAACGCCGCGCCACCGCTCACCGCCAGACGGAGACGTCCCCCAGTGGCAGCCTTCACTCCGCTCAGTACAACGGCGTCCGCAATGTCAGACAGAACGGGCACGTTGGCCCTCTTGACGGCCATGGCGCCATTGAAGACGCTTTTCTTCAGAGAGCCGCTCGCGTCGACCTTGGTGAGAATACCCTTGCGGATCGTCTCCCAAACCTGAGGCACACCAGCGAGAATCGTCGGTCGGAACGCCGCAAGATCCCCTTTGCAGTTGCGAACAGACGCATCCGTCAGCGTCTTGACACGCCCATACCCCGTCTTCATCCCCACCATGAACAATGTCATCTCCACCATGTACTCCAGGATATGTGCAAGGGGGAGGTACGCAAGGTACGCGTCGTCCGCACGCAATTGGTGCCCGAGCAAGTGGTAAACACCCCCAATGGACGCCACCACATTGCCGTGCGTCAGTACGACACCCTTGGGTGCGCCCGTACTGCCACTCGTGTACATAATAAGGGCAACGTCATCAGGCGTGGGCTTGCGAGGTTCCAAAATGTCAAGCGGCTGCGCCCGGCCGGTCTGCCGCAGTTCCTCGATCGAGACCACCTTGATGTCTTCACGGACGCCCCGAATTTGGTCGAGCAACGCCGGTTTGGGTTCTCCGTCGTAGACGACGAGTCGGACAGAAGGTGTCTGGTTGATGACCCGTGCCAAAGTGGGGAGGAGCTCGGCGTTGGTGAAGATGCCGACACAGTCTGGCTCGTTGAGTGAGTGTGTGAGACCAGCGTCGCCGAGCGTATCATAGGCAGTCGCCACGGGGATAGAAACCGTCGTACATGCATGCGACATGAGCTGCCAATTCACACTGTAAATAATAATATGACGTGAGTCCAAAAAAGGCGGGGGCGCCGCATGCAAGCGCCAACGACCCCAACGAAAGAAGAACGCACCTCGTCTGCGCATAAATATTGAACACGTCCGTCTTGAGAATATCATACTGCAACAACCCCCTTGCAAGCTCCAACGTGCGCTCGTGAACGTCGAGAAACGAGAGATATTCATAGTCGCTGAGCTCAAAGTACTTCCACTTTTTGGTCTCGGTTGCTTCTTTGCCGTCGACCATCTTCTTGACCTCCTTTGCCTCTTCGTGGGTGGCGACGATGTTGCGCCACCCCATGGCCTCGCGCGAACCGTGCGTGCGCGCAGCGTAGGAAATCACGTCTGGAATCACGTCGATGCCCTCAAAGGGCCGCGTCACCAGTCTGTCCGCTGTCATGGCCAGTCTGCGGACGGCCCCTTCACCCTCCGAGGGCACGACCACAGAGCCCTTGCCAAAAAAGTTGTGCTTGGAAGTAGACATAGCCGAGTCAACTTGCGTGTCGTCGTCTTGTTCTTGTCGAGCGAGTAAGTAGAGTGAACACAGCCCAGCTGGGGTTTCTGGGTCCTTTGCCCAATGCCCAATTTTATGTAACGAGGTATCACGTGCTTGACCCCCTTTGCCCTTTGCCAATTATGGTCGTGTGGTGTATGTCATTGTCATTGTCTACCTCGGTAGAGTCTGTCGGTGTCAAGTTCTCGTGCTACATATATATGTTCGCCTCGTATTACCGAACTCGCAACCTGCCACTTGGCGAACGTGTGCGAGAAACGATTCAAAACTGAATTTTGGACGCTGTGCCGCACGAGCCGAGGATGCAACTCCGACTGTTGACCCCAAGTTTGAGGAAACATTCAAAAGACCTCGCCGAAAGCCTCAAAAATATAGGACTAGAACATGAACTCGTACCGTAAAGTAAACCACGAATGACGAATCCCGATCCTGAGTCTGACAGATCGGCGTCCTTCGGCGGTATCAAACAAAAAACAACATCAGAGGAGGCGGATGTCGACGAGTAGTCAAACGGTCTCAGTTGACATCCAACAGCAACTTGGGGATATCATTCTCGACAACCACGCACCGTGCATTTGACATCACGCATCGTCATTTCCGAGGGCTTCCACCGTCTTCCAAACGACATGGACGCACGCTGGCCAAGAGCCCGGGTAGGTGCGATCACTACGGATCGCTGATGAAGAGGATGGGGATGGGCCAACGCGCGACGTCGACGGCGCCACGGGACGTGCAGGAATCGAATATCGACGGCCGAGGCCTTTTGTACCAAGGCGGCACGGAATCAATATCCGCGTTCCTCGTCGACGAGTAAAAAAAAAGGATCCAGATCCATTCACTTCTAGCTGACTATCAGATCTCATTCCATCGTGCACTGGCACAGTATATCAGATCCAGAATGGAATAGACTAGTCGACGGCGCCACGGGACGTGCAGGAATCGAATATCGACGGCCGAGGCATTTTGTACCAACGCGGCACGGAATCAATATCCGCGTTCCTCGTCGACAAGTAAAAAAAGAATCCAGTCCGATCACTTCTAGCTGACTATCAGATCTCAGTTACATCGTGCACAGTCTATCAGATCCAGAATGGAATAGACTAGGCCCATACCATCCCCAAACATCAAGGTTGGATCGAAGGCCAACGACCGGCTTGCCATCTAAGCCATGCTGCTCCTGCCCCTTCGCAACGACCGTCGCCTTGCCCTCATTCGATCGTCCGCTGATCCCCTCTTTTCTGCCCGTAAGTAACCTCGGCGAGATAACCCGCTTAGTGATTATTCAAATGCAAAACTCACCACAAGACACGTTGCACACCTTGCCGTCTCATCCAGCATCGGCATGTCGCTTCCCCCAAGCACTCTTTCCTCTTGTCAAGGGTCGTCATGATGGCGCATTTCCAGTGAAGATCCACGATCTCTCTCGGTACTTGTCTAGGATCCGTAGCAGCGCACTCTGGACACCGGCGTACGCCATTGTCCAAAGATGGTCACATGAAGCCGCATCGGATCAAACCACCTGGACCCTGTTCCACGTTGTCCTTATCCAACGTCATGCGCTCTCGAGTTACACCATCCAAGCACGTCCGCAGCTAAAATGCAAATGCACGCGCAAAAACGTCATCCCAGTGACCCTCGACGCAAAAAAATCGTTTCATCGCCAGTCGTTGGTCGGATACTGTAAGCGGCGCGCATGCCGCACAACTGTATGGTCCTAGTCTTCGATTACGTAGACCCTTCATTCTTCTTGCGATGTTACGCCGTGACATACCAATCGCTATCAAGCACGGTAAAGGCGCGAAAAAAAAAAAGAGGTCGTTGATGCGCAATGCGGCGAAATGCGTAGCCAAACCGCCGCAGAGAATTCACTTGGTCCATACGATCCGTTTCGCGCGGTACGTCGTGACAAAGCGATCGCTATCAAGCACGACAAAGGCGCAAAAAAAAAAAAGAGGTCGTTGATGCGCAATGCGGCGAAATGCGTGGCCGGACCGCCGCAGAGATGTCACTTGGTCCATACGATCCGTTATCGCGCGGCCGATGGCAACCATGCACACGTATGCACGTGCGGATCACCGACAACGGAAGTGAGAAAGGGCTGGACGTCCAACACGTGTGTCGCGCGACTCGAACGACCGCACGTTGGAAATGCGAACTCGTCTGTTGGTATGACAGTCAAATATAGGTAAGAAGTGCAAAGCTAGGTTTAATGATGGCACATCAAGGGATCACTTACGGCGGCGATTGGGTACACATGGACCCTCTGCTTGGAGCTACACATGACCCCTTGTCAGCATCATATAGGAAAGTCATCCCACGTCGCCGCAAATGGTCAAGGTGTCTCAGCCCTTCAACCGGTCACTTTTACCCCACACAGAAACGAGAAAAAAAAACACGAAGCTACGTACAACCTTGTGTGTTTGTCTCTGTTGATGTTTGCCTCGGTCACGGGACCCCAAACCATGTCGGATCACAGGCGTTTCCTCAATCGGACGAGGGATGCTGGCGGAGTCGTACGAAGGGAGCAGACGAGATCCATGCCTTTGGCGTAGCGGCATTCTTGGTCCTTTTGCTCATCGCCAAGCCAACGGGATTCTCGTGGAATGAACATCTTAGACGGACACATGACCGTGACGGAAGGAAAGAAGGTCTCGCTTTACCCGGACGTCGGAGCCACCGACAGCTTCCCCCGGCTTATCCCATATCGCAGCATCAGCAGGTCCCTGAGAAGCGGCTCGAACCGTCATGAACTCCAATGAAAACATGCCATTGAATTATCATTACACAGATGCCAGCCTAATGCGCAACATGCGTATTACAACAAACAACAACAGTACAACAGAATGATCCTAACGATCGCGTTATACGTGGGGGTTACGGTACAAAATATACAGGGAAGAAAAAGGAAGATGGGCGTGAGTGGAAAAACATAACCTAGCGAATTCGCAACATGCATCAGAAGGCTCCAGGCTCGAACAAAGGTACGACCAGGTCTTCTCGGTTCGTGATATCAACGCCGCGGAAGTACCCTTCAAGTGTGAGTAACAACGTTAGCGTCGTAAATGACACGTGAGACTGTCGGATAGCTCACTTGGACTGAGATAGTACCATAACACTGTCCCCTGAACAAAGTTCTCAAGCGCGGATAAATAACTTGACAGCGCTTGGTCCGCTTCGGGGCCGAACGACGGTAGCCGGTTCTTCAATTGGATGTAATCCTCAACACGCTGCGAGAGCATCTCCGTCAGGATGTCGATTGCAGCTTGCAATCCGACTTTGCGCTCGTGCATGATGCAAAACACTAGGTTTTGGTAGTCGCCGTCCGACTGTTCTTTCTGTGAGAATAGGATGCCACGTCAGTACGTCAATCAGACCACCACCCTGTAAATGATCGCACATTAAAGGAACAAAGATCCTGATCAGAAGAGAATCAGCGACCGCCGCATCGAACGGAGGATGCACACAAACATTGGGCCACGTCATGAGGTCATTAGTTGCCTTGGACATCTCTTGGACGATGGGGTTCTCGAAGACTTCGTCTGGGATGTCCAGATCCAACGAGTACTCAATCGTGGCTATAGAAGGGACGTCAATCAATAGATTGCCAGCAGGTATGGGAAATGCGGAAACCTTCGACCAAGGCAGCACCGATGGTAGAACGGCGCATGAGAATAAATTCGTCGACGGATGCAATACGGTCTTGAGACCGATTCCGCGACTGTGTGACATGTGCATGACTCCAGGATTCAAAGGCGCGGTAAAAGCTGTGTGGTATGTTTAGAGGCTGTGAGCCACTCTCGGAGATAACTATAATACCGTTCGTAGGCGCCTGGGGTAGAGGTTGTGCGGAAACGGGAAAGAATACTGCAAGCCTGTCAGTTACGTCATGGGATCATGATGGCACGAAAATACGCACTCGTATAACATGGCCGCATATGGTTCTTCTGGGCGAGAACTCTCCGGGTTAGCAAAAACGCTCCTGGATATATGGTGCCAGGAGTGAACATCATCGGGCTTGTACCGGAAGTCGCTTTCGTCCGCCATATCGTCAGCCTGATTCGGACTCTTTAGCACATAAGACGACAACAAGCACAAACATGATGGACGTACGGCGAAGGCCCAGAAGAAGAACATGAGACCAGTAGTGAGGTGTTCTGAATCGGCATCAGGGTAGGTGAGAGCAGCAAACAGGTCGAATTTCCCGTAGTTTATGAACTTGGATCGTTTCCGGTCATCGTACAAATTTATGCTGCACGCCACCGTTGGTCGAGCCCACAAGGAGGAAGCCAGGAACAACATACCTATTGAACCAAGCACGAGCGGCGCGGTCCGCCTCTGCTTGGTGAGGGTTCACTCGTAGCTCAAATACACGGCCTGTAATGGCACAGAGATCTTGAAGACAGAACTGAGAGGGGAACGGCGTGTCGAAGATCATTATGAATTAGGAGAATAGTCGAAGAGGAAAAAATTGTACAGCTCAGGCTCGCTGAGGGAGGTTAGAAGTGTTACTGTGGGGGGAGGAGAACGTACCATGATCGGGCCCTTCTTATGCGAAATCGGGAAGGGAGGTTGTGATATCAGCCATGTCCGAAGTGGCTGAACCTTCCAAAGGAAGACTAGCATAAAAAAGCCACAAATTAAATTTGACCAGACAACGCCTACCGACCTGGTCGCTAGTACCTTGAGCATCACGACACATATTACACGTGAAGAAGACCCCAAGGACACCGCGTTTGTTCTAATGCGGTGTCTTTGGGGTCTTCACGTGTGATGTGTCGAATCTCGCCTCACACCACATGCGTTGGAGATAAGATCGTCAGACCAGCTGACGCAGCCCAACATGGTCTGGCCTAATTAGATCCAAAGTGAAACCAAAATTGATTCCGAAAAGACCCGATGATACTTTGTAAAGCCATCCTGTGGCAAGATGGCACCTGACAGGATTGACGGTTGAACATCTGCCATGCAGTGCTTTGTTCCTGCGCTTCGGTCCTTCCGAAATGTCCGTCCAAAACCCAAAACATGGCCTGAGAATATTTCTAAGATCTCGATCTGGAGGACGATTCGGAGTGATGGAAGAGACGTGAGTCCCGGACGTCTCAGAAAAGATGAATGGGGTGCGCGAAAACTACTCACGGGTCTGTGCAAGAACCATCTTAGGACTCCGCAACCGGGTGACGGCAATGCGAGTACACGAGGCTGCGACTGACGTGTTTTATGAATGGCGTGCGCACGAATTGCCACAACGACAGGGACAGATATTATCTCACTTTGACTGCCACCTCACATGTATGTTTTTTTTTTTTTTTCATCACGAACAAACGTGTGCAGTCGTTTATCATAATCAATCACCTCGCCGGGACGAAGAATAACACAGTACCATGTCATGAATGGAAACAGTTGGCCTACGCGTCGGCAACGTGCAAATTTTCTACCCAGTTCGACTTCGACCAATTAAGGGCCACGCATCGATGGTGGATCAGAACTCCTTGTTTCCGCCGTACCGTCATGTGAATATGTATTCGCCTTACTCATCCGAACAGGCATCCGAAGTGACGACAGCGCCCAATGCTATACCTCTCGCGGCGTGTCGGGGTTGCATGCAAGGACGTTCTAGTGGCGATCGCGAACGGCATTTCAGGCACTCGTATGTCTTGGTGCGGTGTGGTGCATCTGTTCGTAGGGTTTCGCTTGAAGCCGCGATGGTTCGGGTAAGGACTACCCATGTTCAACAAGTCTAATCTAATACAGGCCATATGTTCTAGGGTCACTTTCACTCGAGCAGTGTTACATCAGTCCGATACAACCGTCTTATTATTATTGGCGCCGGTTACACGAACCATACGAACAAGGTTTGGTTTCGTCTAACACAAAGGAAAACGAAGAATTCAGCGCGTCTCTTTGTGTCCAACTTTGGTTGCGCTCAACCCCAACTTCGCGCCATTCGCATGGCGATTGTGTTTTCTTTCGCGAGCAAAAAGGGTCCAAATATGGCCCACCTGGGTAGCCCAGTCAGCCTTAGCGAGTCGCTGGTGTCAAGCATTATTCGGGACGCTGTCAAGTTGTTGACGGCATTCTGCTCTGGTGCCGAGGTGTTCTGTTCACGCAAGCGCTGTTTTTGGACACTAAGCACAGCGCTTTACTGACATTACTCCTCGGTCTATGTAGGGGGGCTATACTGAATACACTTGGCTCTCCTTGCCGAGCTACCCGCGATCCCATGGGACCTTGGACACTTGTATGTCCTTGTGTTTCGCGTTCAACGCCTCTTGCGTGCTTAGGACTGTGGCGACCGCATCTCCATTCACCTCACCCACACCATATCACGAGCTAACCGCCGCATAGAGCTAACTGCCGCATGAAATGGACGACGGTGCGGGCATTATCATCGAGATCGCCATTCTGAATGCTGCGTCCCTGTGGCGGACCCACTGGAGGTTGATCTAGAGTAATCATCCGTGGATAGTATCTCGGAGGGTCTGTTGTCACCCACAGCTTCACGCCGCTCTTCGTGGCTGTGAACTAGACACCCATCGTAGGTTCCTCTGATCTCTCCTTTCCATCGAGTCGCGTACAGCAAGTGTGGCGCTTAGCCAACTGAATAACCCCTTAGTAGAGACCGGGTTGCATTAGAAAGCCCACCACCAAGTCTCAGCGTGGTTGGATGCTGCGTGATCTCGCCACCATCAGAAAAAATTGCGATCGACCCGGACACTCGAGTGTTTCACCCGCCGCGTTCGGATCCGGACCATCCAGTGAGAGCCATCCCGCCCAATATAGCTCTCCCCCTCTCGGTATCACCGTGAAACAACACCCGTGCATTTACAGGTGTCTTGGGATGATCTGTGTGCATGGTACACCTTCATTCCATGCGCCACACACTGGACGCCACAGATGCTCGGTATGCAGAGAAATCCCGAAGCCCCGACCGTGTTCTCTGTGGGCGCGCCCCGGATTGATCTTTGTGGGCACTCGCTCCACTGCCTTGAAGAATAGTCACCTGGTATATTTTTTTAATGACCGTTAGTTCTCAAGCGATAAGGAGCCGTCAAGAGCTGAAATAATATATTCCCTCTTCCCCCTTGTTCCCCCTGATATATTCTGGTTCAACGTGATACGGAAAAATAAATAAGAGAAAGTGAGAGAAGGGGGAAGCGTCAGGGCTGTACGAATGTATCTGACAAACCATCTTCGCAATCCGCTCTCACCCCGTTCCCAGAAATGGTTCCCTTCAACTCGCAGCTACAATCCACGAGCGTCACAACCATCATGATATCCGTAGCCAACACGAACAGATATGTTTCTAATCCGCCTTTGAACGTTTGAACGAGCAATGACCCAGGTGGCACTGCCAGTCAAAGGACCGTCTAGTCCCGTGCACGGTCATCTTCCTTTGAAGCCCCTCTTCTCTTGTTCACCTACATCTCGCGTTCTTAAATGGATGACCCACAAGCGAAGGCACCATCGAAAAGGGGATCTCGTTTATCCGGGTCGAGGTGTCCTCCACGGTCATGTCCCCTTTCGAGCCCGCCGGCACGGGGATGTTGTGCAACGCGAGAGCTAGCCACTCCTATAGCCATGTTTGACAAGTCGGATAAAGTAACGCCACCTAATACAACACGATGCATGTCTCTTTTGGATTTGTTCCATTAAGTCACATGGTTCATAACCCATCTCAAAAAAATATAAAAACATACCTTGGCATCGCTCAGGGTGTCCGAGGTGTACGTCGACGGACACACAAAGGGCAAACAAACGTTACGGAACCTGCTTGTCATGCCGTGTCCACTCGTCCTGAAATACTGATGGGCGATCGACTGCATAGGACATGCGATGCCTATGTATTCACCTTGACGGACGAGACGGCGCCCAACGACAAAGCAGTGCCTATAACAAGATTAGCGCCACCCACATTGCGCAGCGGGGACGTCCCCGGCGGCACGCATCCGAACAAATCGACACCGTTCCCATACCCTGTCACGCGAAGCGAGGAGGCGGTACAGTGTACAGTAAACACCAAGACCAGACAAGGCAACTTTCACCCTCATGGTTAGCGGCGCAACAAGAACACACATGGGAGATCTCGACATCGTTTGAAAATGACAAATATCCAAAACCATTTATTTGCACTAAAACTTCAAATTTTAACGAAAAACTTACATTTCCCGGACGAACATTGGGCATTTTTTGTATTTAAACGTGAGCATGAAACATCGATATCCCCAGTGTGTGCATATGATCACACCCTCTGTCATTTCACCGTTAGGGCCGTCTCTTGGGCGCGATTAAAATCAGTTTTCATTTACCGCGTCGAGTTGCCCAACAGGGCAAGTCTGAACCAGACGGACGATTGGTTGTCAACACCGGTCTGTCGTCTTGTGTGCGTCCTTGTATGTTTTCGTTGGGACGTGGTCGTAATGGGGTGACCATAACATGTGTACCCTCGTGGCTCCCCCATCACTTTTTGGGGTGCAGAGTGCGTAAGAAACAGCACTGGCTCCTGATGACCACATCATGTATTTTTACACAGCTGATCAATCCAGCCATCCTCGGTGGCGTACCTGTGCGGCGTGGTGTCAGCGCCATGAATCAGTTGTGAGACCGACCAGAAGCAAGATTCAATTGACCGAATCTAAGATCGTGGGGATCGGA
The DNA here is from genome assembly GCA_018397855.1 of Boletus reticuloceps. Classification (NCBI taxonomy): domain Eukaryota; kingdom Fungi; phylum Basidiomycota; class Agaricomycetes; order Boletales; family Boletaceae; genus Boletus; species Boletus reticuloceps. The sequence continues at coordinate 822,472 of JAGFBS010000019.1, forward strand.
TTATCTTTGTCGGGCTTGGTAGCATATTGGCGGGGGAACGCCGCCTGCGGCTCATTGTCTTATATCAGCGCGGTAAAGAACGTTAGGCGGAAGACAAACTTAGCCCTGGGACTATGAAGCGATCTAGTGACCACACACATCGCACAGCAGAAGCAAATATGTTAGACCGAGACAATCGGATCGTACCTTCTTAGAGCATCGTGGGCAGCCAAACTATTACTCGGAGACGAGTAGCCTCCGGTTCACAGTCCACGGTGATATACAACCCTCCGGGAGCATCACTCACCGATTACCCACGACTGTTGGTCCTACCTTCGTGCAAGTTAGCCATCCAGTAGAGCATCGCCCTATTCTTGGTGACTTGCCAACAGCCCCTGTGAGGCGCCTGCCACTGGAAATCCTCAAGGTGCAAACTCCGAACAAAACGCCAAGCGCGCACGATGGGCGATGAGATGCAAACACAGTTATCAATGCGTTACAATATTCGAATGACATACAAGTCACGATTTTAAGCGTCTATTTCGTGGCATCCAACAGCCTCCTCTCCGCTTCCTTGAAGTTGATGACATTCCATATCGCATTGAGGTACTGTAGGCGTGTGAGTGACCATCGTCTGACGCCAATTCCAAAAAAAAAAAAAACTCACGTCGGCCTTGACGTTGTGATACTTTGCACAAGAAAGACAATGATCAGATCGGCTCACCGCGCGCCCATTAAACTCACCTGGAGGTAAAACGCCTGCAAAACAACGATAAGCAAACAATGCAACGCATCCATGCTATCCAACACGTACATGTTCCCAGATATCCACACCAATAATGGGTACGTGCGCTAAAACACCTCATGAGCTCCACATGCATACCCCTTAATAGTCCATGACATACTGATCAACGGGTCCTGGTTCGCAGTCGTGACCAGTTCGAGCTTCTTCGTTGACGCATTGTATCCCTGTGGAACCGCATGTCAACACACACCGTCCCGCGCCGCACGCGGCACCACACTCACGAGCCAACCCCACCCGCTACCCTGGACAGCGGCCGTCGTGGCATTAAACTTTTTCTTGAATTCCTCTACAGACCCAAACTCGCGCTCCAAAGCCTGCTTCAGGGGCCCGTCCTCGAGCTTCCCCCCATCCTTGTCCGCAGGGGACATATTGGTCCAAAACAACGAATGATTGATATGTCCTAATCATTCCCGCCCCGTCATTTTCAGTTTCAATTTTTACCCGCATACAACGCATACACGAGACGCAGACCAAAGACAAAAACAGAAACGACCAAACAGCCAATCAACAAGGCAAAAGGCACACAAAATGTACGCAAATCTCGCACTCACCTCCACCGTTGAACTTGAGCGCAGATTGCAAGGCAATCTTTTCGCGCGTCGACGACGTCTCGGTGTACGACTTTTCAGCCGCGTTGAGACCGTTGACGTAGCCCTGGTGATGCCGCGTATGGTGTAGCTTCATGATTTGTTCCGAAATGTGGGGTTCGAGTGCCTGTCACGGATGCAACATATGTGTGTGTACGTCCCTCAGTGGCGCGCCCCTTGGGTATCGCCCAAGAAAAAACAAGAATACGCACGTTGTAGGCGTAGGGCAGGTCTGGGAGCGTGTGGAGCGAGGCGACGGTGCCTTGCCTGACGAACGCACGCGTGAGAGATGGTCTTACCGAGATTCTAATGATGGACATCATGGTGAAAGACAAAAGACAAGGGCGATGGTGACGACGAGAACAAGAACGCTAGTGCCAGCTCGTGGATGCGGTCGGAATACCGCTCACGTTTTGTGGATAACGTCATACCCGGCGGCATAATATTCTCCCCAAATATTGTAATTTCAAACTCCGACGAACCTAATTTGCCTTAGTCTTCGTCAAGGTCTTCGTCATGTCCCAGTTGACTGCAGTCATGCTCATAAAACTTTATACCGTATAGAAGGCGCAGCGACAGGCGATACAATGATGGCTGTCACACAACGATCTGTTCGTCGACGCAAACTTACATTTTTGTTCCTCCATCAGCTAGTTAATCTCGTCCACAAAAGAAGGATGCTTGAGAAAGACACTCAAACCAACGTTTGAGATCGATCGAAACGCTTTACATTCATTTTAACCTAGTTCAATAATCAACACGCCGAGCGACAATAGAAAAAAAATACGCGGAGAAAAACGGACGAAAGCAATAATGATCAGTTGAATGAAAAATGACAATGAAAAAAGACAGACGATAACTCAAAGAAAGAAAAGTCAAGGAATAGACGGGCGATTCATATCACAGCAAAGAGGAATAAAAAAATTAAGAGACCTCATCGGCCCCATCCATTGCTCCCAGCTCGACCTCGTGACCTTGCTTGCGGAGCCCATTGTCGGTCACTACGCTCCCAATCCATTCGATCCCGGTCCGCGGACGGTCCCCGTGGGATATATTGAGAACCCCCGTACGGCGGCCGAGGGGGTACATACGGATGCGTCGGCTGAGTCATACTCCCTCGTAGAGCACGGGGCCCACTTGGAAGTGGTCGAGAAGATATCGGCGTCGGTGTAAGACCAGCATTGTTCGACAACGGAGAGCGGGAAAGCGGGGGAACGGGCCGACGAGGGACAGGCATTGTCGAGGATGAAGTAGGCCCAAAGCTTGGTGATGATGGGTGGACGGCACCGAAAGAACGCGGTTGCGTAGGTGCTGTATGTGAGCGTGGCAAATAGGATTTTGGTGGAGTGGAGTTGGTAATCTCGCCATCTTCGTGTGAGGGGCGGCGAGAAGATGGAATACTCGACGATGACGACGGGACGTAGGCATGTGGCAGTGAATTCGCATTGAACGTAGAGCTAGGAATACCAACTGAATTTGATCGCGAGTTGATAGCAGAAGGAGACGTTGATGTCGGCATGGAGGTTGGTGTTGACGTAGAAGCCGGGGTTAAAGGGGGAGCCGATCCAGGTGTAGCGGTACGGTCAATCGTCGTCGTGTCGCTCGTCTGCCTGGTCGTCAATGGCGGTGGCGGTGGCTCGGGAGCAAAGCTCACAACGTCCGGCGTACGATCATCGGTACCAACAAGCCCGCTCGGTACGATCGCATCCATTATCTCTATTTTGGTTATGAGCGTCATTGGAAGTTTGCGGTTGATTTGGGTCCGCATCTGATCCGTGTCGTTCCTCTCCCCTGAAACACATGACGTAATTGCTGATGAATGCGCAGGCTGCTGTGAAGTTGGTAGGGTGGCCGGAGCCTTGGTCGCTTTGATTATGGAGGGCGATTGTACCGCTGCGGACCGTTTGTTATCTTCCGCCGTGACTTTCTTGTCGATAGACCGCAGATCGCGAAGAGCATCGTGCCCATGCACCTTAACGCCGTCAAACCCATTCGCGTCGACATAGACTGTCTCAGAGGTGTCTAGAACATCCTCCTTGACGTCGGCCATCTCCACGTCCCGACCGTTGACAACCCCCCCGGAATCGGAAGTCGGCACAGTGCCGACATGCTCGCTTGCAAGGTCGCGTTTGACATCAACGTTGGGGCTGGGTGGCAATATAGGACTGTCAGGGGTCGCAGGTGAACTAAGCGCTTTCGCCGCCATTTCCTCCTCTCGTTGCTTCTTCTTGCGTAGCGCAAAATCCTTGAGCGACATTTTGACCTTGGGCGGTGGTGGGGGTGACGGTTCTCGCGGTGGCTGCGGAGGCGTAGGATCAATAATCATCGGTTCACCTTGTGACGTCGTCTCATTGACATTAAACGCCGTGAGCGACGAGTCGTTTGCAGGCGCAGTTCCGTCCTCGACGGAGAGGATAATTTGAGGCCGGGAATCTGGTGGCGCTTGGGAGGGGGACCCAGGGGCACGTAGCATGCACTCGTCCTCCGCAACATGATTAATCCTGCCCTCAGAGGACGTGGCAATTGAGGGCCCACCGCCATCTTGCGCTTGGTGATCTCCGATGACGTCAACTTCGACGTCCATTGCATCGCGGCCCCATGGCGAGACACCATCATGGGCATCAAGCGGCTTCGAGTTATCCGATGTCGCTCTCCCTCTCAGCCGAGGCATCCCGTTCAATATATCTGGAGACGCGAACCGAACGCGATGCACATCCCCATTTGTAGGACACTTCTTCTCCACGTCCGACGCAGGGTGTATCTCGTGTCCTGACTCGGGAGAAGACCTATACGGTTGCTGATACTGTGTTTCGGCAGGTGTATCACGTGTTCCATCGGGAGAATCGAGGGTCACCATTGGTGCAGAAAGAGACACGGGCAACGAAGGCGGCTCGTTTTGCGGATGCACATGGAGGGGTTTAGACGGTCTATGAGGTGGGGAAGAGGCGTGATTGTCGGAATCACGTGTCGAGGCGGATGCGAAAGTGCCTATCGACGCGGATTCGTTGGGACTGCACAATACGGGCAGATGGGGTGTAGATGATGCATCCGGTGAGTGCAGGGAGAGCTTTGAGAAGGTGGTAGAGGGCGACACGCCAGGTACCAGAGGTGAAGGATGTGACTGCACAGGCGATTGCGTTGCAGGCGAAAACGACATTGAAGGGGATAGAGTGCCGTGGTTGGCTTGTGACGCCAAAGAGGAACGCGTGACGGTCGGATGAGGAGGGGCTGGAGTAGTGGAGAAAGTTCCTTGACTGGGTGTGGGCGTTTGACTCGATCGTTCCGATGATACAGATGTCGACGTCGGTGGAGGTATCGACGTAGCAGAGACACTGTTCTTGTCCCACTGAATGGAACTACGAGGAGACGCGCTACTCGCCGCCTGAGCATGCGCAAGAGACGAGACAGTGGTCGGATCGAGCGAGGCAGGCATCGGCGGGGGTGGCATCTGCCGCGTATCTATCGAGCCCACGGTGAAAAACGACTAAAACGCTGTACATGTATCCACTTACCGTCCAACCCATCAGCTTCTGTCTCCGTATCAAAGTCCGTCTCCTGCCCACCTGCACCGTCTTCCCCATCACCGTTCACGCTCACCAAGTTCTGCCTACGACGGTTACCCTTTCCACTGCCACTGCTTCCCTCCGCAGCACCGGAAACAGAGATCGGACTCTCCGCAATAGTATCAGGGGGGCTTCTCCATCTTTCATGTGCTCTCCAACTCTCAGCCGGTGTCGAGTGGTCGAGGGGCAGATTTCCTTGCGGTGGCTCCACTTGGCCAACTGGATGTTGAGACCAAGCCTTACGCATCCGCGGAGGCAACGTAGCCGGGGAAGCAGCGACATTCATATCGTCCTCGTCTGTCATTCATAGGAGAGAATATCAGCAACCTGACCACAGGCAACGACCGAAAACGAGCAGGCTAGCAAGCCAAAAAAGGAGTGTAGATTCCACCAAAGAACCACTCACCGTCAGCCACCCGCGCCTTGCCTTTCCCTTTACCACCCACATGTGGATCCCCCTCTGCGAGGACTTCAGGAAACGCTCTGAGACTCGACGGCACAATCTCCACTCCGCCCCACCCCCCATTCATTGATACCTTTTCCCGCGTCCTAAATCCTCGTTTAACACCTACCAACGGCCCCAAATCAATCGCTTTCTTTGCCTTTGACTTCAGCGACGACGAAGACGCAGCACTGCTTGCATCCTTTTCTCCATTGACTTGTACCGGATCCTCCACTTGGCCCTTTTTGCGCACCTTGCGCTTCTTGACCCGTCGAGTCCGGCCGTCGACTTCAATCGTTGATTCCATCTCGATGTCCACGTCTACATTCACACCCAAGCCCCAATTGCGACTCGGACGTGACTCGGGCTGGCCATCCCCTTCCACATCAACCTCCCCCTCACCATCGTCCCAATCTTCGCTAGCACAGTTGACTTCGGACGAGTCACCGTCGGATCCCTCGGAAGTCGTCTCCCCACCGGGCCACGGCCAGCGTCCTTCGACAACTTGTTCCATAACACGAACAGCACAGTCTCGCGTTGAAGAACCGCAGGCACAAGTCGTAAACGTACTGCTCAGAGCATGAAGAATCGACGTAAATTGAGCACGAAGGTGCTGGAGGTGGGCTGGGCTGTATACGTATGTCCAACGCGATGACAAGCATAATTTATATGAAAAGGAAAATCAGCAATCGAAATTTGGACGACAAACATGAAAATGCGCCGGAAGACAGAAGACTCACGCAAATAGTCCAGGGCTTTCCATCAATGCAGGTAACATATGCACCGCATGCCCGTCGTCCCACTCCCAGCCCAAGACAATCTCCTCGTCTGCTTTCAAGTCCCGCAATGCGAACAGCGCAAAAGAGAGACTAGTCGGGTCCGTTTCGGACGCGGACGTCGAAGGCCCATCGTCTTGGTCGGACGAGTCATCTGTCTGTTGTCCTGGCATCTGCCGCGATGTTGGAGGGACAGACGTAACGTCGACGGTTTGCGGTGGGACACCAACCTCGGAAGCGGTATTACCATCAGACGCCGCCTTCGCGCAATCAGCCTTGTGCCGCATCCCCTTCCCCTTCTTTCCACTACAAATGACTGGCCGCACCACGGCGTTTGGCCAACATCCACACCTTGCCCATCTTGCTTTACCATCCGCATCATCTTCCTTGGCCGCGCCGACTCCATTTTCCTTCTCGCCTGAATCAGGAGGGTCAGGGACGCCTCCAACGCCCCGCGCGTCCAATCCAACCTCCCACCCACCCCCGACGAGCCTCACCTGAGGTTTTCCCATGCCGAGATGGGCGTACCCGTTTAGCGGGTCAGCCAGATACGCAGCAGAGGGGACAATCGCGGCCGTATAAGGTGCCAGGAGAGTGGTCGCCGGGATCGTATCATTTGGTTTGGAGGATGAAATTGTGTTTGTGGAGGATGTAAGAGGGGACTTGGCGCATGGGCGTGGTTGCGATGAACTAGGTACAGGGGTAGTCATGTGATTGGATATAGGCGGTGAGGGATAAATAGAGGTATGCGAGAAAGGGAAAGGATCCGAAGCAGCATGTAATCTGGGAGATGGAGGACGGAGATGCGCGGGTGTACATGTCGTCGAAGCTAGGTTGGAGCAAGACATGGATAGGTCGGTCCGTAGCACAGTCTGAGGGACGAATACGTCCTCAGCATTTCCGTCCATTATCACAGGTGTCGTATTATCAAGAGGAGACATGGAATAACCATATCGATCCTGGTACCTGCAGGGTCATTAGCAAATGGATATATGCATACAAACAAAGGAAAGCAACGTCGCCTGCATGCAACACCGTCGAAATTAAAAGGCAGCAGGGACGACATAGAAGACGACAAAAGAAAAACTAAATCACCCTTGTGAGTCGACCCTTGTGTATCCTCCATCATTATAGGTCTTCGATGGTGGATGTATGAATGGCGATGGCGACGGCGATGGCGGATTGAACGCAGTGACACCTCTCCAGGCTTTTGCGACGCGAAGTAATTGGGCGTAAACCGCAGGGTTTGGGTAGATATCTGGAGGAAAAGTGACCGGCGTTGGGGGTAGGCTGCTGGACGCGACTGAGCCGTTTCCATTAGAATGCGATATGCGCGAGCTACTAGCTTGCGTCGAGGTATGGCTCGTGGAAGGGATAGATGGGGATGAGGGATTAGAAGGAGAAAGTATCGACGCACGCCTCTTCTTCCTCGACGAACCAGAGCCCTCGATGGCAGCAGCAACAGCACTCCCCCTCCTCGATTTTCGTTCCGCACCCGGACTTGTCTTCCTCCTCGATGCTGGCTTCCCAACACCACCACTTACTTCGTCCACCGCCAGACTCCCGCTGATTCCATTGACACCCGTTACCCCAGGTGTCCCTCCATTCGCCCCGTGTGAAGCCTTCATGCGCATAGCCTTAAACCTCCCTTTTTGGGTCTTGACCGCTCGCTCTTTGTCTACCTCCAGAGTGGGATCACACACCCAACACTTCCAGAATTCAGGCACCTCTCCACCTTGGACGATGCCGAAACAGGCTGCATGACACCATCGTGAACAGTCGTCACAGGCGATCGAAAAGCCATCGTCATAAGTCAACCCACAGATACACGAGATGGCATCCGAGTCTGGCGGGGGTGGCGCAGCAGAAAGAGCGAGGGGATGCTGCGATGTAGATGGTGATGCAAGGGGAAGTTGAGAAGTCGGAGGTGTTTGTGGCGGAAGAGATCCGGAGAGAATGGGAGAGAATGGACGTTGTTGAGGCTGTCGTTGCGAGGGTGCCGACAAGGATTTCGTGGACACACTTGGGAGTGGCCGGTTCGGTTTGATGGGTGGCGTTGAGGATGTCGCGAGAGGATGGGGAGACTGACGTGGCTTGGCAGACGACCCGTCTTTCGAAATGTATGGGATTAGTGGCGCCGCAGTTGTTGATGAGAGTGCTGGTGATGGCTGTTTCCGTTTGAGTGGGACAAGTGAAGACGGGAGTGCGGACTGGAAGACAGGTGGGGTACTTGTTCGATCGACAGCAATGCCAACGCTACTCGAGGTCAGGGACGGTCCATGTGCGTGGGCAACGTGGTGATGAGGGTGTGGTTGTGGTTGCGGGTGGGACTGGGGGGCGTTCAAGGGAGACAGACCGAGCAGACCAAGGGCGGCTTCTGTCGCATCGCTGTTCATCACACCCACGAGATACACCAAATAAACACCTGATTGAGTCGTCCCCTTGTTCCAGTCGCCGTCGTCGATGTCGATTGTGAGCGCTGAGCGTTTTTCTCGTTGCCGTCGCTGTTGTTACTGGCAAGACGGCCACCCTTCCTCGCTGCACTGACCGCTTCCCAAGAGTAAACTGCGAGATCCCTTTGAGCTCAACGAGCTCGACAACGAGCAGACCAGAAAGATGAGAGTTGCGAAAGACAAGTTGGACGTTCCCTTGCAAAGTCACCCGTTCTAATTCACTTCCTCTTTCTCTGCTCGCTTTTCCTCCAAACACAAGCCAACAAAGGGGCTTTTCCCGTCCTTTCAAGCTCCGACTCAATCTCTGCGTCGTGTCCGTTTGGCGGCGTAGACGACGTCGCTAGTCTCCAAACTCGAACTTATTCGACATCGCGTGGCCCTGCAGCTCCATCAGCGGACCGGACAAAAAAAACCTGATATGAGATCTCTGCGATGGCATTCGGAAGTCGTACTTCTCCACCCGTACAGAACAAACAAACACTTGGCTGCGGGCGTGACGGTCGCGACCCTTCGACGGTTCTCGTTGGACGTGTGAGCAAATATGAATTTGGGCCAAACGTGGCATCCCAGACGTAAGCACTTCCATTCTGCCTTCTTTTACACTGAACCCGCCGTCTCCCATTGCCAAAAAAATGTTACATGCTACGTATTACGACTAGTCTAAGAGGGCTTCATGGAACGGCTGGAATCCGTACCGTCAAATTACCGCTGGTATGGAATGCGTGCAACCAGGCAACTCAAAAAAAAAAAATCGAACACGGCTTGACCCTTTTCTTCTAATTCTACTACCCAGTTTCTCTCAACGTGACGTATACACCTCGATGACTCACAACCACGTACCTGAAGTCTGTCTTTGTCCTTCTTGATCCCGTCCCCACCGGTCCTTGTGTACGTTTGTACATAAAATTTGGCAAACAGTCCCAGGAAACTTGTGATGAGAAGAGTACCAAACATCGCCGCTTTCTCGTCACCAGCGCAGTCTCCGATATGCGGCAAGTACGGCCAATACGTGAACGCGAAGTGTTGGTACACTGCAGTGAACGATGTCAGTCAGTCTAGACTTCTCTGCGCGGCATTGCCCGACGCTGTAAATCTGACTCACTCCCGAAATGGAACAGGAATACGTCGATGATGAACTGGACTATCTGCATCGTCGTCAGATGCCTTTTCCACTGTCAAGTACATACGACATATGCGCGTCAAAGTGAAACCAAAGAGATGATGGACGCACCCAAAGCTTGGCGCCGCCTGCGGTTGCGAAATAGTAATAATCTGCCAGCCAGACGTGAGGACCCGCTCGAAATGGCGCATATATGGAGCTTACACATCACGACATGCACTCCCAAGTTGAGGCAAATGATCGCCCATGCCTGCAAAAGAAAAACAGAGTCAGCGGAGAAGCAAGGCACCCAATCCATGCGTCCGTCACCCCGCTAAATTTGGCGTCATGCTGAAGAAACGTCAAGAGTGCCGTTGTGGAATGATGGAAAACATGTAAAAATGCTAGCATGTAGGGGTTATTGTCGTGTCAGCGACGCTAATAGTGATGAAACGACTTGCAGAGCGGTCGTTTCTTGAGCACCAAAAACACGGTGTCCAAGAACTCGATGTACTTGAAGTAATAATTGATAATGTAATAAAACTCGAGTCTCTGAAACCGTCTGCGTCAGGGAAAGATCATCTCGGATCCAAATTAAGATTTCACTCTGGTCCATGACGCTTTTGCACATAACGCGTTGAACGCACCGACGGTGTACCATAACTTTGTGACCTCTTCGATTATCAGAACAAGTAATACCAGACTTGAAAGCGAGAGAAACGCGTTGTGGACACGAAAGGCGGTTTTCAGCTTGAATGCAAGCTGGTCCTTCATGATCTCCTGCAAGCCGAATACGACCGCCAAGTAGGAGATGATCGCCGTCGATACTGCGGGCCATGTAGACATTGGCGTCTGCCCCGGAATCCACGTGGTGAGAAAGGGGGTAACTGAAGGTAAGACGGAGATTAGGACGTCGGCTATCATGGAGTAGGACAAACGACAAAGTCCGCTGAACCGGTTCAGATGGAGGATAGGACAAGGACAGGAAGGAAGATCTGAACGGAATCGAGGAGTTTTATATTGAACTTTTGGGCTTACTAGTGACATGACAGCATCTCTTGATCTGGGTAAATCAATTTCCCGATTCAACGTACGCCGCTTTGACTGCGAAATATTTGGCTCGCTAGCTCATCCAGCGACAGGCAATTAACCTCGCCGTTCCCTCCAAGCCAGCAACGCCGTTGTCGCCCGAGATCCCCCCCCGTTGGGACAGGCTCGTAGTGTTGGCACAATGTTCAGTCAGTTTGCGTACCCGTACCAACTCAATGTATGGTTTCGGAAAGAAGAGCCCATCAAGTCTTGGGATGAGTCGTCGGGTCAAACCTCCACACAAGCCCCTGAACAAGTCACAGCCACGACATCACTAAATTAGCCGAGTACCCGAGGTCGCCTCCTGACTTTGCCGAGCGGTTATCCGCATACTTGTGCTTGTTCTCCATCTCGCGTTGTTCGTCCTGTCGGTCGACGATCCACGCCCTAGTCGATCTGCATCATGCAAATCAACGGGTCTAAGTAATTTCTCTGAGTCACAAGTTTAGGCACCTAGAAGCCGAACGTAACGTTCGTTCAATACTAGCGATGAAGTAAGTACCTCCCGAGTCGCACGACTGCTCAGGCCGAATAGCGAGATTGTCAGAGCGTCAGTGAAATACGTCACTAAAAACAGGTTTGCCGCAAACGATTTCTCCTCTTTGTAACATTTCCATCGCAGTCACCTCTCTGATTCACAAGTGCATACGAGGAGAAAAACCTGTCCTGCTTCGGAACTTGCAGTCAAGAACGATTCGAGAATGATTCTGATTCAGTATTCATAGGGAACAACTCGGGTTGTGGTAACCCACGTGGATGGTATGACACTCGTACCCGCATCCAATCCCCTGTGTCGCTCACCCGTGGACCATGCGTACACGGACATACCCGTGCAAAACCCGTACCTGTAGCGTGGCAACGCGCCCCTGGCGCAGACGGGTACCTGTGCGGGTAGGTACGTGTAAGTATTCGGAATGACGAGGACAAGTTTTCCGGACAAAATGAGCTCTAGGGTATTCTGCGGTCTCTCGGTCAGCCATCAACACCCAGTCAGTGTGTTTCATACTTCCCCTTTCCAGTCGTTCCCCCTCTATAGTTGTGTGCAGCTTCGAGTCCAGTACGTACGTGACTTTGCCCGTCATACGCACAGAACTCTCCCGCGCGTCCGTCATCGTCTCTATCGTGCCGCGAGATCACAAGTGAGCGCCAAGCTAGCAGATTTCTTTCCTCCAAAGGCAGATAATATTGCAGTGGAGACTCATCTAAATATTAAATACCGAAATCCAATCCAATCAATCCGTCACGCCACCAAATACGATTTTTCAAACGATCAGACAAGTGAGGCGAACCGCTCCACCAAACCCAACCGCTAGATCTGGTCCAATTGCCCCTCAAAGGTTGGCATTAATGGGGGTGCAACCAAGGGCCACGCGGCCATCCTGAGAATGACATTCAGCAACCATCATCATCTCAAATCCTTGGTAAGCCAAATGGCGTACGTACAAATCTATTCGCCGGCGCAGCAGGTTGTCTGCTGGGTGCAACTGCCCACACCAACGCCTTGGATGGGCGAGCAACGATGGAGAACACGTCAAATCACTGCCCGACAACAATCAGAGCAACATGGATCTACAGTCTGGACGCTGCTGCAACAATTTACGAGCCCGTTGTTACATTTGTCATTGGCATGCCGATACCGACACGAGCGTGCGGGTAGGACCACGCCAACCGTGGAAAGAGGCTTCTCGCAAGTCCGGAAGACTTCATCATTACCACATCTTCAAGCGCTTCAGTTAGGGACATTTGATCGACTGTTTCGGCCTCCGAGGATTTATTGAGCTTACTGCAAACAAAGACGCAGTCAGAGCATTCCATGTGTACTAGAAACACCTCAATTGCGCCCTTGGCCATTGGTAGTCATCCGCGCCGCCGCATCTGCAACTGCCACTAGTACAAAGACTCCGAGTTAACTTCAAGTTGGTGGACTCAGTGACGTGAGCGGTCAAAAATTCCTTATGGGTCCAAGCGGCGGTATTGTAACCCAATTCTTACGGTACGCGGGAGTAAAATTAAGGGCGCTGCATGGAAACCATCGTATCGCCGAGACTCAAGACTTGTTGATATGCGAGGATCTTGCTCTGCCATGCTAACCTCAGCCTCAGAGAACCAGATATTCCGACAATCCACTCACGAGTCAGTCAACCCACTCGGACAACTCGACTAGCCACTGAATGCCGAGCGCTAAGCGTCCGAAGTTATAGTACCCCAGGCACATGAAAACTTACTGAATGACTCTTGAAAGGTAAACGTCTAACAAATGAACTAGAAAATACCATATACGATACCTTCAGTACCTCAGTGACCGAATCCTAAGTGAGAATCGTCAGCTACTATGTGCACCAGAATTTAACGGTCATTAATATCCTTCAGTCACACCAGAGGCCGAAGACAAAATTCACAACTTTAGACCAAGAACCAAATCAATTAGACCAAGACGAGTATGATTTTCGAATTATTAGCCAAGTGAGGAGAACCACTCCACCAACCCAACCGCTAAATCTAGTCCAATCACCCCTCAAAGGTTGGCATTAATGGGGGTGCAACCAACAGCGACGACACCATTCTAACAATCTTATTCAGCAACGATCACTGGACATCCATTCGGAATGAATACATACGAAGTTGTTGTTGTCACAGCAGACTGTCTGCTGGGAACAGCTGTTGCCGCCCACGCCAATGACCGAGATGGGGTTACAGGTCAAGCCGAGAGGAGTGCTAGCAACGACGTCAACTTGAGCGAGAACAGTCTTCAAGAAAGAAAATTCGGGCTTGTTGACAGCCTCCTTGTACTATAGAAATAACAGGAAACGCGTCAGCAGCAATCCAACACCAAGAAAAAGCGGTAGACACACAGTCTGAACGCTGTTGCAGCAGTTGACGGAGCCGCTGTTGCACGTAGTGCGTGCCTCAAGGTGGGAGGCAGAGGCAAGGAGAGCGAGGGGAAGGAGAGCAAGGACGCGAGCGAACATGGTTTAAGATTGAGTAGTAGCTAAAGAGAGTGCAGATGAGAGAAGTGGGCGATTGAACCTGCTGGTCAATGTCGTTCTCCGAGTCTTTTTATACCTGGAGAGCAAGACCCCGTCGGACGGATTACGTGCGTTGCTTGTTTGCCCGTGATCACAAAGATCACCTCCGGGCCCCGGCTAAGCTGGTGCTGTAAAATCGAAGTCAACAATGTGGCCGCTTCCCTGAAGCGGCCACTCTGGACTCTGGTCTGGGCTGGGCAGGACTCGGGTATGGGACCAACATTGAATATTTTTACGTTGTTTGCCGACATACCAGGTTCTCTTGGATACACAATAAACACGAGACGGACCTGAGCCATGTTGCTGCCTGGTATCATGGCAGCAAGGTGCCGCGACCAACACCGTGAATACGCTCACCTCTAAACTGATCAGGAAGAAAGATCGGAAGAAGTCCAGGAGACGCCCATATGGGCCCGATTCGGAGCGGATTTACAATGAAACCGGCAAACAATTGAGCGCATGTAGCGGAATGCTGGCATTCGGGCAACATTGTCCACTAGGAACGCGGCGGGCACGGTAAAAGTTTACAGAAGTTCCGTGACGTTCGTCCAAGCCGTAACTTCAAAGGTCACGTTTCCTTCCAGAACGACAACCTGCCAGTTGATGAATCGATGAGAGGCGACTCGTCGACAAAGTTCCCATAAACACGCTTGCAAAGTTTCCAGCGAGAGGGGACACAAACCAAAGTAGATGATACGAATCCTGTACTAATTGAATCTCTTTCCAAGCAACATTCGCAACTTTACACCGAAATGCATTGGGAAAAGCGAATCCCAGAACTTTTACTTGAAAACCACAAGGCCAGTGAGAACATTTCTTTCATTGGCAGACAAGTAATTGGAATGTTCTACTTGTTCATGCGACAATACCGTCCACCGAGTCTTGAGCTTGAGGAATGATGAATCCGACTCAGTTTCGAAACCGGTTAATCAAACAAACAATCGTTTACTACGAGGCTGGTTTTCACGCGGCAGAAGTCTTGCACACGTGATCAAAGGATACAAGTGACCTGGAATTCTCGCTGCTTCTTCCTTCGTTCTGATCAAGCTAGTAGCCCAGTGTTTCAGTGTGTGGTCGTTGTCGAGTTTGTAGCCTGTATGTGTGGTATAATCACTCCATATGGGATTCTCAAAAGGCACCGAGTGGTAACAAGCGACACAACAAATACTGGTCTGATCGGCGGTAACTCGGAGCCTACAGAACGGGTCAGAAGAAGTAGAATGATTTGAAATCCGCACGTACTCGTCGTGGCTGCAACAGGTGGTCTGTGAGCAGAGCAGCCGCTGCCTGTGCTGATCACGAAGAGGGATGCAGGTCAAGCCGACAAGGTCCCCGACGTTCGTAGTGACATGGAGGAAGTCGGTTCGTCTGTAAGAATCCCTGTTAATCCGGAAGCAATGGAATACTAGAAATACGGTCTGCACGCTGTTGCATCGGCTGATCGTGCTAGCGTTGCACTGGCTGCACGCAGGAGCAAGGAGTGCCAAGAGAAGGAATGAGAAGAAACAAGCGATCTTCAAGGATGGGGTAGTATGTAAACGAGTGGACTGGACGATGTGAGTGGGTGATGAGACTTACCCAGCCCTCGTTGTTCCTTTATACTTCACAGCCTGGTCCATGTCGTCAACCTTGAGCAACCGCACTGGACATTCTACAAATTCCTTTCTCAGCTGGTCGGGCGCTGTTACGGGTTTTTCTGTCGGCACATTGAAGGAGATCTGAATTAGTTCATTCTGGATCCACAATCCGTCGAGGAGGACATGATCAGGACTTTGTTCGATCATAGTAGCCATGGCTTGCCCATGTTGGCGCGTCATATACAAATTGTCATTGCACTAGGTCCGCAAAAAATCATACGACACTAAACCCCAGAATCGAATATACCTACCTCCAGTGCATTAGAGGGGTAGTCTTGGTAGAGATATAACAATGGTGCTCGAGAGGTACTTCAAGCTTCACTCCAGTTCCGAGTGGCACGCTGGGTTTCGGAGTCGGAGTTCAGAACGGCAGGTGTCCCGGCCCGAAAGCTACCCAAGATGTACTCGACACTTGGATGTGAGCCTTCTGAAATATTATTCGTGACGCACTAATTCACCTGGATAGGCAGGGGTGTATCATTAGCAGGCCCTTCTAGCTGATGCGGTCAAAATCAGACTGTTCATTCAAGTCGTGCTGGGTGATTTGGCTTGGGATGATGCGACTCCACAAAGTCACGTCGAGAGTACGTGAGGATGAACTCGTCCCTCTATCCCTAAGGTCGGTTCTTTGAGTTATATTAATATGGGGGTTGGGGACCAGGGCGCTGGTGAGGACTCCTTTGGCAGCTACCCCTTACGCCAGTAACCTTTAAATGGACTGTAGTGGGTGGTCGAGGCACTCGAAGTGAATTTCTCTGGGTACAGAATGTCATCACTTCGTATGATTTTGCACTCTATTGCGTTCCTGACTTGACATGGACAGACAGGGGCAGCATGAAACGAAATTGCAGGAACCATCGCGAACAAGACACATGTGTGTGACTTGCCTACCCATAACAAACTTATCGCTCGGTCGGACCTGAGCGGTGAGCAGGGAAGGGCTTTTCTTCCATGACCATCCCTCGTCGCATGTTGTACGCTTGTTCTTTCATCCATTTCCCCCCCTCCTGTGACTTGACAACACGCTCGTCGAACTCGAGCAAGAAAAAAAAAACGTTCGTTGACATACCTTGTCGCATGCTCGACCCTCATCCCTTGACTTTGAATCTCAACCTGAACCATGGTGGCCCTCGGTGATCTCGACATCCCAGACCACCTCACAACCACCGGGCCACACACTCGGGACAGCAGAATGACGACTCTGCATGCGTGCTCCCCGCTTCACTGATGTTCAACCACCTCTAGGTCCTAGGTTCAAGGAATCACCTTTTTTGTTTGTCTAGACGGTCAGATTTGGAACCCGGCGATTCGGATCCAGCCAGGTTGAAAAGGACCCTCTGTCGGACGTGAGCAAGGAAAAACGGGGATGGACGTCCCTCGTCGCATGCTGGGCCTGAGGCCCACGTCCAGCTTCTCTCATCGCCTTGGCTCGGCGTCTCGACTTGACATGATGATCGCTGCACAGGACTCAAGATGCCACGACTAGGACCACCAGGTTTCCGTACAGACTTGGACTCGAAACACGCCGCCACCGCCCAATACCCCATCCGCGCACTCAGCCTGACTTTCGCCCATGTACGAAGTGAAGCGGTACGGTTGCTCGACAACGTCTCCCCCTTTTCAACACACCATCTGAATCGGATATGACACACGGGCCGTTGGCGAGTTTTACCCCTGTCTTGCAAAGACCAAGGTTGCATTACGACGGACACGCGTGAGGTGAGCCGTCTGGCGTTTGGCGTCGGACCGATTCCCGCTGACTTGTTAGGGCCACATCAACCGGCTTGTGTGGGGAACCGCATCCGGGCCGAGTTCGCCCGCTATCATGGCGACGGCCGGGAACTGGCGTTGTGGTAATAGCGGTCACAGGCGATGGAAGGGGCATTCCATCCTATATTGAATCCCGAAACCAACTGATATATAAGGAGACGCCTGTCTACTACTCAATCCTTGATCCGAATCGGCGCAAGGGCCACTGGCAAGTTCCTTTTGTATCAACTATCAATGTGCAATGAACGTGCAGAACGTTGGCAGGCTGTGACAAGGGTATATCCAGCATTTTCACGTGATTCTATTTGACGCCGTGGTGATATCGCCCACGTGCCTTTCATTCAGCAGCACCGGTGTACGACGCAAGCGCCTCACCACACAATGGACGAGCAACGATCGATGTTACAACGCAGGACGAACAAAAACAGCGAGCGAGAAAGGGAGCGCATAATAAAAAAGACCCTAATATGTGTGGATAATAAGCGGAGATAATATACCCATGACGATTGCAACCAGCGAGGAAGAAGGTTTAGAAAAAGCGTACTGCCGATGCTGGGCACAAACGAGCAGGAAAAAAATGTACCAATAATGTTAGGGAGAGACAAGTCGTGGATCTCGTTTCGACACAGCGTTCAAAGTGCTGCAATGACAATCATCCTTCGTGTTCCATGGTTTCCTTTTCGTGTTTCTTCTTCATCGCGCTCACTGAGAAAGGAAACGGCGTCAAGCGGATGGAACTTGGAAATAGGATTTTGCGTACCTTCTCTCGATATCTGACCCGAATTGAGCCAACCAGACGGAAAGGCAGCAACAATCTGTCACAGCGACGTCGAGGTTCTAAAATAGACACGAGACACTCTGCACCCACCTTCTGATAAAGTATTTTCCGTGTACCTTGCTCGCTGACTTGCGCATTATTACCCTCCAATTCACTACGAACGCGGTCTTGAGATGCGTCAAGTTGGACAAACAAACGCAACGCACTTTTTCTCATTCTCCAATCGACAGCACTCGTTGCTCAGCATGACCAGTTGCCATACGATCGACTTCATTGCCTCTGTCAAGCGATACTTTTGAGCTGGAGGGTGTGCATCTCTTGCTCCGTCCTGTTTCGTTGTTCCAGAATCGCCGTCCGCTCCGCTGCCAGTACCACCTTCTTCTGGGTGTGCGTCGCCCGCGGTGGGCGTTGAAACAGTACCAGCCTCTGATTCTGCCCTGGCTTTCTCTTGTCGTTTCTCTGAGCGATGCGACATAAGTGCTTCGTGATAAGAGAAAGAGGAAAGGAGACGTACCCCATGCAACAACACTCTTTTCCCACTCTTCTCTAGCTTTGGGAAAGCCCTCCTTTGTCGATGTGGCGAGTTGTTCGAGTAATTCTTCTTGTCTATCCGTCAGAATCTTGAGATGGTCGTGAAAAATGGTTCGCTTGATAAGTTTCTGGTGGACACGTCAGTGCTTGTAGATCGGACAGCCGATGATGGGAGACGAACAGTCATCGTAAACTTGTTATAGGGGAACAGGACAGGCATCAGACTGAAAAAGTCTTCGTCATACTCTCCAAGCCGTACAGCCTTGAGCGCAACGTCTGCGAGGATTGGTTTGACCGAAGGTGGAAATTTACCCTTGACGTCCCACGATTCTGCATAGTGATGAGCGACAACAGACAGGTGATGGTGACTGGACGACGAACCTTTTGATATGGCAACCTTGAGCTCCTCGAATGCGGCCTGAAGCTCGGGGTGGAATTCACGCTACAGGTGGTGGTGAGAGCGAGAGAGACGAGTTGACGGAGAGACATACCAGGTCGACGACTTTCCTCTTCTTGCCATTCTCCTCGATGATAGTGTAGTTCTTGCGCTTCTTCCCAGCCTTTTCTTCGCCGACTAGACTGATAGGATGTTCCTTGGTGCCATCCTCGAGCTTGCTGGGCCCAGGTTCCGTAGTCGGAGGCTTTCTTGACTTTGGTTTCTTGGGAGTGCTCCTATAGGGGTAGTGAGTGGAATCGAACACCATGTGAAAGAGAGAGACTGACATGTCCTTCATCAATGCAACCTCACCGCTCGACACGTAAAAGCCCTGTTGTTTCGTCTGAGCAAAGTGGGTTCTATTATCAATGTTGAGTTCGGAGTCGTCGATGAACGGGTCAGAGACGTCGTAGTATTCGGATGTTGTTGGTTTCTTCTAACAAACACGATCAGATAGATTTGCAACGCGGGAGTTGTTGAATTACCTTCTTCCTTTTGGGCTTTGCTTGGTCATCGTGGGTCTCTTCACCTTCGCTCTCGCTAATGTCTGGTTTAGGAGGCGGAGGCGTCGGGGAACGCTGGCCCGAGGCTTTGGCGAGTGTGGCGATATCGACCTCGTACTTGTCGGGACCGCCGAGTTTGATGTCGAGACGGACCGTCGTGAGTGGTTGTGGAGGAGGGGGAGGAGGAGGAGGGGGCGTTGGTGAACGAGAGCGTGGTCGCGACTTGGACGACTTTGGTTTGGGTCCCGTGCCCGCAGCCGAGGCGGGTTTTGAGTCGGCTGCGGATGCCGAGTGTCTCATCTTCTTTGAAGGGGGTGGTTTGACATCGTGAGTGAGGTCGGGGACGGGAGTGCGCCCGTCGTTGCCAGAGGGGGGACCGACGGAATTGTCGCGGCTGCTGAGGTCGATAACGTCGCTGTGAGCAGAGATGGTTGCGTGGTTGTAATTTACGTCGAGCATTTCGACGTCGTCTTGCATGGTGGGGAGGAGGGGAAGGTGTTGGGGTGGAGGTTGCCTAAAAAGGAATGTTTCACCACCTCTCTTAGCATCTTTCCGCGACTTTTTTCTGCCCGTTTTTCCGTTCCTTGTCGACTTGGAATTTCGCAACTCTCGTCTCCATGTCCTATAAGCACAGCCACACTATGACTAAGCATCTCCTCCTCCTCCCTAGCTCTCGACAACAAGGTCGTTCTCAGCCACCACTCCCGCGTACCGAGGCTTTGCAGTCGTAGAGGTCCGATCTACAGACGGTACCCGCTGATGTAGCCATCCATATCCTTTTCACCGTCAGAGACGGCGCTCGTCTACTCTGCCTACAGGCTTCGGACGATGTTGGCGAGGATCCATACCCCAAGCATGTCATGGTCCGCTGGGGTACACCCGACGCGCACGCCATTGAATGACAAATTCGTCACCGTCATTTCTCCCCCACCCTCCATGTCGGACGACATCGTCTTTGGACAAGCCACTGCGGTTGCGATCGAGGTTCAGGCCCGTGCTTGCCGGTCACCTCGTATCTTGTTCGACAAGGACGGGGCGCCCAAATATCTCTTTTGGCTTTCAAACCCAGTGGGAGGAGTGCACTCCACATCCCTCCATGTCCGTGACTTGGTGAGGGACGGCCGTGATCGGGTCCTCGTAGACAGTGTCTCAGACCCTGGACCCGATGGGTTCCCCAGGCTATACACCGAGTTCAATATTCTCCCTAACCCGTTTCTTTACGATACGACAACTTTGATCGTTCTACAGACGATCTGGGGATCGAGCTTGACCATCGTCTCTGTCGATATCGAGACGGGGCATGTCGCGCACGAGCGATTGTGGTTCGGTGGGAGTCCTTTGGAGGCTTGGATCGTTTTGGCCACGGACGGTCGCTCACAGATGGTTTGCTC
Organism: Boletus reticuloceps; assembly: GCA_018397855.1. Classification (NCBI taxonomy): domain Eukaryota; kingdom Fungi; phylum Basidiomycota; class Agaricomycetes; order Boletales; family Boletaceae; genus Boletus; species Boletus reticuloceps. The sequence goes on from JAGFBS010000019.1 coordinate 843,337, forward strand.
TTCAAGTTCACTCACGAGTCCTCCAAAACTAGTGCTATAAACATCGAATCGCGGAGATTGGATCTGTAGAGAACCGTTGTATTGCAATGCAAGAAAGCGACGACTATTAAGTATCGCATCACACACGGAGGGCGTTGGCTGTTGAAGGCTGTGCGTCTCTTCATTCATCCAAACTTTACTGGAACGTTCGGTTTCGGAGATAAATATATCCATAAGCTAGTGGGTCGGACCGGAACGTCGGACATTGCCGATTGTATGACGGTCGTCGAGGAGCTCATCAAATGTGGTATTTCTGGCGTTCGGTGGCAGTCGCGGTGGATTATCACTGGCAACCGTAAGGATCTCTTTCGACGGATTCTGGCGGTAGTCGTCGGACAATACCCAGGCGTGTTCAAGGCTGCAGTCATGATCAACCCGGTGACGTCCCTGGGCGAGTTCGCCACGTCGGATTTGCCCGATTTCGAAATCGGGGGAGGCGTCGTATAGCCTGAGAGCCTATCGCACACGTCGGCAAACTCCGCACACCGGTGTTGCTGATCCTTTGCGTGTGCCACCCACGCAGGGCAAGAGCTACTTTCACGCACTCAAAGCGAGGGGTGTAGCGGTGGAGATGTTAGTGTTTGCTGGTGAAGGGCATGATATCGAGGGTGTGGAAGCGATCAAGGTGACATTCGAGTCTATACTGGACTGGTTCAAGGTACATAGGGCCGGAGATGACTAGCGGTGTTAGATCACAAGGCGATGTGTGAATTGTTACTTACTGTCCGTTTGCTCGTTTCCGCGGTGAGTCGCACTGTCAAGCGGATCGCATCGTGCAACCTGGTCCGAACTGCCAGTGCTTAACACAGCCGTCCGAGCCAGCGCCATGCCCAAATCGGCCCCATGCAAGGTAATTAAGAACGATTAATTTCGGGCACCGGGTCCGTTTGGGCCCTGGACCTTTGCTCGTGTGTGCCATCATCCCATCGCCACAGTGCATGCCCTGACAAAAGGGCATCTTCAATCCTTCTCTTCCGAGTCCTTCTGTTCCTCCTCGTCGTCATGTCCTCTGGCTCTCCATCGGCGATGGCCATATCCCTCGCCAGAGGTCCTCTGGTGGGCACGTTTCTCGGTTTAATGCAAGTGTTTGCTTCTCGTTACCCTGCACCCGCACGCACCCGCACTGACCCCGATTTTCCTTTCCACTGGCTGGGGACGACGCTCATCGACATAGATTATACGGGGTGACGTGTGTACAAGCTTTTTTTTACTTTCGGACGTACGAACAGGGACGGTTGGAGACTCAAATCGACGGTACGTTTTTGCTTTTTTTTTTTCCCCGGCCCCGCGGATCCCAATCCGTTATCCGACATCGCTCACCTACATGTTTTCTAGGTTGCCTTGCTAGTGTGGGAATATATCTCTCGCACGGATCGTTGATGCTCATGTTTTTGCTCTTTTGCTCTCCTGTGACAGGTTTCTCGACACGGTACATACGGCGTTGACCATGTGGGTCATGGATGATTATTTGATTGCCAAGTATGCAGACGTGGCTGCGTTGGATTTGGCAACATCGTGCGTGCCCTCAATGCGTCTCTTCTTATCTTTGTGTGGCAGCTGATGTTGAGCTGTTTGATAAAAAGGTTCTATGTGGTAAGTGTTGGATCCGTGTTCGTCGAGGAAAAGGTCTGGTGACGCTGTGGATTGCTTTCAAAGTTGACGTACACGCTCGGGGTGAGTACTCGAGTCCATCATCTGGCAGTCATCACATGTGCTGATCTACGGAAGCTGGTCATCGATTTCTACGTGTACATGTGCGTCGCGTTGGCTTTGGTGTGTGACTTGCTCAACTCAGCTGCTGATAGGTACTTTACCTGGCGGATATGGTTATGTCAGTTCAGTCATTCGTGTGTCGTCTCTCAGAGGGGGATCTCATCGACATTGTTCGTCCAGTCACAAATAGTAAATGCGTCGTCGTTCTCATGGTAGGTCTTCTTTGACCCTCGTTTGCGTCATCATTCCTGAACACCACTATCATTGACAGATCGTACTCTCCGTTTCACGGACAGGCAAGTTCGGCTCCAGCTTTTCGATCCCGCTGACACCTTGCCATCTCCCAGCCATCAGCATCGTCGCCACCATTCTCAGGTACCCCGTCCCTCTCTCGTTCACATCGTCACCCATGCCCACCTGCCCCTAGCGCCTCTGAACCGACTCTGAACGACTATCTATCCAATCCACGAACCCGAACCCTCATCCTCGTCGGAAACACGCTATTCATCGTCGGCGACACCTTTTCAGCAAGCGCGATGGCATACCATCTCTCCAAATTCAAATCGTGGGTACATGCGCCGCAGCGAACGCACACGCGTCCGCAACCGCGACCGCAACCACGGCGAATCGACACTGTCTTGAATCGGTTGTTTATTTTTGCCGTCGCCACGGGGGCATTGACGTCGTGCGTAGGATACATGCGTTGTTTGTGTTTGAGTGGTGATTGATGGCACCTGACGCACCGCGTGTCGCACATGTAGACTCGTCGATGTGATTGCGCTCATCTTGGTACGTCCCCCCCTCCCCCCTCTCCCGTTTCGCACCCACGGCTGACTGATACCCCCCCTCCCTCCCTCGACAGACGGTCGCACAACCAAACAGCTTCGCGTTCCTAAGTACCATTCTCATTCAAACACGACGTACGTCCTGTCCCTCCCTCCCTCCCTTTTTTTTTCTGACGCTAGTCCCTAATACCCACGTTGACAGTATACGCCAACTCGCTTCTCGCATCGTAAGTCCCCCTCTTTCCTCTCTCCTTGACACGCAACCCAACCTGGACAGACTCAACATTCGCAACTGCCGCCGCGCGCCCGTTCGACGACACCAGCGCCAACCCGAGTAATACCCACGTCGAATTACCAGCGATATCCCTCCGCTTTGCTCGGCCTTCAGAGGTATCGAGCGAGTCCGAGTTGGAGGCGGGGACGGGGACGGGCGTGGATACGCAGGTGGCTGGGGATGAGGATGAAGGAGGGAGAGGGACGGGACGGGAACACGGTGTGCGCCTCTTTCTTTCTCTCCATCCTAGACGCTAGACTAAACAACATACGTCAGACAAGTAAACCAGACATCGAGTCGTGGCAGACGACCTGCGTACAAGATCGGACTTTGCTCATGCATGATCGTTTTACTTAATAATCGCTCATCTTCTTGCACTCGTATTGATACCACCGCATCTGTTATCCTATCTGTTATACCGATACTTTTTTTCCATTGATAAACATCGTGGTCCAGAATGATATTACATGGTTGTATAGACAATCGTGGCCAGCGTGCAAAGGGAGAGAAATGGTCGGAACAGAACAAGTGTAATAAGAGAAACGAGGAGAAAGGGATACGTATATGCGTCGTGCAACGCGAACCAGAGTTCCCCACCGAATAAAGATTACCTGAGAGAGCGTGTGGTGGGCAATGGACGCGATCGCATCGCAAAATGTCTATCCATCTACTGCTTTGCCTTGGCAGCCATCTACACCCGGGACATTAGAGAACGAGAACAAGGGGGAGTAACCAACACGCACCAAGTTGAGCGCAGAACCAGCCTTGAACCATTCAATCTGACCCTTGTTGAACGAGTGCGCAAGGGAAATTTCCTGATAAGACGTCAATATCGACTTCACAGTACACCATCTCAAGCACTGACATCCTTGGTACCGTCAATGTGCTTGGCAACGAGCGTCAAGTTCTTGCTGGGAGCAAACGACTCGAGACCGACAATGTCCACCTTGTCGCGGGGTTGAAGCTTGTCATAGTCCTCAGGGTTGGCAAACGTCAGGGCGAGCATACCCTGCTTCTTCAAGTTGGTCTCGTGGATACGAGCAAAGGAGCGGACAATGATCGCAAGACCACCCAAGTAACGAGGCTCGAGGGCAGCGTGCTCACGCGATGAACCTTCACCATAGTTATGGTCACCAATGACGACCCACTTGATGTCGTGGTCACGGTAGTAGGCAGCAGTTTGAGGGACACCATCGTATTCACCAGTAATCGAGTTCTTGACCTTGTTGGCCTCACCGTTCTCAGCATTAATAGCACCGATCAAGCAGTTCTCTGGGAAGAGGTGAGATGCGGTGCCATATGGAACATTGCGACTCACGGGAAATGTTTTGCAGATGTCCACGGTACTTGAGCCAAGGTCCACCAGCGCTGATGTGGTCCGTTGCTACCATGCGACAATTAAAACCACCAATATCAGCCACAAGACTCGTTCACTTACTGCACTTGCCCTTGACCTTGATCAAGACAGGGAGATCAGTGGGGGTCTTGCCATCCCAAGGCTTGAAGGGCTGAAGGAGTTGGAGACGTTCACTGGCGGGGTTGACAGCGACGGCAACGGCAGCACGGTCTTCAGGGGGAGGCTGGAAGGTATCCTGACCAGGATCGTATCCACGAGGAGGAAGCTCATTGCCAGAGGGGTCCGAGAACTTGAACGGCTTGCCATCAATGCCAGTCAAAGTATCAGTGACGGGGTTGAAGGTAAGGTCACCAGCAAAGGCCATCGCAGTCACGATGTCGGGAGAGGCAACGAAAGCATGGGTAGCAGGGTTGGCATCATTACGACCAGTAAAGTTGCGGTTGTAAGAAGTGATGACTAGGTAGAGTTAGAGCGTATTCTCGAATGATGCAAAGAGGCGACTCACTCGAGTTGACCTCTCCCTTCTTAACATCCTTTCTGTCCCATTGACCAATACAAGGACCACAGGCATTGGCAAGAACGAGACCACCGACTCCCTCAAATGCACCCATTTGACCATCGCGCTCGATAGTAGCACGAATTTGTTCGGAACCAGGGGTGATCGTGAACATGCTCTTGACCTGAAGACCGTGTGCAGAGGCTTCCTTGGCAATCGAAGCAGAGCGGGACATGTCTTCGTAGGAAGAGTTGGTGCAAGAGCCAATGAGAGCGACCTTGAGTTCTGTGGCCAGTTATTCTTCTTGACCTCCGAGGCAAACTTGGAGAGAGGGGTAGCAAGATCAGGAGTAAAGGGACCGTTGATGTGAGGCTCAAGCTCAGACAAGTTCTATTCCAGAAGGGTCAGAGTGTACACTGGACACCAAGAACAGAGACGTACAATTTCAATGACCTGGTCATACTCGGCGCCTCATCAGCCTTGAGGTTGTGTGAGAAGCGTTGAGCGTATTGGGAAATTTCTGAACGCTTGGTTGCATTCAAGTAGTCGACCATGCGGTTGTTGAAGGGGAAGAGCGAGGTCGTAGCACCAATCTCAGCACCCATGTTGCATATCGTAGCCATGCCCGTACAAGAGAGCGACTCGACACCAGGACCGCGGTACTCGACGATGGCACCCGTTCCACCCTTGACAGTCAAGATACCAGCAACCTTGAGGATGACATCTAGACACGATCCATGAGCGACACAAACGCAATAAGCTAGCTCAACAAACCGACCTTTGGGAGTCGTCCAACCAGCAATCTTGCCAGTAAGGTTGACACCGATCACCTTGGGGCACTTGAGCTCCCAAGGAATATCAGCCATGACATCGACAGCATCCGCACCACCCACACCACACGCAACCATCCCAAGACCACCCGCATTGGGCGTGTGCGAATCCGTCCCAATCATGAGCCCACCAGGGAACGCATAGTTCTCCAAAATGATTTGGTGAATAATGCCAGAACCAGGTTTCCAAAAGCCGAGACCATACTACCCCATGCCAACTTTAAGACGCGTCACATGCAACAAGAGAAACAACCCACCTTGGCGGTGGCCGTTGCCAGGAAATCATACACTTCCTTGTTGATGTCGATGGCCCGCGCCAAATCCTTGGTACCGCCCACTTGAGCTTCAATCAAGTGGTCACAGTGAACGGTCGTAGGCACGGCGGCCGTCTCCATACCCGCCGACATGAACTGCAACAACGCCATCTGCATTACGTCAGCGCATACATAACCGGGCCGGGACATGCTCGAAATGGGCCTACCTGGGCAGTCGCATCCTGACAAGCGACACGCTACAACGACACCCATTCGTGAGCGAGCAACGCACAGCAAACAGCAAGACAGACGTACGTCGGGACGAAGTTTGAGGTAGCTCACACCCCGGGTGAGATCCTGGTGATGAGGATCATCCAAATGACCATACACAATCTTTTCCGACAATGTCAGTGGGCGGCGCAACCTAGACCACGAGCAAGCGTCAGCGAGTGTCTGACCGAGGGTAAAGAGTGTCCGAGCACCTGTCGCGGACGATGGCGAGGTTGTCCTCGATACGCTGGTAGTTTATGTACACGCCCTTTTCGAGGAGCGACATGGGAACCTTTGTATCACCGATGCGTGGTGCGACGGTGGCCATGCTAGCGGTGGGGATGCGCACGCAGCGCAGAACATGACGAGCTCGTGGAGTGATTGTGAGCATCGTCGGTCAATTGGGCGTCGACGGACGACACGAATTTACAAATGTGGAGGTCAAGAGAAGAAAGTGCTTGTCCCGGCTATTTCCGGTATATGCCAACCCTTCAGCCAATCAGAATTCACTATTTATAAATATTATCTCCGCTCTATGCCGAAAGTCGGCCGTTCTTTCGCCGATCACCCAATACAACTCTCACATACTGACCGACGCATACCCGAAACTCGTCCCCTCCAATCCCCTCGCAATCAGTGTAAACTGTTGCGCGGCCTCCCTCAGCCTCTTTGGCGACCTCGTCCTAGTAAATACGTCAGCATGATATCACCAGATCTGCCACAAGACCAACCCAATAACCCTGACAAACGCTCGTTTAGCTTCGGGGGTAGCCTTGGACTGCACGAAATCATCCTACAGATCGGTAAGCGACAGCCCGATTCTGACGAAGCAGACTTGTACCGTAAACAGTATCTCGTCCATCCATTCCCGCGTTTCACATAGGTATTTCGAGGCAATCGTCGACAAGAGCTCAATCAAATTCTGAGTCGCCGACCTCGGCGCTACACCCGCGAACCCTGTGAGAACCGCCCGAAGAATCGGCCGACCATGCATTTGAAACAGGAGCGTGCCGGCCTTTCCGAAGTCATCGCTCCCCGCAGTGCGCCGAATGAGCGTTTCCTAGACAATCACTCAGCCCATTGTGTCTAAGGCGGGACGATCATCAACGCACCAGAAACGTGCATGTCGCAACAAGTGAATAACGCTCTTGGAGCGACAACGACCTGACCGCACATTGTATCAGCGCATCGAGGGCACCCGGTGGTAGATTGTAGAAGACTGCCAAAAAGTGCTTGGCCACCTGTCCATACAAATGTCTTTAATATACGGCGATGGTCTGGTCAGATGAAAAAACGCACGCTGTCCAAGCAGCTAAAGAATGCCTGTACAATGTCAGGGTTCTGTCATTACATCAGTACAAATCCTCGGTCCTCGTTTCGTTTCGACTCACAGATTCCATCGCTCCCGGTTGACCGAGCATTGACAACGATGTCTGCAGCAAAATAGGTAGCGCATTCGACACCACTGACATCCCCTCGACGTTTGGTGGTGTTTTCAGCGTCGAATTCGCAAACGTCATGGGCGGGTCCAGTTGAATGATGAGCATGTTGGCCAGCGAGAGCCACACTGCCGTGAGCTGCCTTTGTGACGCAATACATATCAGCCCCAACAATGGTCCCGGCGGAAGAGATAACAGGGTAATGTCACTCGGCAAAGAAGTAATCGAGCGTAAAAACTCGCTGAGCGCCTGCACGTCGCACACTGTCAACCCACCTCATATCTCACGAAATAAGACTCACGTCAGACACGCTCGCATCCGTCGACCACAGCTCAAACGCGCTCCCCACCGCTGCAAATAAACTTTCTCGCAGCTTGACCATCCTGTAATCCTCCCGAGCCTGCCGCAAGCGGTCCGCCTCTGCCAGCTCTGCAGGCGTTTCATCAATGATCAGCAACGAATCTACGGTGCGCGTGAGACCCTTGACTACGCCTGACAGCGTCTGCAGCTGGACGATCGCTACAGCACGTGCCTCTTCGGGAAGCTAGCATAGGATTATACACGTCTCAACAACGCCACAAATGAAACATCACAGATACACACCTGCGACGAGGATCGCAAGGCCTGTTCGAGCTTCTCCACTACAGGACTCACTATAGCGAGGACAGGTGGAATTCCTTCTTCAGGCGGCAGCGCCTGAATGACACTCGCTATCGACTGCAAGACCTTGCTTTTCTCCGTGTCCTAAAATGCCAATACTGAGAGAAACCGGGACGTATGGCTACAACATCACTCACGGGAATACCAGTCAACCCAGCGTGCAACTCTGCAAATGCCCCTATATGCGGCGCTAGGGCGGCTCGATTGGCATCACAGAGGTCCCGAAGCGCATTCGCAGCTGGAAGACAGAGCGACGGCTCAGACAAGGCGGAAACGACGTACGAAATGGCGTTCATGAGAAGAGAGGGTGACAATGTAGGTGTACTCGTGATGGACTGAGTGGTGAACCACGACGCGTACGTCCTTTACACGGGAACGTGCTTATATCAGTCCTATCTTGCGATAAAAACTCAAAACATGGCTCACCAGTGAGGCTGAGCGCCGTGCGTCGTATCCTGTCTTGGCCGGTGGCTGGTAGGCGACCGAGCACGTCCGGTCCAAACAATCGAGCGAGGTGTTGGTTGTCTTCAAGAGGGATAGCCTCCTGAATCGACATGATACAATGCAAGGTAGCTTCTATTTCCTGAGAGAATAACATACCAGTAAAATGAAATCGAATTGGACATGGCGGAACACCCTACCTCCCATCCATTGGATTCAGGTCTGTTTGCGAGACGTTCTTGTATATCATTCAAGTAGTATCCCATCATGTCGTTGCGGAGGATATAGTATCTGAGAACTGTCAACCTCGTCGACAGTGCCAATATCATGTACGTACGCATTAATGAGCGTATCACCCACATCCCTCCGATAACTGCAATTCATGAGCAGACTGGTTTGCCAGAGGAGAAAAACACTGACACCTGAAACTTGTCTACCTGATCTATATCGTAGTCAGCACACGCGTCATGCGTCCAAATCTTAAAACGACCCACCTTTCGGCCATCTACTCAGTACGTTTTGAGGTGGCCATGCAACCTTACTCCTCAAAATCTTCACGAGCTCCACATACACAGCATTCACCAACGCCAATCTATTGCTTTCTTCCACATCTGGAGGCGGCACGCTACCACTCTCATCGTCCCCTTCGTCCCCTTCGTCATACTCGACACTCCAGAGTGATTCCTGAAAGAGATACCAAAACCCGAGTGTCATCTCGCTCTCCTCTTCGTCTACACCGAAATAACCAGGCAAACCCGTATAGCAGAGCAACAGTCGAAGAAAGCTCTGTACGAGCTGCGATCGCGTGTGCGGAGAACCAGTTACTGGCTGCTGCAAGGTGATATTCGTGGCAAAGTACGTATTCGAATGGTCGCCGAGGGTGACGATGAGCTTGCACAGCGAGCGAGAGAGCTCAGAGGCTTCTCCGGCTGCAATGTGATATGTAACATGTCTGGTATGGAGGACGAATGAACGTACAGGATGTACTGGATTGGAGAATCCGAGGACCCCACGTGTCAATCCAAACGAGGAGTGGAAGCGTGAGCGACATGACCCCCGCACCACCTGCCAAAGAAGAACGTGTCATGATTTCCTGCAGCGCATCCGAGGCCGGAGAGAACACTTCAGGATCAATGTCAGCATCCGGGCTTGGAGGCATCAAGAGCGAGATCAACATTGGAATCAGTGGCGTGACATCGCTGCCATTGACGTTGGTCAATCCGTCGACAAGGTGCTCACGACGGCAACACGTACTTTCCACGGAGCACCGACATCCACGCTTGTAGACACTTGAGTGCCGAGTCTAGTTCACGACCGCGCATTTGATCTCGGGGTTGGGTGATGATGGTGACGACTGCCCGTACGACGAGCGGTGCAGCATCGAGGAGCGTCTGATGCATCTGCATTCTGACTCGGTCATCGGTCTGGGATGTGTGGAGATGAGGCTTGAGAGTGGCTCACCGGCTCATGCCAATCAAGTCGGCCGTCTCGACTTCTTCCGCCACAATGGACAAGAAATCGAGCAAGATTTCCGTCGGCGTGCCCTGGCTAGACAAGAACTCGACCGTCGAGACGATCCAATCCGGCCATGTCGACGGGGAACCCGGGGCGATCTTCAACGCCAACGACGTAATCTAAGACCGTCTGTCAGACACATCAAAACGCAACCCAGTTGAATCGCATTTACCGCCACGAACAGCTTTCGAAGGATGATTTTGCCCTTGCCTGACACGATCGAGTGGGATGTGAGTTGGAGTACCTAAATCACGTAGCGACGTCGCGTTGTCCGCTGGAAACGTGTCCCTGGTGTCTGTCAATCGAACGCGTTCGCGTGGGCATGGTCGGGCGACGCACCAGTCTCTCGCGATTTTGACCTGGACGGTGTGTGCACCAAAGAACTGGACGTTGACGTCGTCGTAATTCAGAAATGGGATGACCAGACCCCATGCCTCGTATCGTTTTTGGATGTCGAAGAGTTCTTGTTGAAGACGGCGTTGGGCGTCTGAAGAGCCGGCGCTGGCGGGGTTGTAGGCTTGTTGTATGAGCTACACGGGGTTGAAAGGGATCAGGCGAGGGCAGTTTTTGGAGATCGCAACTGGTGTGTACCTGGGCGGCTTGGACGACGTCGGACTGAGGCAGGGTCGGAAGAAAACTTGGGTTCGCCATTCAGAAAGTGTTTGAGACGAGTCCAAGGACCATGTCGCAATCGCACACACGCGTCCAGTGACTGCAAGATCGATACCTGACGGTGACCCTTCAACCATCCACAAACTGGATCTTGCCCAGAATCCACCATCATGTATCCATGCATGTCCGCACACAACGCCCAAACATCAATTACTATCACTATTCCTTACCCCCGAACCAGCACCACCTCACTTTTCAACACGCCACCAGATACACAATACTCTCACCATTTTACTTGCTTGACCTCAGTTCTCGTGCTATGCATACACCTGCGAGGTTGAACGAACAGGAACGATACGGTGGTTGTCAAGATAGTTCGGCCGCATCGTAAACCAAGTTGATACACACGTTGTGTCCATTATTACCTCAGCGAAAGTACGATCATGATGACGTGAACTATAAAGTCAAGCAGGGTTTGACAGAGAGGCACCGACCCTTGACTTGCCTTATACTAAGTCACTTGCTACCCTTTGCCTAGTAGGTGACGGTCTATACAAACCGGGAGGCCCGTGGGAACTAAGGCTGCGTAGATTGCTGGAGCGGTGTCTGGTGATCTATGCACCTGACTCTACCCGACTATTCAAGTCTTTGAAACGCCACCCCTCACAGCACGAGGCGATAAAGTGGGAAACTGCACGTCTATTCTAGTGAAATGCAAAACGTAAAGATCATCGTAAACGCACAAGGACCGCAGCACTTGCTTGGCTCTCTCCATTGGCACTTGTGCTACATTTCGTCACTGACTCTGGCTCCCATGTCGTCGAAGATGGCCGGTGCGTACTCTCAATTGGGTCTGCGTTGTACGAACGTGAAGCTGATCTTTGCACAAGAGAGCTCCTCGTCCATCAGGATCAATGTTGGCCGCTTGTTGAACGCGCCTGCGTTTTCATCAAACGGCGAGTATCTCGTCAGTGGCGGCACTGAAGGGGTTCGGATATGGCGAGTGGAGGACGGCAAACAAGTGGCAAGTATGGCAGCGCCCTATGTCCGCTGCATCTCTGTCTCGAGGGATATGCGATGGATCGCAGCAGGGACGTATTTTGGCGAGCTCTTCGTGTGGGACGCCAAGTCATACCATAAAGTCTTGTCGCTCGAGGGTATCAGCGAGATCTATGGGGTCGATTTCTCGCCCGACTCGACGCGGCTCGTGACTGCGTCAGCGAACAGCACGGCGTTCGTCTGGGACATTGCAACCGGGGGGCGAGTGACGCTACACCACAACGACGTGTTGGCAGCGAAATACTCACCGCACGGGGACCGAATTGCGACAGCTAGCGCCAAATCTGTTCGAGTCTACGACAGCAACGGTCGTACACTTGTGGACTTGCCGATTAAAGTCACTGGGTGGCTCAACAGTGGTCTCTTCTGGTCGAAAGAATACCTCTTCCTCATATCCGACTGTACAGTTAAGCAAATCGAAGCATCCACTGGGTCAGTAGTCTCGGAATGGCCACTGGCAATTCTTGAAGACAACGGGCTCGGATGCATTGCCCTACCAACGCACGGGGAATTCCTCGCACACGCTACAAGTCGTACTGTCACGTTCTGGGACGCGTCGACCCACAAACAACTCGGTCTCATTCAACACAATCGAGACATTTGCTCAATTGTGCTCTCACCGGATGACCAACTCCTTGCGATTGGCGAGGAAAGTGGAGAAATCACCCTCAAATGTCTATCTTACATCACTGTAAGTGTCGTGTATTGTTGGACTATGGCGCATCTGAACAATGCCAGGAACCAGACATTCAGATCGATGGTGTTGCACTTGACTCATGGAAGCATGATGAGCTCGTGCAGGCGGAAACATTATTGACCTGCATCAATCCCCAAGCATAGGAGCGCAAGCCATCACGCGCTCGCTAGTCGAGCTCTCGTGCGGGCACGCATGCAACAGTGGGACGCTGCTCTCAGTGATGCCGAACAGGTGATTTTAGCTTGCTCTCCCACATCTGTTTGCTGACCTTCACTTCTACCAAGTCTGTCAAAATTCAGCCTTCTGTCCTTGGTTTCATCGCAAAGAGCGTAGTGCTTGTCGGAATCGGAAAAAAGAACGAGGCATATCGAGCATGCGACATCGCGTTCAAGTTCTCCCATTCAATGTACGTCAGTTTTATCCTTCTTACCAAGGTTTGTCCCGTCCACTCGAGCTTGATTCCCATAGTCACTCATATCGCTCAGGCCATCATAGTTTTCATGGCCGGAGAGCACGAAGACGCGATATCGCGCGTAGACGACCTCATCGCCACCTTGCACTTCAATTCAACTTGCCATGTGGTTCAGGCGCGTGCTGAACGCACTACCACACAACGAGTACAATGACTGATATTTTCAGCAGGCTTACATGTATTTTGCCCGTGGGGACTCATGCATGGCAAACAAAGACTACGGAGGTGCGGTACAATCGTTCGAGCGGGCACGAGACCAAATCTCGCACAACTCGAATCGACCACCCTTGTTGATTTCACTAGTAAGCTTCCTTATGGTTGTTTCGAGTTTTATCGAAAGCAGACACCTTTACCAGATATCTGGATGGAAATTTGATGATCTCGGCATCACGATTCAACAGCGTTTTTGTGAAGCACTATATGCAGCGGGTCGTATGAAAGAGGGAGGCGAGTCTCTTCTGAAAATGGGAAATATCTTTGACGAGGGGGTCTATACGAGCGGACCCAACACCAAGTGGGTTTCTGGTGAGTCGATACTCTATCGATCCTGTCTCTCTGCCAACCTTCTCCGCAGATTTTACCCGCCGTTGCCTTTCCATACCCGAAAGCGAGGGTAATACAGCTTTGGAGGCAACCCGACGTCAAAAATTGCTGGCGTTTTTTACTGCCCCCGATTCACCAACTTCTCAGTCGCTTTTGAGAGAGTGGGCAAAAGCAACATTGGCAGGTTGCTCATGGGAGGATGCCTTGGTGTCTACTGCTTTTGTGAGGATTCTCACTTGCTCCGGTATCCCTCATGGACCTGACGCTCTCTTTCTGTAGTTTGTAGTACCGAGATTCACAATCTATCAGGTCATATGCGAACGTCTCGAAGCGATCAACCGTATGATAGATGCTGGCGAGTGCTTCTGCCAAATGGTGGACGAGTTGGGAGATGAGACGGATGCGCGTGATGAGCAGGCTGAATGGGTTCTTGGTGAGCGGTCTCTTCTAACATGTAGGTGTCGTCGTTAATATGATCGTTGTGTGTTAGACTTCAAACGTCGTTGCTCAATGAAGCTGGAGAGCCTCGCGGATACTGCAATGAGTGCTGAACGCTATGATGATGCCATCTCCCGGTATTCAGCTGCACTGTCCCTCAATCCGACCACACCGCGAGGTCTCCTCATCAAGCGAAGCGGGGCGTGCCTGGCTAGGGGTTGGTGCGAGGAAGCATTGGATGACGCAAATAAGGTGCGTCCACTTGTCTTGCGGAGGTTAGTCCTCACTGATGTATCACAATTAGGCGATTGTGCTCGACCCATCGTCCCCATGGGGATACGAGGCGAAGCATATGGCTTTGCACAAGGCAGGAGATCATGGGAATGCAATAAACGCGTTTGAGATGATGCTCTCAAAGATGTCGCGGTCACCTGATCTGGAGATTCGTGGTGAGATTGTTGACTCTAGGCTGAAATTTGTCGATTGACCTTGCCTCCTAGAGCATCATCGCCGGTACGTGAATCCAGAAGAGACCAAGGCGACAATCCGCAAGGCTATTCAGGTTGCCATTCGCGAATCGCCACGTGTGCTCATTAATACCACCTCTGGCCGTCTTTGCAACAAATTGGAACAGGCTGCCGCATTCGAATCGCTCCCAGTCTTCACGGAGCTTATCTCGTCCATGACCACACAGATTGACCATGCCCGTATTGAGCAAGAAGTTGCCAATTACTACCGTTATACCACGTTCTCGCACAAGTGGGAAGACAACGAACCTCTGTTCGAAAAGGTCCTACACATCGTGGTGTACGATCTTGAAGAGTCTCCCACTCACGATAAGCTCCACATGTTCTGCAAGATTGTGAGGGAGGCTGGGTTCCATTGGGCATGGAGCGATACGTGTTGTATCAATAAAATGGATCACTTTGTGCTCCAAGAAGCACTGGTCGCGATGTTCAAATGGTATCAGGGTTCCTCTCTGACGATCATCTTCCTTCGCGGCGTTCACTCGCCGTCACGGCGCGGTGATTTGATGAGGAGCATGTGGAACACTCGGGCCTGGACGTTCCAGGAATACCATGCCTCCAAAGTCGTTCGATTCTACACCGAGGACTGGACACCATACCTGGACCTCGACATTCCCAACCACAAAGATTCACCTGAGATCATCTCGGAGATGCAAGAGGCTACCGGCGCCTCAGCACGAGCCTTGTCGGCGCTCCGACCAGGTTTTGATGACATACGGGAGAAACTGTGCCTCGCTTCGCGGCGACAGACGACCCTTGTGGAGGACGCAGCATATTCGCTACTTGGGATATTTTCCATCAGCTTTCCTGTCGTATATGGCGAGGGGGATCAGGCCCTCGGGCGACTCTTGGCACAGCTACTCACGAGCGCAGGCGATACAAGCATCCTTGCGTGGACGGGGAGATCTGGTAGCTTTAACAGCTGTCTCCCTACCAACATCACCGTGTTCAACCAGTTATCGACATCCCACATCCCGTCGGCCGTCAACAGTACCCAAATGGAGACAATCACTACCAGATTGCAGGCCTCTTCACTCGATTTCACGTTGGTCATGACGTTGTATGACCGACTCAACGAGTTGCCCGTCGTATTATTTGTAGGACAAAGGTTGAAGCTTCCATGCATCACGTTCAAGCTAGGACCTTTATCAGCTTCTCGAAGCGGGTCAGGGTATATATTCCGTGCAGAGACACCTGCGATCGGGACCGTGGAGATCATGACGGAGGAGGATCTCTCTCAACTGGATTCTCTATATCTCATTCACCCCTGGATCGATTTTCTCCTCGACCGTCAGCCCGTCGGAAGCTTGACGGAAACAGTACTTGAACATACAGACGACCGATCTTTAGTAGGCATGCCATCATTCGACGGCCCTGCCGGTATCACATCGGCTGTCCCGCAAACACGAACGGCGCGACTAGTTGCTCGCCTTGGACGGCCGTTCGTTGGGCGGTCAACCACTCGGGACTTTGTATCTCTCGGGCCTCCTTCCTCCATTTCGCAGTCGGATAAGCAGTTGCGAGCCCTCCGCGTCCTGGTTCGACTGACACAGCCGTTTGGCGCACTGTTACTCACCCCGAACCCTGGACATGTGGCAGCACACAGGAGAGTCGCTGCAGAGAGCCTCGTCACTGTTCAGGTAGAGAAAATCACGCCGATGATATTGAACAAGCTGGTAAACAGCGTACGCATACTAGATGTGCTTTGAATACAGTCATTCACCGCCACTTGCACCAAGAAACTTGCAGGTGGCTCTAGCTTGACAACACCTCCGTAAATTTTACATCGCTGTGGCATAGTACTAGCATCAGTAAATTTACAAGAGTCTTATTTGGACTTATATTGTACTTATTTGACTTATCTTGCTCATGGCAGGCAGCTAAGACAATAAGCACAATAAGTACATTAGTACTACTACACTGAGCCATGAATAAATGTGGAGTAGCTAGAGTCGAACTCATGAGTCATGCAGCATCCAAAAATGGAAATAAGAGCCACACAACCCACTACACCATGGATCCATACATGGTATATGTAATAAATTGTATATGAGTACATTCCCAAGCTGTGACAATAATTTCAACAAGTCTCACTTACACTCAACTTGGACATCACATTTAATCACATTTAAAACCTGATAAATGTGATGTCCAAGTTGAGTGTAAGTGAGACTTGTTGAAATTATTGTCACAGCTTGGGAATGTACTCATATACAATTTATTACATATACCATGTATGGATCCATGGTGTAGTGGGTTGTGTGGCTCTTATTTCCATTTTTGGATGCTGCATGACTCATGAGTTCGACTCTAGCTACTCCACATTTATTCATGGCTCAGTGTAGTAGTACTAATGTACTTATTGTGCTTATTGTCTTAGCTGCCTGCCATGAGCAAGATAAGTCAAATAAGTACAATATAAGTCCAAATAAGACTCTTGTAAATTTACTGATGTACTGTAATGTATTAACGAGAGATATATCAAAATTTTAATTAGATCAAAGGCATTGTGAACGAGTCATGAGGCAAAGAAAGTATGGGCTGTTATCAGCGCATGCCAACACTTGCACCAGCACCGTATCGTAACTTCCTCCCACAATCTAAGCATAATCGCCACGTTATCACAACCATCTTCGCCACTAGAATCCATGCCCACATCGGTGCCCTCATCCAAGTTCCCATCGTCGCCCTCATCTCCAGCCACTTCAACTTTGTCAACGCTTCTGCTTCCCGGTTTTGGAAGTGGCGCTTCCAGTTTTCCAAGTTTCGGCTTCACCCAGGATACTTGCCTCCTCTCTGTCTTTGCCTGCTCCCGCTCATGATTCCACAGGGTGAGTTGTTGATGGTAAGCCGTCTTCTGTTCCTTGTTCCTCTTTTTACGAGCATCATCCGCTTCCTTCCACGCCAAGAACAGATTTGACTGTTGCTCTTTTTGTTTGCGATGAATCTTGCTCATGACTTTCTCGTCCTCCATGGCTTTCTCGTGGTTGATGACTCGTTTGTAGAACTCGTCACCCATAAGTAATCTCGGCAGCCCATCTCCTACTAACTTGATGCTTTTGTCTGATAGACTTGGCACGACCAACCATTGTGGGCAGAGTTTAGCAAGGCTGCAATGTCCACTTGACGTGTGGTGTGGTGTGGCGTCAGACGCGTCGGTGGCACAACTCAGATATTCCTTTTTTGGATAATCTCTGACATGATAACATTGATTGTACACATCTCTGTGTGTCCTCAGTGGCATGGTGCTGGCATGGACAACTCTCATTATCTTCTTGATCAAAGTTGGTTGGTCACTGCAGGTAGTATACTCTATATGCCCTTCTTTTTTCAGATTTTTTTAGTTAACTTCGCTCGCACAATATCCTGTATATCCTACCTTTGCTCGAATAATTGTAATCTACACACTCACAAGCATCCCGATAATGACCACTTTTATTTAGCATGTAGCACTATACTATCTCGTAATAATGGATGCCAATATTAAGTGAGTTGCGACTGGAAATGATGTGTTAAAATTCAGTGGTGCAAGTGCCGGTTGTGGTGCAAGTGGCGGTGAATGACTGTAATCCTTACTGGACCTTGCTGCATCACTTGTACTGGGTGAATTGTTCTTTTTTGGGCTGTTCGCGTCAGGGAAGGGAGGGAGAGGAAAGGCTAGGACTAGTAGGTAGAGGAGAGGTCTTCCGTGTGTTGGGGGAGAGCGGATGTGTCCAGACAAGTGCAAGGGAGCGTTCCCGAGTCACGTGTTCTGACTGGATGTATCCGTCTGGGGTGTGCTGGAGACCGGAGGAGGCGAGACCGGCCCAAATGAAGAGGCGATGCCGTGGGAGCGTGACGGAGGGTGCGCGCCCAGCCCCCCCAAAGGAGGCGGAGAAGCGATGCGCAGGGATTCAATGTGAAGGGGAGCAAGGCGATCAAGAGAACGCCAGTATCGAAGGAAGGCATCTGAAGACCAGCAGCCGAGGGCCTTGACAACGTCGGGAGGGACGCCAGCTAGAAGGAATTCTGTGGTGCCGCCGATGCGGAAAGAGTGACCCGTTGTGGTGGGAATCTGGTGGAAGGACCAAATGGAGTTGCAGCGAGTGAGGAAACGTTTGCAAGTGAGGCAGCGCCAACCGGTTGCTGTTTGGTAGGAAAACAGAGGAAGGTTCGGAGGGATTTGATTGATTGAGATGTGAGTGAGAAGAGCGGCGATGGGGTCGGAAGAGTCGCGTTGTCGGCAGATGACGATATCTTCGCCCCGAGACTTGGCCACCTTGGTAAATGGGAGATGGCATTTGCGTGAGCCGTTCATGTTGAAGGGGTTCGAGAGATGGTGATGGCAAGGAATCGAGAGCAGTTTGAATGACCTTTCCCATGGGGAAAGGATTTCTCCCAGACGAACCTGGCCCCAGAGGGCGAAACATGCGGCTGCTAGGCAGCAGGCGTCCAGTGGGTCCGACAGAACGAAGCTAGCGGCGAGGGTGCAAAGCATTGTGCGAGTGACTGGAGGACGGGGTGGTTTTGCGGATTGTGGGGCCAAGTTGGCGACACCATTGAGGATGCAGTGGAGTCTAGTGCCGCCGACCCAGCGGACATTGTTGTAGATGTGCCAGGCCTTGATGGCGGCCATGTGGGATTGGACTGTGTTGCCGGCGAGGGAACCAACACGTGAGACGGCGAAGGCGCAAAGGAGATGCTCGTCAGCTGGAAGACGACGGCGGGCGGGTATATTCTCTTTGTCGCAAAAGGTATGAAACTCCTTGATAACACCGCAATATTTTTTAAGAGTGGAGTCCACCCAAGCGTGGTCGAGAGACAATTTGATCTTTGCTTCGGTTTCAAAGGAGAATGGGGGAACGGGAGCGGTGTGCGGCATGAGTAAGGAAAGGACCTTGAGAATGACACCAGTAGGTGTGTTGAGATCAACATTCATGATGGTCGGACAATGAGTTGAAGAAAACGAACAAAACAGCCGGTAACAGGCCATGGAGTATGGAATTCAATCAGAGTAGCAACTAGGTAAAAAACTACACGAGAGCAATAAAGCGTTTTAAGTAAGAAGGGAGAGGAGGAGGACGATTGTAATGGGCAACTGCCGATGGGAAGATACCCCGGGAAATGGAATCCGAGATGTTGTCCTCCGACTTTACCCACTCTACAGATAGCCAGATCTTGTGATCGCGGAAATTGGCAATGATGCGACGAAGGACCTCGTTTTGGGCAGTGTTGCGGGACCGACCGGCTTTGAGAGCACCGATGACGCCCTGGTTGTCAGAGTGGACGATGATATGGCAATCGTGAAGATTTGAGTGGATAAGTGTATGGAGACCTAGGTCAACCGCCACCATCTCCGCCCAACCAATGTCTTGGTCGTCCGAAGACCAACCCTCCAGGAGCTTCCAGGCGAGCCAACAGCCATCCAGGAGAAGGCCGATGCCAAAGGAAGAGGAAGCATCAACGAAAACAGATAAGGGAAGAGGAGCAGATGGAGAAGTGATGGAGCACCCGCACCAGTCTGCCCGCAAAGCGTCTTTCCACCAGCTGATATCGGCGGCGACTTGGGACGGGATGCGGTGACGAACAAAGGGGTTTTTAGTGTTTTTGAAAGAGGCAGCGAACTTGTACAAGGTCGGGAGGCGAGAGCGGCCATCAAAAAGGACTAAAGTACAATGTTGGAGACAACCTACAACGCTTTGGCAGTCCTTAAGGGACACCGAAACGCCATGGGACCAGGAAGAAATGCGATCAAGATATTTTTGGCGCTTTTTGAGGGGAATCGAGACTGTTTTTGAGTGGAGGTCCCAAAGGAAACCCAAATAAGAGAAAGAGGTATTGAAAGGAGCGTGCTTTTCGGGGGCCCAAGGCCAACCCAATTCCACAGCAACTTGAAAAACTAAGGATTCATTGTAAGAGTAGGAAAAGGAACCATCTGGAAGAGTGGCAGAAGGGTAGCGAAAGAAAATATAGTCGTCCACCCAATGAACGATGTCGTTGACGCCCCGGTGATAGTAAATAGGGATGATTGCATTCCCGGGGCGGTCGAATAACGGACTGGAGCTGGAACAACCGAAACAGGTGCAGTGGTCAATGTAAACTTGGTCGCGACCCTCGACTGTGATCTTGACACAAGCGAGGTGTTGGTCCTCGGGTGCAATGGGAGAGCAGCGGTGAGCAGCCTCAACATCGAAAACCGCACATTGGGAGCCAGGCGGGGCTTTCGCTACAAGGATCCAGCAATCACTGAATGTACCCCAGTCAATGTTGAAGACGGAGGAGTCGATGAGGGCGTTTAATGAGGGGGTGGAAGGATCGTTGCGGGGAAAAGAGTGGTCTTGGATAAGGCGAAATTTTGAGGAGCCAGGCTTTGGGATGACGCCAAGAGGGCTCGTGCGGAAAGGACCTATAATGGATTCGAGGCGATCAGGGGAAAAGGGACCTGAAAGTAAAGGAAGTGGGTGAGTGCGAGGTGGTAAAGGAGGACAGATCCGGAAGGGCAAACCGACCGGAATAACGATGGGCCTGCAGTTCTGTGTGAATGTAAGAGAGAATAAAATCTAAATGTTCGACGCCGGAGCGATGATTGTGTGGAAGGAAAGAATGGGATTGAATGTAAGAGTCCAGAACACCTATGCGCCAGCCGAAGCGAATGCCTTTCAGAACATCCGCGAACTGCTCGAGGACACCTGCTTCCCCGAGCAGTTCTTCCCACTTCCGCCAAAGGAAGGGGGTGACAACTGGCAGGAAGCCGTTAGTTATTGCACAGCTGAGCCGAGTGGGCAGCACCACAATGGGAACACACATGGAGGTGGGTGCAGCCGGAGATGGTGCAGCCTCTCCCGTTGAAGCGGAAGCAAACCTGCTCACCCTGAGCAGTTTGCCAGACGTTGTTGGAAAACGAGATGAAAGCGGTTTTGGTGAGGCCGCACGCGCGCTGGCGGCAGGACGGTCGCCACAGAAGAGGCAGCGAAAGGCCTGGGAGCTAGAAGCTGAGGGGCGGGAGGAGGTGCCCGGTTGGGACTGAAAGGGCCGGGGTTGAACGGATGAAGCGGACAACCTTGTGGAGGAGGAAGAAGAGGTGGTGGTGGAAGCGGGAGTGGGAAAGGACTGAGAGGGAGCTTTGGGGGGGGGAATACCCGCGAGGCCTGGAAGGAGATGTTGGGTGTTGTTGTGGTAAGCGTCAACGATCTGATGCCAAACATCTTCCTGCCAAACAGAAGGATCAATCCCACACTTGGGGTTGACAAAGTGGATGCGAAGGCGAATGTCATAGCAAAGAACAATATGGAACATTTCCCAGAAGTCCGCCCGGCGCACGAGGCGATTGAAGTGTGCTTCCCATGCGTCCGCAATTTGCCCTGCCTGATCGCCGGGTAAATAGCGTCGTATGGCATTCGTGAGGCGTGGGAAAGCGTGGAACCACTCCTGTGCGGTGATGGAACCCTCGTCCTTGGAGGAGAACTTTGACGAAGAGACCGTGAGCTGACCCTCCTTGAAGAGGAGAGCATGGCCCACATCCTCCTGTGCTGTGAAGGAGGCAGTCGCAATGGTGCGCATGGTAAGAGCAGTGATTGGGATGTGCACTGTCCAGTTATTCTTGAGCGCCGAGATGACCTTGGCGGGGCAAGGTAAATCGAAACCATCCAGGATAACTGGGTTGGTAGGGAGCGAGCGAGGGGTGGAAGCAGATGCAGAGGAAGGAATGGAAAAGGTGGGTAAGAGGGTCCGCTGGTTCAGGTTGGGTAAATCTGCCGTGAGGTAAGTGGCAGGTAGTGAAGACGGGATGTATACGTCATAAGGGTGGACAGTTGTGAGGTAAAGTGAGGGGGGGTAAAGTGGGTGAAGCATGAAGGTGAGGTAAAAGAGGGAGAAGACCTACCCAAAGGGGTGGGTGTATGTGCAGCCTCCTCCAGCAGGTCGGTGAAGTCGACCCCTGGAGCAAGCTCAGTGAGCTTTGTGAGGACTTGAGGGAGGACAGCAGGGTCCTTGAGGTCCAGGCCTCTGGAGGCCGCCATAAGCACGGCGGAGCGGTAGATCCAATCAGCGGACGGAAGCGGCACCTTGAGCGGGGAGGGGGGGCGAGCGAGGAGTCGTTCAAGAACATTGACAGAGTCCGAAGGCAAGACTGACTAGTCCGGAGGTCCGGAGCGGAGCGGAGCTAGCAAAGACCGGAGTAGACCGGAGCTCAGTTGATGCCAAAGAGGACAGAAACGACTTAGTATTTACCTAGCGAAGACCGGAGTAGACCGGAGCTACGACTATGAGTACAGGGGTGAATACTAGATGTAAGAGACTTACCTCAGTCGATGCCAAAGAGGACAGAAACGACTGAGGTGCTATAGTATGAAGTGGAGGGTTTATATAGTGTATGGTAAAGGGACACTCGTACCTCAATTAGTAGAGTAAGTGTAAGGATCGCGCCACACAATATAGTGATACATATGCGCTCCGAAGTCTCGGAGATGTGAACTCTGGAGATGGGACAAGTCTGTTATGAGTCCCCATGTCCGGAGGAGTCTCCGGACTTCGGACCTGGTGATATTTTGTCACTCCCACTCGAGTGTAACCTTAATCCCATGCCCCGAACGAATTTCCAGTGTGGTTCGTTAGCGAGAGGCTTTGTGAGTATGTCCGCTACCATGTCCTTGGTGGAGATATACCGAACTGTTGCTTCTCCTTTTCCAACTAGGTCATCCCGAATGAAGTGGTATTTTTGTTGGATGTGTTTGGTCTGTGCTCAGAATTGCGGGTCGCGACATAGGATAATAGCTGCTTGATTGTCACAGAACAACTCCGTGGGGCCCTTTTGAGGATGTCCGATCTCATCAAAGAAGGTTCAGAGCCAGGCAACATGTTGTCCGGCATTGCTGAGTCCAATGTACTCCAATTCTGTAGTGGAGAGAGCTACCATACTCTGCTGTTTACTAGACCAGGAGATGGCTCCGCGATTGCTGATAAAGACGAAACCGGACGTGGATCGTGAGTTGTCTGGGTCCTGAGACCATCCTGCATCGGAGTATCCATGGAAGTCCATGTCTGTGGAGAGTTCCGTTCCATCAAAGCGGAGTTCCATGTCTTTGGTGGCCTGGATATATCGGAGCACGCGTTTTGCTGCTTCCCAGTGGATACCTTTCGGTTTCGCACTGAAACGGCTGAGTGCGCCTACAGCATAAGCAATGTCCAGACAAGTTCTGAGCATGAGGTACATTAGTGACCCTATGACTGTGAGGTAGGAAACTTGTTTTCCTTCGATGGTCATCTCCGGTATGGTCCGGTTATCCTCCGGGTCAGTTGCGGACAATTGGAAGTTGTGTGCCATGGGGGTCCATGTTGGCTTGCAGGTGGACATCCCAGTGCGTGCCAGGACAGTTCGGGAGTACTGTGATTGGGATAAGGAGATGGTCCGGAGTTTCCTGTCCCGTTTGAGTTCAATTCTGAGTATGAACTTTGCTTCTCCGAGGTCTTGCATTTTAAAGGCGGCGGAGAGTTTGGCTTTTACGGAGTTCATGAACTTTCAGGTGGTGGCAGCTAGGAGGAGGTCATCGACGTAGACGACCAGGAAACAGAGTTGGCCATCCTTTCAGAATACATACAGGCATGTCTCTGCATCTAAACGGAAGAAACTGAGTTCTCCGAGTTTGCGGTCTAGGGTTTTGTTCCAAGTCTGACCAGCCTGTTTTAGTCCGTACAAAGATCGTCGGAGTTTCCAGCAATATCCGGGTTGGATTGGAACACCTGTCGGAGGTAACATATATAAGTCCTCCTGCAGTTCTCTGTTTAGGTATGCTGTAGACACATCCATTTGGTCTAATTCTAGGTCATGTTTGGCAGCTAGTGCAATTAGGGTTCGGACGGAGTCAAGGTTTGTGACCGGAGCAAAGACCTCTTGCTAATCAACTCCTTCCTTTTGTGTGAAGCCGCACGCGACAATTCGGAGTTTGTAGCGTTCTATGTTTCCGGTTTGATCCCGTTTGATTCGGAACACGGGCTTGGAGGTGATCAGAGTTACTCCTTTCGGAACGAGTACGGTCTCATAGACGTGGTTGGAGTTGAGGCTTAGGAGTTCCTCCTCTAAGGCGGACTTCCACAGGTCTTTGTCTGGCCCGGAGAAGGCTTCTTTTAGAGTGTTCGGAAGTGGTTGTTCGGAGGACGAGTTTGCAGACCCGGTGAATATGAAATCCTCTATGGAGGCCATAAGTGCACCAGGGATTTCTGGATCGTCATCTGGGGGCTCCGCAGGTTGTTCCGGAGCTTCCTCCTTGCAGTTTGCTCGCCTTTCGGCTTCCTCCTGTAGGGCGCGGTCATACTCTTTGTTTTTATTTGCCGCTTGCCGTTGTCTGTTGCTTTGTCGTATGGGTGGCAGAGCAGGAGGTGCAGCCGGAATGGCAACCGGAGGGGGAATCGGAGCTGGAGCTGGGGGTGGCCCAGGATCTGGAACAGGAGCAGGAATTTCATGTAATCGGAGTTGGTCCAGGCGTTCGGCGAGTTCCTCGATGCCGGGACTGTTAGGACGTTCTGGAACTCCCACTGGTTCAAGGTGGGGTCGACGTTTATCATCGTCGATGTCCGGCTCCGGAAATAAGCCCTCTCACTGTCCCTCAACAGCGGAGGCTTTCCAAGGAGCGGATTCAGCATCGGAGATAGTTCCGGATTCATCGAAGGTGACATGATGGCTGGAGATGATGGTCCGGCGTTCAATGTCAAGGAGTTTGTAGGCTTGTTGCCCATGAGTGTACCCAATCATGATACATTTCTTTCCATGCGATCGGAATTTTCCCCCCCACTGCTCCTTGGGCGTGTATGCATAGGCGGGACACCCAAAGGGGCGGAAGAGAGTCGGATCGACTTGGCGATTGAAGAAAATTTGATAGGGTACTTTTCCAGCAAGTCCGGAGGTTGGACTGCGTGTGGAGATGTAAGCGGTGGTGGACATGGCATCAACCCAGAAGGATTTCGGGAGCTTTGACTCCTCCAACATGGTGTTTGCCAGTGTGGCCAATGTTTGATTCATTTGTTCGGCCAGACCATTTTGCTCTGGAGTGTAGGGAGCAGATGTCTCGTGGGTTGTGCCATCAATTCGGAGTTGGTCTCGGAACGCCTTGTTGGTGTATTCTGTTCCTCCGTCACTCCGGACGAATTTCGTGTAGGATTCGGAGAAGTCCTCTTGTCCAATTTCTGACCGGAGGAGGGTTTGCACATCTGATTTCCATTGGTTGTAGATCTGGAGAGCTTCATTTTTGTGTTTCATGAAGTAGATCCAGGGGAAACGGCTGAAGTCGTCGACAATGACTAGCCAGAATCTGTGCCCTTCGCATGATCTCGGAGTTATGGGACCTCCAACGTCCGTGTGTATCAGTTCCAGTGGGCGAGTAGTCCGAGGGTCCTCCTTAGGTCGGAAAGGGAGTTTCTTCATCTTTCCGAGTGTGCACGCCTCACAGAATGTGGGCATTCCAGTAAGGGTGTCAATGCCTCGGAGTTGACCGGAGTTGACCATGCTCTGAATACAGTCAATGGAGATGTGGCCCATTCGGTGGTGGAGGAGGTTGACATCAACAGTTGCGTGAGCAGCCTCCTTCTGAATACTCGGAGTAACCTTTGCATGGTACAGGCCGTTCCTATGCTTGGCGACAAGGATGGTGTTCCGATCCTTTCAGATGTAGCATGCATCGGACTTTGCTGGAAAGGTGACGGAAAGGCCTTTGGAGGCGAGCCGGTTTACGGAGATGAGCGAAAGGTGGAACTTTGGAATGAGTAGGACATCAGATAACACTACTTCGTAGGTTTGTCCAGAGACTTGTGATATGAGGGGTACCGTTCCGATTCCTATGGCATGTGCTTCGGAGTTGTCTCCAAGGGTTACCGGACGTGGCAGGTTCAGTGGGTGGTATGTTTGGAACCAGGATCAGTGAGGAACCATGTGAGACAACGCTCCGGAGTCAATGATTAGTGTGTTTCTCCCACTATCGCTTTGCTCAGACGACGAGTAGGCCTGAATGTGTTTGATTAGGGGCTGCGATACATTTGCACTGGCTACGTGTGCGGAGTCCGGAGTATCTGGAGTTCCTTCCGCTGGATTTGCCTTCTCCTTTCCTTTTCTCAGCTGTTTAAAACCTCCCTTTCTCAATTCCTCGACCCATGCTATATACTGGTAGCAATCTCCGGAGTTGTGCGTGGGGGAGAGGTGGTGTTCACACCAGGCAGAGGCGTTCAGGGGTCGTGTCCGTTGTGCTCCGGAGACCTTCATGGCAGACTCCGAGTGTCCGGCTGATCGGAGGTGGGCGTCCTCTGCAATGATCTGAGTTTCTGTTACAACTTTATCTTTTCTCTTCTCTTATCGCTTATCTTGTACTACACGCACTACGAACACTATTCCTTTTCTGTGATGACTCCCCTTATCTCCAGTTCCGTTCCGTCGGCGTCCCGACTACTCTCCACTTGCCTAGTCATCACATACCTTCCTCCACATTCTATCTCTTTCCTTCGCATTCTATGCCTACCCTTAACTTCTCTTCCATGTAGTATATAAACCGACGTTTATCGCTCCATGTACTTTCTTCACTCTTGAGCTCCCTTGTACTCTTACGCCTTGTACAATCTATCACTCTTGTGGTCCCCACTTGAACCGTTGGTAATCAGCCCAACCTCCTTGAACCTTTGAACCTCGTGTGGACGACCCCACGAGCTCCTTGACCCATTGAAGTCTTTGTCCTACTCTGAAGGACGTTATCTCTATAAGACTTCGTCGTGCTTCCGAGTCGACGCTCTCCTCGTTCTTCGCTTCACAAGGGCTACGCTCGTACCTACCCGGTCCAAGCGTAACAAAAGCTCAAGAGTATATCCCTATCGGCTACCATCGCTGTAAGCCGCCACCATTTCGAACCCTCAACGACCCACTAGCCTCTGGGGCCTTCGTCGCCCATCCATCGCCCCCTCCACCTCAGAATCTTCATCTGAGGAAGATCCCTCGATCCATCTCTTTGATCAAGACATCCCGCTCTCTTCTGAAGCAGAACTCCTTGCCGATCAACAACTAGCTCAGAACCTCTCCGTTTCTCTCTCTATTCCCCGCATTCCTACTCCGCCCTCTCCCACTCCTATCTCTCGTCCACCACCACCTTTCGGTTCCTTCCCACCACCGAACCCTCATCCTCCCATTCCTCCTACTCCTCTCAGAATGACCTCCACCTCGAAACCCTCTGAACTCCGTCTCGGCACCCCCGAAGCCTTTGACGGAAACTTTGACAAAACCAATGCGTGGATGTCCTCCATCATGACCTACCTCCTCGTTAACGAGGAAATCTATAACACTGACGCCAAGCAAATAGTGTTTGCCCTTTCCTACATGACAAAAGGAACGACCGCTACCTGGGCTTCCACCTATCGACAGGCAGCCCTTGACGCTCTCGCTGCAGGAACCACCGCCACTCTCTCACTCGGAACGATGACCGAGTTCACAAAGAAATTCACCTCAGCATTTAAGCATGCCAACACCAAGGGAAACGCTCTCAACTGGCTTATGACCGCCAGAATGGAAAAGAGGTACAACGGAAAAGAGAACATTCCGTTGAACAACTATGTCATGAACTTTGTAAACCAAACCTCCATCGCACAAGTAACCGATCACGCAGTCCTTATCCAACTCTTCAAAAACGGGATACCCGCCGGACTCATGCGAAACATTCAGATGATGGAGAAAGTACCCACTACTATCGAAGAATACGTAGCTAAAGCCCAGACGTTCCAAAGCCAATACGAACACGTCCAAGAGCTCACCAAACAAGGAGGAAAGACCCCTACTACATACTCTTCCTCCACTACCACCCATCGCAAAGAACGAGACCCTAACGCCATGGACGTTGACGCTATCCGCGTCTCCAAGATGACTCCAGAAGAACGCCAGCGCTGCATCAAGGAAGGACGTTGCTTCCGCTGCCGAAAGACTGGTCACCGATCGGGTGACTGCCCCAACTTCCCCTCCGCCTCTTCCTCCACCAAAGAACGAAAGGTTCGAAAAGTCGAAGAAGAACTTCCTCGACTCCAAGAGATCGAGGATGACGACGATGAAACTACCGTTAGAAAAGTTTCTTTCTCCTGCCCTTCGCAGGATTTTTAAAGAGGAGATCTCAGTCGACGCGAGCCTCTCCTGATGTTACAGTTGCCCCTGTACTAGTATCGAAGTCACCTAGATCAATGAGAATCCCCATTCAACTCATCGATCCTTCGCATACTATGAAAGTCGTCGACACCTGCGCCCTGATTGATAGTGGCGCTGATATCAACTGCATTGACTGGCAGTTCGTTCGAAAGAACTCCCTCCCCACCAACCAAAAAGGCGAGATTCGATTCACCTGCACCCTCTTCGCCAACATCGAAGGAATTGCCCACAAACTCCTTCTCTACGTCATGAACTGTGGACGTGAAAACGTCATCTTAGGACTCCCTTGGCTCCGAGCAGTCAATCCCTCCATCGACTGGACTTCCCAGACCCTTTCCATCCCTGAATCCTCCGACCAATCCACCGAATTCTACCAAACGCACGTCGCTGATCAGAAGCGACATAATTCCTTCTTCACCAAAACCACCCCCTCTTGTCCTCCTCGTCATGTCAACGTCGACTCTGTACACGATAGTCGACTCTATGAATACCTCGAGCATGAAACCGAACAACAATACATGCATCGCGCCCGCCAAAACTATGCCATACACCGCATCATCCGCTGCGGCTCCCGCTACCTCCCCAACAATTCCCCAATCATCGCCAAATTAACCACCGCTACGGAACTCGCCGCAGCTGCTGAGAAAGCCAAACCCAAAGTATCCTTACCCGCCGAATATTCCGATTATGCTTCGGTCTTCTCCAAAGAAGCCACTGACCACCTTCCTCCATCACGATCTTACGACCACGAAATCAACCTTAAAGATTCCTTCTCCCCGAAGATCGGAAAGGTCTATCCCCTTTCTCCTGACGAACAGAAGGCGACAGAAGACTTCCTAGACGAGAACCTCGCCGCTGGAAAGATCCGCCCATCGAACTCCCCCCAAGCATCTTCCTTCTTCTTCGTCAAAAAGAAGGATGGCAAACTACGCCCTTGCCAAGACTACCGCTACCTGAACGAACATACCGTTCGGGATGCTTACCCACTTCCGCTCATCTCTGATCTCGTCGACAAGCTCAAAGACGCTAAAGTCTTCACTAAGTTCGATGTCCGATGGGGATACAACAATGTCCGAATTAAAGACGGACACCAATGGAAGTCGGCCTTCATCACCCACAAGGGTCTCTTCGAACCCCTTGTCATGTTCTTCGGTCTCTGTAATTCCCCCGCCACCTTCCAACGATTCATGAATGACTCCTTCCGTGATATGATCGCAGAAGGATGGCTCGTCATCTATATGGACGACCTCCTCATCTTCTCTCCCGACAAAACCACACACGAGGAACGCACCAAACGAGTTCTCCAGCGCATGACGGAACTCGACCTCCACTTAAAACTTGAGAAATGCCAATTTGCCACTGAAACGGTGGAATACCTCGGCATGATCGTAGAACCCGGTCGCATTGCTATGGACCCCGTCAAACTTGATGGAATTTCCAAATGGCCTACCCCGACCACCCCTAAGGAAGTCCGCTCCTTCCTTGGCTTCGCCAACTTCTATCGCCGCTTCATCCCTGACTACTCAACCGTCGCTAGACCGCTTATCGACCTTACCAAGAAGAACCAGCCTTGGAAATGGTCCGATGAATGCGACCGATGCTTCTCCCATCTCAAAGGACTCTTCCTTGCTGAACCTGTCCTTCGGCTTCCTGACCACTCCAAACCCTTTGCCATTGCCACCGACGCTTCCAAATACGCCACCGGCGCAATTCTCCTCCAAACCGATACCAACGGTGACTGGCATCCCTGCTCCTACCTCTCCCAATCCTTCTCCCCTGCTGAACGCAACTACGATATCTACGATCGCGAACTCCTCGCTATCATCCGCGCCCTTAAAGCCTGGAGACACTATCTCCATGGAGCTTCCTTCCCGGTTCAGGTCTTCACTGATCACAAGAACCTCACCTACTTCCGTCAACCAAAGGACCTTAACCGTCGCCAAGCCCGCTGGTTATTAGATTTAGCGGACTTCGACCTTAAGATGATCCACGTTCCTGGCTCCCTACTCTCCGGGCCGGATGCCCTGTCACGCCGGCGAGACTTTATTCCTACAGACTCCGATGAGAACAAGGGAACCACCCTTCTACCCCCTTCTATGTTTGTCCGTCTTATCGACTCCACGCTGGCCCACCATATCTCCTCTTCCTCGGCTTCCGACCCGCTTGTCCTTCAGGCACTCCAGGCGCTCGATGGAACCATTCCCCCCGCCTTCCGTTCCCGCCTCTCTGATTGGCAACACTCAGAGGGCGTCCTTACTTACAAAGGCCGTGTTTACGTGCCCCCCGATGAAACCCTCCGCCACTCCATCCTCGAACGATGTCATGACCACGAGTCTACCGGTCACCCTGGTTACCTAAAGACTCGCCAGCTTGTCGCAGCTGAGTTCTGGTGGCCCGGACTCGCACAATACGTCCGGAAGTACGTCGAAGGATGTTCTGTTTGCCAGCAGAACAAATCAAACACGCACCCTACCGTCCCCCCTCTCACCCCGATCAGGTCATCCTGCACACGCCCATTCCAACAGGTCTCCTGTGATCTCATCACAGATCTCCCCGTTTCCACTTCTTCTTCCTTTGATTCTCTTCTAGTCGTGGTGGACCACGGCCTTACTAAGGGGGTAATTCTTTGTCCCACGAAGAAGACTATTACTGCCGAAGGTGTCGCTTCCCTTTTCTTCCACAAGGTCTACCTCCGCTTCGGCCTCTATGACAAAATTATCTCCGATCGTGGTCCTCAGTTCGCATCCTCCTTCGCTCGAGAGCTAGGACGACTCCTGAACTACGACATCTCTCTCTCCACCGCATATCACCCCCAATCCGATGGAGAAACAGAACGAGTCAACCAAGAAGTTGAAACATACCTTCGTATCTTCTGTGGCAGTAATCCATCCTCATGGGCCGATAAGATCTCCCACGCAGAATTCGCTCATAACCACCGCCCTCACTCCGTCACCAGTAAATCTCCGTTCTATCTCATGATGGGATATGAACCCCGTGCTCTTCCCTCGGTGCTTGCCGAATCTTCCCTTCCCGCTATCAATACCCGCCTCAAGGACCTCTCCGCCGCTCGAGAAGAAGCATTAGCTTCTCATGAACTCGCTCGACAAGTCATGACTTCTCGAAACAACCAAGGATTCACTCCCTTCACCCTCGGAGACAAAGTCTGGCTTGAAGCCAGGAATCTCCGCCGCTCCATTATCAATCCGAAGTTCGCCCCGAAACGTGAAGGACCTTTCATAATCACCAAAGTCCTATCTCCCATCACGTATCAACTCCGCTTACCGAAAGTATGGAAGATCCATTCCGTATTCCATGCTTCTCTCTTATCTCCCTATCGCGAGAACGCCGTCCATGGGAAGAACTTTCCTTCTCCTCCACCTGACCTTATCGACGGAGAAGAAGAATACGAGATTGATAAGATTATACGCCACCGCGGAACCCCGAAAAGCCGCATGTTCCTTATCCGCTGGAAAGGATACTCCGCCGAAGAAGATTCCTGGATCCCAGAACGGAACTTAAAACATTCCAAGACCGCTCTCCTGGACTATAAGAAACTTCATCCCTCCGTTTTCTCCTCCTAGATCCTTTCCAGCACCACAAAAATGTCTTTTGAACAACTTTCAATCTCCACTGAATCTTCCCTCTCTGTCTCGTCCGCACCCGCATCTCCCTCTTCCACCGTCGCTGAACCCGGATGGAACTCCTCCTCCGTTACCTACAATCCTTCCAACATCCCTGGAACCGCTACCATTGATGAACCGATAACTCTCCCTGCTCCCGTTCCTACCTTCCCCGTCGTCTTCCATCCCCCTCTTCTTATACCCGATGAATCCGCTCCTGCACCTCGTCCCATCCTCGCAGTAGACCTTCCCCTCTATGCCAATAATATGAGACCCGATACTCCTTCTCCCCGATACATACGAAACCTTTCCAACTATATCTTAGATTCTCGTTTCGCTATCCCCCTCGAAGCCCACATGGACATGAACTCCGCCTTCCTCGGCCTTTATAAGGCATACCAGCAGACTCAGAGACTCTCCCTCGTCACCAACAACTTCACCGCGTTCAATACTCCAGAACTCGATAGACAATGGGTCGCTTCCTCCCAAGCGAACATTCTCGCCAACCTCCACCAAGTGATGTACCAGATGGAGTTCGGCGAATTCATCACCGATATTGACCGCTATACCTTGGAACTTGCAGTAGAACGAATAGCCTCTGCCCAGACTATTCCCCTTGTACACCCCGCTCTCACCGCGATCAATACCCCCACATCTACCCCGTCCGCATCGTCTTCCCCTCTTTCTCCTGAAGAAGTTGCTACCTTAGATCGCGCTGAACAAGCCCATAATAACCGGAACACCCCTTTCTTAGGGGCCTTAGAACGTCGACCTCTCCTACCCTCTCACCCAAGCTATGCCCACGCCTGTTACCAATGTCATCGCATCGGACATGTACGCCGCAACTGTCCCTTTTACATGTGCCCTATCACTGGCTGTCGCCAATGGGCTCCTGGACACGACCAGCATTCCTGCCACATGGCCACTCGTCGTCCTTCCCTTGCGAACCGACTTTCTACCGTCGGTCCTACTCGTACTCGTGGCACCTTGGCTAACCGCCTATCTGATAACCCTTCTCGTTATCATACTCCTTCCTCCACTGAGAGACGTTCTCCTCCACGACAGTCTTCGTCGTCTTCTTCCGGATCCTCTCGCGGGTCCTCTCGCGGTTCTTCCTCCCATCGGTCTTACCGATCTGCTCGTTCCTCTGGTACTCGCCGAGTACTTCCAGTACCTCCTCCGCGTGCTTCCGCTCCATCCCCACCCTATCTTGATGACGTGCAGTACGATGATCCCATCACCGAGGATGGCTATGCCAACATCACTGGCTCCCCTGGCGCTTCTTACTCCAGTCTCTATTAGTCCTTCGACGATGTCTCGGATCTAGTAGGGGGGTAATGTTACGACTTTATCTTTTCTCTTCTCTTATCGCTTATCTTGTACTACACGCACTACGAACACTATTCCTTTTCTGTGATGACTCCCCTTATCTCCAGTTCCATTCCGTCGGCGTCCCGACTACTCTCCACTTGCCTAGTCATCACATACCTTCCTCCACATTCTATCTCTTTCCTTCGCATTCTATGCCTACCCTTAACTTCTCTTCCATGTAGTATATAAACCGACGTTTATCGCTCCATGTACTTTCTTCACTCTTGAGCTCCCTTGTACTCTTACGCCTTGTACAATCTATCACTCTTGTGGTCCCCACTTGAACCGTTGGTAATCAGCCCAACCTCCTTGAACCTTTGAACCTCGTGTGGACGACCCCACGAGCTCCTTGACCCATTGAAGTCTTCGTCCTACTCTGAAGGACGTTACCTCTATAAG
The DNA here is from genome assembly GCA_018397855.1 of Boletus reticuloceps. NCBI lineage: Eukaryota > Fungi > Basidiomycota > Agaricomycetes > Boletales > Boletaceae > Boletus > Boletus reticuloceps. The sequence continues at coordinate 877,285 of JAGFBS010000019.1, forward strand.
ACTTCGTCGTGCTTCCGAGTCGACGCTCTCCTCGTTCTTCGCTTCACAAGGGCTACGCTCGTACCTACCCGGTCCAAGCGTAACAGTTTCTACAGCGTCAAAGGTTAATTTGTTGTCCTCCACAGTGTTGATGAGGGAGGACTTGAACAGTTCCCATGCCAGAGACTTCGGGAGGGAGTTGAGAAGGATGAACGCCATGACTTTGGAGTCGACAGCGAATTTCATGCTGGCGAGCCGAGATTCAGAGGTGCGGAGTGAAGCAATGTGCTCTGATACTTCGGAGTTGCCATCCCAGCTCACGTTGAAGAGTTGCTGAAAAATGTAGAACGCGGAGGAGACACTCGGAGTGTCTAGGAGCGATAGGAGTTTTTCCCAAAGTTCTTTTGCGGAGGTACAGGACTCCGTCTTGAGTAGGAGAGCATCAGAGAGGCGTTCCTGTATGATGCCGTGGGCTTTTTCATCACTTTCTGACCATTCACGGATGTCTGAAGCTGATACTCTGGTTGCAAGGATTGGTTTTACATATGTTCCAATGACAACTCCATGTACTTTGTTTGTGCGGAGTTTTCGGGTAACCTTTACTTTCCACAGGGGGAAGGTTTCGGGTCCCGTTAGGATTTCGTCATTTCGGATGGTATCCGATGTCATGTTTGAGTGACAGCGTCGGATAGAGTTGACAGAAGAAGATTTATTTTCTGACAGGTGTCAGATGGCTGGTAGCCGGAGTTCGTTTCGAAAGAACGGCAAGGCGTGCACTGAGGGGTGCACAAGTGTTGAGTCGTTTCGAGCTTGTCTGATTTAGCTTGCGCTAACAGGGCTCATAACCTGACAGAGTCCGAAGGCAAGACTGACTAGTCCGGAGGTCCGGAGCGGAGCGGAGCTAGTGAAGACCGGAGTAGACCGGAGCTCAGTCGATGCCAAAGAGGACAGAAACGACTTAGTATTTACCTAGCGAAGACCGGAGTAGACCGGAGCTACGACTATGAGTACAGGGGTGAATACTAGATGTAAGAGACTTACCTCAGTCGATGCCAAAGAGGACAGAAACGACTGAGGTGCTATAGTATGAAGTGGAGGGTTTATATAGTGTATGGTAAAGGGACACTCGTACCTCAATTAGTAGAGTAAGTGTAAGGATCGCGCCACACAATATAGTGATACATACGCGCTCCGGAGTCTCGGAGACGTGAACTCCGGAGATGGGACAAGTCTGTTATGAGTCCCCATGTCCGGAGGAGTCTCCGGACTTCGGACCTGGTGATATTTTGTCAAACATCAGCCAAGGGAGGGCGACAGGGAGGGATGCGAATGGTCGGGGCAGGGCCAGGAAGGCCAGCCATGTCCAAGATTGGATCTTCGGCGCAGCCCTTACCCTTGTCAACCCTCTTCCTTGGGGGAGCCGAGGCTGAGGATCCGCCCGAGCGGACCCTCCGAGATGGATTCCTCTGAGGGGTGAGCAGTGCACGACTGGCGCCCTCTTCCTCTGAGGGGGGAACCAGAGTTACCCCGGGAATGTTTTCCACGAGGGCAGCGGCTTGGGCGAGGTCAACATGCTCATCAACATGCGCATCGACCCACTCAACGGGGCCCGGGAGAGGCGGGGAGGAGCCGCCACAGAAGGAGGGACCTGGGGAAAGGGGGAGGAGTGAGCAGCCACGTTCCAAGAGATGCCAGGGATGTCGTCCACATCCGCATCCTCAATGGGGTCATTGCCCACAGGACTACTCTCCTCAGGAAGATCCGAGGGAGTGGCGGGACACGCATGGGCACGACGAGGAGGCATGGCGGAGAAGTGGATATAAACAACGAGGTCTAATCTAAGCGAAAAGAAAGACAATCTACGCGAACCAACATCGTGGAAGCGGAGCAAGGGACAAAGTGCCCGAGCTGACACTTTGTACCCGCCCGACGTCGGAGCCCGAAAACACGCCTCCGTTGCTCACGTGCCGAGAGCGACGTAGGCTACACGATCGTAACCTACAAGCTAGCAAAGTTGAACTCGCCGGGTCGGCACACGAGTTCACTTCACATAATCTCGTTCCTTGTACTCATGCACAAGGAGATCAGCAGAATGTCGGACACCGACGTCGGCGTTTCTGTACATGCACATGATCAGTAGCGACTTGAAAGCTGATATCTCTTCCTCTCCTCACTGCACCAATAAATCAAATCCTCCTAGGATTGGCGTCACTTTATAACATGTAACCCAGGATAATGGTGTTGTATGGTATGAGGAAACAAGATGTAGGGAGACCGATATGAAGCGCCATGTTGTACAACTTACTTACGTCTCGTTCATCATGCATCATGACCCAACTAGACATCGCCGAACAAACCCCACAAATACAACCGAGGGCCAAAACTCACCCAGTAAACCGCTCAACGCACCAAACACGCCCGACATGGCCAACGCATCTACCACCCACACACCCCACAACGCCAGCCAGCCAAACGTCCACACCCAGCCCCAAACCCCACCAACCCGTCTTCCCGTCGTTGTCGTCCAGACGCGCTCGAGCACTACCCCGACGCCGTTCATCACCCAGAACCCGATGACAACGACCGAGTGGCCGCTGTGTCCAAAGGAGCGAAGCTCCATGTCATGAGAGATGCCAGAGTAGAGAAAGGCCCCGAACACGCCAGCGAGTCGGCCGAATAGGTAGCTGAATGGCTGCATGGCAAGCGTGACGAGGATTTCCCGCATTATCTGATGCCATCGACGACCCCAAAATTCGGCCAATGACGTCGACAACCACGGGGAGTCGAACAGGGGTGGCCATTGAGAAGGCTGGTGCTGGAACAAGACGATGGATGTGGCCGCTAGAACGTGGTAAGTCCACTGTATCACAAAGTATAGCATCCAGATGGCCAAGAAGGACGCGAAGACTGATCGCAGGAGTTCCAGGAAGGGCGGGAGGGAGTGGTCGAACAGAGAGCCACCGTCAGGCGAGCCAAAGGTGTCCGGACCCAGCATGCAGATGATCTGAAGGCATGCGTCGAAACCCAAGGCGTACATGGTCACTGGTGCTGCCGACAATAGCACAAAAGCGGTCCGTGACTCTGTTTCAAAGGTGGGCTTAGGGAGGATGAGTCCCCGCGGCCAGTTCCACCCAATGCCTCGCACATTGTACATCAGGTCGCAAGCATTCCACAACGCTGTGTAGAAGACGTTCTCAGAACCTGACTTGTCGGGTTTGTTTGAAGGACTCTGTCGCTGAAAAGGCTCTCGTGCAATAGCCCACGCGGCACCCCGAATTGACATGGAGCACATATGAGTCTAATGGACTACGTCAGTGACACGTAACGCAGCACTGGTATCACTCACGATGAGCACAGTATTCATCTGGCCCTGCTTCGGGTCCCCTCCCGACGTGTCGACAAGTATACCACGCCAAGCAAACCACACGAGGACAGGCAAGAGCGCAAAGCGGTAGAAGCGCGTCCCCTCGAACTGAACCAGTACTCCCATAAAGTAGAGACATACTAGAGGCGGAACGATGTAGCCAAGAAGAGTGGCCGCTGTGAGGCCGATGTTTTGCGACGACCCAAACAAGCCTTTGACACTGTGAGCGGGTCAAGACAGGCCATAAAGTTCCTCTATGATGGAGAAGGCAAGGAAACAGACCTTGCGTGCGTGGCCATCATGGGCTTTTCGAGTGTGAAGGGCAAAGGGTATCGTTTGGAACTGGGGCTTTGATGAGGCACTATCACGGCTTTAGTAGTGGGCCATCATGCATGCATGGTAACCTGGACCAAAAAGGTCCATTGACCCCGGTGATATCACTGAAACATCCGGGCAGTACTCGGTGATATGACACCGCCCACAATGATAACGAAGTGTGTCAGAGTCGATGTGTCACGGCTCGAACACTTCACTCTGCAGTGATCAACTTCAAGTTGCATCAATGCACCAACTACTAGTACGAGGCAGTCAGCCGAATACAGTTGGAGACTACGGCTGATATCGACTAGTATGGCCCCTCATTTCTCAAAATCCCTTCAGGATTGAATATAACCCAGGTTAATGGTGAGTGTCGGGTCGTACTCATGATTATGCATCATGATCCAACCAAACATCGTCGAACAAACCCCACCAACACAACCGAGGGCTCAAACTCACCCGGCAAACTCAACGCACCAAATCGCCCCGACATGGCCCACGCATCTACCACCCATACGCCCCACAGCCCTAGCCACCCAAACGTCCACATCCAGCCCCAAACCCCGCCCACCTGTCTCCCTGTCGTTTTCTTCCACACACGCTCGAGCACTACCCCGACGCTGTTCATCACCCAGAACCCGATCACGGCGACCGAGTTCCCACCACGTCCAAAGGCGCGAAGCTCAATGTCGTGAAAGATGCCAGAGACGAGAAAGGCCCCGAACACACCGCCAAGTCGGCCAAATAGGTAGCTGAATGGCTGCATGCCAAGCGTGACGAGGAGTTCACGCATCATCTGGTGCCACCGACGACCCCAAAGTTCGGTCAAGGACGTCGACAACCACGGAGAGTCGAAAAGGGGCGGCCATTGAGAGGGTTGTTGTTGGAACAGGATGATGCATACGACCGACAGAAAGTGATGGCTCCATTGTAGCGTAAAGTATGCCATCCATATCATCAGGAAGGACACGAGGACAGATCGCGCCAGTTCCAGGAGGGGTGGGAGGGTGTGGTCGAACAAAGAGCCACCGTTGAGCGAGCCAAAGGTGTCTGGGCCCAACATCCGGATCATCTGAATGCATGCGTCGACACCAAAGACGTAAAGGGCCAAGCGGGCTGTCGACAACAGCACAAAGGTAGTCCGTGACTCCGTTTCAAAGGCGGGCTTGGGCAGGACAAGCCCTCGCGGCCAGTTCCACCCAATGCCTCGCACATTGGACATCAGATCCCAAGTATTCCAGAGTGCAGTGTAGAGGTTCTCGGAATCTGATTTGTGGTTTTTGTTTGAAGGACTCTGTCGCCGAAAAGGCTCTCGTGCAATAGCCCACACAGTAGCCCGCATGGACACGGCAACCATCGAAGTCTAGTGCACCCCGTCAATGACATGTAAGATTGGACCGGGATCACTCACGATGAGCCCAACGTTCATCTGGGCCTGCTTGGGATCACCTCTCGACATGTCGACAAACATTCCGCGCCAAGCAAACCACACGAGGACAGGCAAAAGCGCAAAGCGGTAAAAGCGCGTCCCCTCGAGCTGAACCAATACTCCCATAAAATACTGGCACATTAGAGGTGGAACGATGTAGCCAAGAAAAATGGCCGTAGTGAGGCCGATTTTTTGCGATGCCCCAAATATGCCTTCATCACTGTGAGCGGTCAAACCAGGCCCATGAGGCTCCTTTGTGACGGAGAAGGCGAGGAAACGAACCTTGCGTGCGTAGCCATCACGAATTTGTAGGGCAAAGGGTGAGCGGTTTCAAACTGGGGAGTCGTTGACTCGCTTTAGTAGTCCATGATGGCGGGTCCAGTATCACCGCCCCCTGGCAGTAGTGGGCCATCATGCATGATAACGTGGACCAAAAAGGTCCATTGACCCTGATATCACTGAAACATTGGGCAGAAATTTCAGTACTCGGTGATATGACACCGCTCGCAGTGATAACGAAGTGTGTCAGAGTCGATGTGATGATGAAGATGGCCGACACAGTGACATCAGTCACGAGCTCGAACACTTCACTAATCTCGTTCTTTATACATACTCATACTACTAATCAACTTTAAGTTGCATCAATCCTGAAGGGATTGACGTCGCTAACATGTAACCCAGGTTAATGCATCATGATCCAACCAAACATCGTCGAACAAACCTCACCAACACAACCGAGGGCTCAAACTCACCCGGCAAACTCAACGTACCAAATCGCCCTGACATGGCCCATGCATCTACCACCCACACGCCCCACAGCCCTAGCCAGCCAAACGTCCACATCCAGCCCCAAACCCCGCCCACCTGTCTCCCTGTCGTTTTCTTCCACACACGCTCGAGCATTACCCCGACGCTGTTCATCACCCAGAACCCGATCACGGCGACCGAGTTCCCACCACGTCCAAAGGCACGAAGCTCAATGTCGTGAAAGATGCCAGAGACGAGAAAGGCCCCGAACACACCGCCAAGTCGGCCGAATAGGTAGCTGAATGGCTGCATGCCAAGCGTGACGAGGGGCTCACGCATCATCTGGTGCCATCGACGACCCCAAAATTCGGTCAAGGACGTCGACAACCACGGAGAGTCGAAAAGGGGCGGCCATTGAGAGGGTTGTTGTTGGAATAGGATGATGCATACGACCGACAGAGAGTGATAGCTCCATTGCATCATAAAGTATGCCATCCATATCGTCAGGAAGGACACGAGGACAGATCGCGCCAGTTCCAGGAGGAGTGGGAGGGTGTGGTCGAACAAAGAGCCACCATTGAGTGAGCCAAAGGTATCCGGGGCCAATATCCGGAGGATCTGAATGCATGCGTCGACACCAAAGGTGTAAAGGGCCAAGCGGGCTGTCGACAACAGCACAAAGGTGGTCCGTGACTCTGTTTCAAAGGTGGGCTTGGGCAGGACAAGCCCTCGCGGCCAGTTCCACCCAACGCCTCGCACGTTAAACATCAGCTCGCAAGCATTCCAGAGTACAGTGTAGAGGCTCTCGGAATCAGATTTGTCGTCTTTGTTTGAAGGACTCTGTCGCCGAAAAGGCTCTCGTGCAACCGCCCACACAGTAGCCCGCATGGACAAGGCAACCATCTGAGTCTAGTGCACCACGTCAATGACGGGTAAGATTGGACCGGGATCACTCACGATGAGCCCAACGTTCATCTGGCCCTGCTTGGGATTACCTCCCGACATGTCGACAAACATTCCGCGCCAAGCAAACCACACGAGGACAGGCAAGAGCGCAAAGCGGTAAAAGCGCGTGCCCTCGAGCTGAACCAATACTCCCATGAAATACTGGCACATTAGAGGTGGAACGATGTAGCCAAGAAAAGTGGCCGTAGTGAGGCCGATCTTGTGCGATGCCCCAAATATGCCTTCATCACTGTGAGCGGTCAAACCAGGCCCGTGAGGCTCCTTTGTGACGGAGAAGGCGAGGAAACGAACCTTGCGAGCGTAGCCATCACGGATTTGTAGGGCAAAGGGTGAGCGGTTTCCAACTGGGGAGTTGTTGACTCGCTTTAGTAGTCCATGATGGCGGGTCCAGTATCACCGCCCCCATGTCCGGCCATGAAGCGGAGTAGAACCTCTCCGTCGGAAATGAGTTTGCCACTGATACCGCCCGCAATAACGGCACTGCGTTCTTGGTGACAGTTAAGTAATACCTCCAATTGACACATAAGCTGCAAGATGAAAATTCACCTAGATAAAGTTTGACACGGTCGGTGTATAAACTGTGGGGTCATTCGATGGTACAATATTTGAGATGCGGAGACCTAAAGGCACCCACTGCTTTTGCTTTCTGACCAAGTGTTCGACGCCACTGTCGTCAGGTTCGCCTGTGATGTGGCAGTCAGTGGTTTGAGTTTGAATTCAAAAGTACAAGTGGGTATGTAACAGAGTGTTAGACGACATGATTATGAATTTCCCCGATTAGTGCCTCCGTTCATTTTTGAGAAAAAAAAAAGCAACCCAAGTTCACCGCGCCCACCAAGAGCCCTCCACGCCGATGCATCGGCGCACAAACCCCACGAGGGCCAACGACGGCTCATACCCGCCCACCACACTCATCGCACTAAACCGCCCCACCTCGGCATACACGTTGACCATCGGGATGCCCCACAGCAGTAACCACCCAACCATCCACGCCCGCCCCCACATACCGCCTACCCGTCGTCCTGTCACCCGCTTCCAAACGCGCTCCAAGGCGACCCCGACGCCATTCATCGCCCAAAAACCCAAGACGACGACCGCATATCCACCGCGTCCAAGTTCCATGTTGTGAAACACCCCCGAGACCGAAAACGCCCCAACGAGACCACCCAGCGGACCAAACAGGAACTGAAACGGCCGATAACCCAGGGTAAAGACCATGTCACGCACCATTTGGTGCCACCGACGACCCCACAACTCGCTCAACGACGTCGACAACCACGGCGCATCGAAAAGAGGCGGCCATTGAGAGGGATGTTGGTGAAACGCGATGACGCATACGATAGCTAGGAAGTTGTAGATATATTGCAGTCCAAAGTACGCCGAGGCCACTACTAGAAGTGAGATGAACACGGCGCGGGAGAGTTCTAGGACGGGGGGGAGGGTGTGGTCGAATAGAGAGCCTCCTTGGACGGAGCCAAATGTGTCGGGGGACATGCTGCGAACGGTCTGCATGCACGCGTCAAACGCCACTATGTGAAATACGAATACGATGGCAGAGGACAGCACGAATGCGATGCGCGAGTCGGTTGAAGAGGAGGCGGGTTTGGGGACGACGAGCCCTCGGGGCCAATTCCAGCCGATACCGCGCGGGTTGATCAACAAATCCCAAGTGTTCCAGCATGCCGTGTAGAGACGCCCCGAATCCGACTTGTTCCGGTTGTGCCCCACGGGAGGAAAGTGACGCTCGTACCGCAGTCGAGTAAATGCCCATACGGCGGAACGTGTCGCCATGGAACCCATTTGAGTCTGGAACGGACTTGGATCAATGATGCGCATGCAACAGAAAGTAAGAGACGCTACGCACGACGAGCTGCGTGTTCTTCTGAGCCAGCGCCGGATCACCTCCCGCCAAGTCCACAAAGGTCGCACGCCAAGCGAAGCACAACGTGACGGGTAACAAGGCCAGGCGGTAAAAGCGCGTGCCCTCGAGCTGGACCAGCACGCCCATCAAGTACTGGCACACAAAGGGCGGAAGGATGTACGCAAGAAAGGTGGCCATTGTGAGGCCAACCGTGTGTGACATGGCCAACACGTCTTTGACGACACTTTTTGGGTGATTAGACTCGTTGTGATTTCGTGCGGAGAACGATGGGGACTGACCAAAAGGTTCGCGAGGCCATCATGAAGGGGGTTGTGAGGTGGAACCGGCGCGCTCAATCGATGAGTTATAATCCATCGGGACGTGACGACACCTTCAATTTGACACAACCGCAGTTCGCCCGAGCTTGTACTGAAATGGTCAGGCCAGATGGAGTGATCACACCCCCGTCGGATATAAATGAGCTCAGTGGTTTCATAAAGCACCCATATGAGTGCCACGTAGCCGTAAAGCCCTTGCAGCTGGTCAAGATTCATCTTGTCCGTCAATGAATGTCATCTGTAAATTCATCCAGTGTCACACCAAACACGAACGTGTGTTTGACTAGTTTGTTTGACTCATAAAAACGACATGACCATGCGAACCGGAACATATAACAATGCCACTGCCACAATCAGCCAGCCATTTTCCGGCCGCCACGGCATACATAAGTTAGAGAACGTATCTAAAGTCCCGATTCTGTCGGTCCGTCAAGTCCATGAATGCCTGTCCGAGATCCGGTCAACGCCAGCCACCTATATTCCGACGGCACCATACCTTGTCCACCTTGACCTGCACCCGTGTCCCGTCCTCCGATTCCTTCTCGATAAAGAATTCTTCGTCTTCCTCGATCGGCTCAGCATCCCGTCGGGCGTTTTCCCCTGCCAACAGCCAGCGGATGGCCAACAATAACAGCGGGCAGGTGAGATAGCAGATACCGATGACGATCCATGGGATGCGGTTCCTGTGGAACGCGTTTCGCCCCATTTCAGCGCAGCTCGGGAATGCAAAGGGGGACATACCTTGGCCGATACTGTAATTCCCACATGAATGGACCTGCTGCGTTCCCGATGCAGTAGGCGCAGAGCATGATGGCGTTGGTCGTGACCTACACACATGAATAAGACGTGAAGACACGATGGTGACTGGACGGACGAACCCTCTTGGTGTGTCCCGCAGTCACATTGGTCAACCAGGACAAGGACAAGACAAATCCGGTGGTGTTGATGTCAACGAGCCAGATACCAAAGAGCAATCCAACCTGATTGCTCCACGGAAGGAACTCGATCATCAATACCCCAATGAGGGACGGAAGAAAGTATATCACGCCAACATAGGCACGGCCATTCGGAATTCGGGCCGCAAGCATCACTCCCGTCCAGATGGTCATAATCTCGATGAACCCGTCGACGCATCCAAGAAGCGTTGTGTCGAGGTAGGTGAAACCAAAGGACGAAATGATGATCTGGCGCTGGTTGGTGAGTGAGTTGGGTACGTTGTCCAATGCGGAAAAGAGCGCAAAGAGCCATGTCTTTGGGTCTAGGAGCGCCTCTATCATCCTGTGTTCCCCCCTATCAATGCCAAAAGACGATTGTGAATGTGTGAAGACGCACTGTTCCTTCTTGAAATGTTTGTTCTCCACACCGGTTTGGTTTTCCTAGAGGGCTCCGTAAATACACGAGAGGCGATATGTAAGTGTTCATGGGTCTCCCACCTTGAGGCGCTGAACGGCCGTCGCACGCTCACTCGGGGTAAGGAACCATGCATTGGTAGGAGAATCAGGGAAGAAGAACCTATAGAATAGGTCAGCCAGAATTATGAGTCGACGATTTGGCCGTACCAGTAGAGCACTGCTACGGTGAGCGTTATCACCCCGGTAATGACCATCAACCTGGCATCCCATAAGTTTTCCCACAGCGTTTCTCAGCTGCCAACATTCTCACCATTGCCAGGGAGCAAATCCAGTCGTCTTGATATGCAGAGATCCAAAACTGATGAAACCAGAGATGATCTGGGCTGTGGTCCGAGTCAGCATCATGATTGTCCGCAATTCGATTCGATAGTTTCACCTGTCCCATTCATCAAGACTAGCTGCTGATCAGCGCGGACAACGACGTCCTACCACAAAGAGCACTCACACCAATACCCAACGCGCAACGTCTGCTCCTTGCGCGTATAAAACATAGAGCTCACGATCAAGAACCCCGCCGTGATGGAACCCTCACACATGCCTAAAAAGATTCGACACACAAACAAGCCCGCAAAGTTGGTGGAAGCCGCTTGGCAGATGAGAGCGATCGCCCAGACGAAGATGTTGAAACTGGGCACAAGGTGAGCGTTGGACGGTATGGCTTCATGGACACGACACTCGCCTCATCCATTTTCCAACGGGGAACCGCTGGAGCGCTAGGTTCTGAGGGTATTCAAAGATGAAGTAACTGATATAAAATATCGTCCCTAGCCTGGGAGGACGAAATGTCAGACGCGGGGAAGCAGTTATCAGGGGATAGATAAGCGGTACCAATTATATCTGTGAAGCGTCGATTCAGAGCTTGCTGTGGCGTATCTATAGGCTTCATGTGATCACGGCCAGGTACTCACTGATTGGTCGATAGATGTGTGCCTTCACTGTTACTGGTCAGAGGCAATCTCACGGTCCAACGTCACCGATATCTCACATTATGCCAAGAATGGCAGCACTACCAAGCGTAGTCTTGTCCATAAACTGGACCCTGATTCCCAAAGGTAGAGAGTTAGAAAAACAAGGGACTATCAAAATGCGTCTTCCCACCAGTAGAGTGCTATATTGCATACGCAATTTAAACAAGACCACGTTGAAATAAATGCTGTCAGAACTCACTGCACATCATTGGGAGGATGTGATAGTCAATTTTCCTCCTGTGTGTGTGCTTCCGAGTTAGTACAACGTTGCCGAAACTGGTTGTTGCGAACCTGACGCGTGCTGCTTCGGCGGGATCCAACTCGCCCGATAAACCAGCGATAATCTGTGCACCAGTGTCTACCTCCTTGGTCGACACTGCGTGTGCATGATTTTCCTGTAAATGCTTCTTCTTCTCTCCGTGGGTATCTGACGACGCGGCGTTAGAGGGAACACGACGTAAGGCCATGGTGGGGTGCTCTCAAGTGTTTCCGATGCGATAAGCCCTCTTATAAGTGGTTGGTCCTCGATGAGAAAGGAAGAGGGAGACGAGGTACAACGCTCGGATAAATGCCATCTACTCTTGTGTTCGTGTGAAGAAGTCGACCAACCGGAGTTAATAAACTAACTGCGAGATAAGGTAAACGGTCACAAGACGTCAGCGCAGACGAACATTGGACTCACATGGCTGATAACATGGGATTAGATCAGCCCGAATTCACGATTAACTGCACTTTATGCTTTACAGAACACGGAACGCAATGGTCGTTTGTAATATTTAGTTTCTAGGTATGGTCATCTTTGGGCGGCATGATACTGGAATAAGTTGACGCATGATTAACTCGTTGCCATCCACGTACTACGCTCCGGTCAATCCAGCTTCTTTGAACTATTGGCGAAGCGTGCGGACGGCGGAGCATCCTTGGCCAGCTCGTTCGTCAACTTCTCGAAATCAACATCGTTGCGTTTGAAGATGTCTGCAACGATCGCATCGACGTCCTCGGTCACCGGCAGCGGCGTACCGTCCTTTGACATCGTTTTCACCTGGATGACTTCCATCATCTGGTGGAATACGTGTATCTTTCCCATGGCATGCAGACGGACCTGTAGCATGAATCTATGAACAAAGGAAACCAACCATACCACGTCAACGACCATACCCTCATTTTGTCCATCATGCCAATCTGGTTTTGTATATCGCCCTCTTTTCCCTGTTCAACAGCAGTCCAACCGTCCTTCATTTTCATCCACACGCAGAGTTCCCACGTCTTTGCGTCGATGACCTTTTTCTCGTTCAGCTCGCAAGCAGCTGCCATGGCCCTGTAGTCGTAGGTCCATTCTTCCCATGGCAAACCAAAAGCCGCGTGCTTCATCTCCTCGGGGTCGACGGCACGGCGGAGAAGATCCTTCAAGAAGGCAGTCTCTCTTCTCCGGAGCCTCTGAAACGATGTTCGCTACGGTAGATGCACTCGGTTTCCGGAAGATGATTTCTTCCTGAGGGAATCCATGGTAGAAACGGAGGATGGCGACACCGCCGACAAAATCACGTATGATAGGAACGAGAATCAGGAAGACGAAGAGGTCCAAGAGGATATGGCCGAGGAGCGCCACGTTGAAATCCGGTGAGGTCGCGTTCCACCTCGGCGCCAGTTTCCCAACGAGAAACCAAACCCCGTACCGATACATGCCGCGATATAACCGCCTTGAGAGGAGAGCGGACCAAACCAGGTTCATCCCCGCTAGCATCACAAAGTGGTGTCTGGATTGACCGGACACGTCATTCGTGAGATCTCAGGCAACGGAGATGCTGCACCTACTTTCGGGTGGATGCATTGGTAGAGTCGATGTGGGTGACATATATCTCTGCCTTGGGGTCGTACTTGGAAAAAAAGGCATGAACAGGGTGGTTTTCTGGTACTTTGTGAGCTGCGGGCATGACAGCAGATGTAAGCAGCGAAGATGTCGTTCCTGGGTTATGTAAGGCATTGTAAGCAGACGGAGACTGCAGGAATCCGAGAAGTACACGCTTGTGAGACGCACGTTGCCAAGATCCTTTGATCGTGAAGCAACTAACTCGGCTGTAAAACACGGCGTTTTCCCAACTCGGCGGTCATGGAGCGGCACGAAGCCGGACCTGTTTAATGAGTTAAAACGACACCTCACCGTAGTACTTCGCCATTCCAGAGGTGTATACGTAACACATTCCCACGCACACGCCCTTATAAACGCATTTTTCCGAGTCGCTCGTTCTTTAGATTCTTCCACAATCAAAAACGCCGATGAAGAGAAACGACGGTGCAGAGAGTCGAGCAACCCACCGGGTTCGCACTGACATCGCCCGTTCGGCACCACTCACCTTGTTACTTCGTAAAGGGACGGGCTTACATGCCTCTGAGGCGTTTTTTGTGGGGGGTGAACTTTATACCAATTCACGGATTTACTGTTTGGATTCCTTTCTCCCTTGGACATACAATGCTTGGCCTGGATCTTCACCATGGCGTGGTTTGCTCGGGTCTATGAGTAAAGATGAGACCGCGTCTGCAAAGGTCAGAAGGCGCAGTCTCGCAAGAGTGATACTCGCACCTTCTCTGTTCACAGTTGTTGGTTCGTGCGCGCAATAACAGCGCTCAGCCTTGAAAACAAGGCCCATCGCCAACCTGTAGTATCTCAGTATTGGTTTCCGAAAGTCTCAAGACATTCCTTGCCAGTGAGTGTGTGGGATGGCCATACCCTGACCTGGACTCTCGGGTACGTACGACTCAAGGCTAGCTACTTATACTCGCAAGACCGATCGTGAAGCTATGTCCGAGCTTGCCTGCCAGTGTCGCCGACTTATTGGATGGCGTCGGCTGAAGACCAGCGGTCATGACTTCTTGGCGTCGGGTGGACATCCACTGGCACGCCTCAAGAATTTTATCGTGACTGTGCCGACGACGAGGCCATGCCATGGCAGTGAGTGTTTTGAAGCTTCAGTGGCATCAATTACACTCTAATCGCGGGTATCTTTTCCTGCTGCGTATATCTCAGGTTGTATTGCCCAACATCAGAGGCTGCATGTGGCTACTGATTTACAGTGACTTCGTAAGTGACTACACTCCCTTCAGCGGTGTTGATATCGGCAGAAGCACAGCAATGCCGCGCCAACACCCTAGCCGAAGTTCGTTCAACTTCTGTTCGTTTCAGCCGCTCTTGACATGTCAATGGCCGTCTTATCGTCATACTTAAACCACCCCCCTGCTTGTGACCACCTCACGGTACTTGTTCTTGATGTCTCCACTCACGATCAACAAAAGTACTGATATCCAGCCAGACAGCTATACCACTACGTTGCCCGACTCCACCGAAAAGTCCTTGGAAGGAGACGGGGGGTCGCCTTATCCAAAGGCTGACGTGGAGGCCGCATCGGACCCACCCACCGACGATGCTTCGGGTATTGTCCTCAGCAGCGAGCGTGACATCGTAACCAATGTCATATCTGTTGACGACGATCCGTCTCTCAACCCGTGGACCTTTCGCGCCTTCTTCCTCGGGCTTGGCCTCTCTGCCTTCGGTGGCTCTTTGGGTACGTTTGTCACCCTCGTATTTTTTAATTCTGCTTATCGCACGGAATAGCCGAGATATATTACTTCAAACCGGTAAGCTCCATCTTGATCTCCAAAGTATTCCGTTCTCTCATCTCGTCATCGTCACCAGCAAACTGTCGGGGTGTCCTCGATGTTCCTTGCCATCGTCTGCTACGTTCTCGGATATGCAATGGAGACGTTCATTCCTCGTCATGGTTTATTCCGGTATCTTAACCCTGTACGCTTCAATCATTCCCGCCTTCCGTCTATCTCACCCTGGCGTTGACCAGCATCCTTTCAACAAAAAGGAGTGTACTTTCATCATTATCATGGCTGGTGCAGCCGCAAACGCTTCTCTTGCGACAGAGGTCCTTGCCGTGCAGCGCTTGTATTACAACATCACTCCCGACGCTGCAACTTCCATCTTCTTGTTGCTCTCTAGTCAACTCCTTGGTTACGGCATTGGTGGTGTGTTGAGACGTGAGTTTGCCTCGGTTGGCTATTATGTCCTCTGATATATTGCGACGAACAAGCAATTCTACTATATCCATCAAAGATGCTTTATCCCAGTGTACTTCCGCTCATTTCCATGTTTGATGCATTTTTCCGTGATGGTTCTACTGCACGTCGTAAACTCAAGGCATTTTACATTGTCTTCGGAGCGTAAGTCGCACCTTGTCTGTCCTTCGGTCGGTGGTCTGACTCAGAACATACAGCATATTTATTTGGGAACTCTTCCCTGAGTGGATTTTCCCTCTTCTCACCGGCTTCTCGATCTTCTGCCTTGCTGCACCAAATAACGCAACGATCAGCCGAGTGTTTGGCGGAAGTAATGGTAATGAGGGGCTCGGTCTTCTTTCCATTTGCTTGGACTGGCAGGTTGGTTTCCGCAACACTAACGTCGTAGTAACATAACTGATATCCCAATGCGTAGTACATCACCAGTGGTAGCATGACAATTCCCTTGCGGGCACAGGTAAGTTAGAGGCAGAATATGTTACCAAAGGCCATGATGAACATGACAATAGGTTTCAATGTTCATCGGGAATATGCTGTGCATGTGCGCGTGCAATGGATACTTCATTGGCTTTATCTGATGTGCCCCTGTTAGAGTCGTTTTCGTCGCCGTCTTTTACAACAACATCTGGAAATCGCAGAACTTTCCCTTCGTACGTGTTAGCATGCTTTACACCGGACACCGCACTGATTGCAATGTGTAGCTCTCTCAGCTCTTATTTTACGAAAACGGTACAATGTACAACCAGTCGTTGATCTTGACTTCGAATTACGAAGTCGACCCCACTCTCCTCGCAGAGCAGGGACTGCCGTACCATGCCGGAACCTGGGTCGTATATCTACTTTCCACAAACTTAGGACTGGCAGCTACCTTCACCCATTTGCTTCTTTGGAACCGCGATGACTTGCAAGAAGCCTGGAGCTGGATGTCTCCCTCTAAACTTCGCAAGCAGTGGCTGGAATTTAGGTGGCAAAATGTCAACTGGAAGTTCTGGAAGGACGATGGCATACGGGAGCAACCCAGGGGAGATGAGGATATAGATCCTCACTATGCTCAGATGCTCAAGGTGAGAATTGGTCCTTCGGTGGTTCCACTAACAAAAGTTGACATTTTCTGCATCCCAGTACCCTGACGCACCGAACAGCTGGTACCACATCACGTTCATTGTATCGTTTGTACTGGCTCTAGTGATCATCTATAAGGACAACTCCACCTTGCCGTGGTGGGGATTCGTCATATCCATTCTCCTGGGAAGCATATTCATCCTCTTCCTGGGAGCATTGTCCGCCATGACGGGTGTAGGTGTCTCGATTCGTGAGTCTCCTTTTCGATCAATGTCTCATCAGGTTAGCTAAGGTTGAAAATAGAAACATTCCTGCAGATGGTTGCAGGATACTTGCATCCTGGCAAGCCGATGGCCAACATGTACTTCGTTTTGTATAGTTACAGTAAATTCACTTTCATGTACTTGATGAGACGTAGGTTCACGAACGTTCTGTTTAGACACTGCTTCACAAGCCGGTCTGCTGCTCCACGACCTCAAGATCGGCCAGTGTAGGTGTTTTTGGAAACGGTGATAATAAAGACTGATGCATTATAACAGACGCGAAGCTCCCTCCTCGTGCTTCTTTTACTGCCCAGATCATCGGTACCATTCTTGGGGCCATTTTGAACTACTGTAAGATAGTTCGGCCCCTTTCGCTACATATTCTTACAAATGCTTCTAGTCTTAATGAACTCTATCGTTGAAAGTCAACGGGAAATCCTGCTTTCCGTTCAAGGCACGAATATCTGGTCCGGGCAACAACCTCAGCAATACAACTCCCAAGCGATTGCATGGGGTGGCCTGAGTCACCAATTGTTTTCTGCAGGTATGAGGTACCAATGGGTCACGCTGTCCTATATGATCGGGCTGGCCATACCCCTGCTATTCTGGCTCGTACACCGCTACTGGCCCAAACTCCGTGCTGACTATTTATACACACCGATCATTTGGTATGGGCGCGATTTCTGCGTGACAGACCTCAGTCCCTTATGTTGCTTTGCTTAGCTCGTTCATTGGCTGGCTCTCCGTCGGCATCAATTCCTCAGTCTTCTCTGCCTTCGCAATCGCATTCCTCTGCCAATGGTGGATTAGGACACGGCACCCTCGCCGGTTCCAGAAATACAACTATATCGTTGCTGCAGGTGTGTTTCACGTTCAGTATCCCTGTGTAGATTTGTCATTCATGAGCTATTTTTGGCAGCCCTCGATGGTGGCACGCAAGTGATGGTGTTCATCCTATCATTTGCTGTGCAGGGTGCAGCAGGCACCGCTCATCTCTTCCCCAGCTGGTGGGGTGCCAACCAGGGTGGAAATTATGACCGCTGCATGCAGCTGAACTAGGTATTGATCATGTCTCAGAATCCACGCCGGGTTCGGCGCACGGATACTCGCCTGTTCGGCACCACCATCCTTTTTTGTAGAGGGATGGACTTGTATTCCTTTGAAGCGTTCTTTGTGTGGTAAGCCCACTGTCAACACTATTTATTACAGTTTTTTTTTCTTGGGTTATTGAAAGAGTACAGTCGATGATAGTCCTTTTGTAATTATAACACCATCCAATCTCAAGATTCTCGTCTTTTTTCTCCGTTGGGTAGGCCTGGATTCTCACACTCGGTACGCTGTTGCCTAGGGGAATACATGATGGCTAGGAAGTTCTCAGAACGAGTCACTCGGCGATGTCATACATATCACACTCACCATTCCGACGGCTCTACGACGCACTGGTTCATGGGGTGTTGTCGTTTCCGTGGCGCGTTTTCCATTGAAAGACTGGAAATTATCCGCTTGACAGTCTTGGATGTCGAACATGGGAGAAAGAACCGAGCATGTCAGTGGGGAAGCTGCTGGCCGGCTCGTTTGGAAAAAGCAAGTGGACCCTCCGTCAACACCGTCCGACCAACCCCGAACGCACTTGCTTTCACTGCATTTGTCATTGCATCTAACACGACTGTTCAAAAAATAAAAAAACATACATCGAAGTATCCAGCTCGCAATCTATACTGATTCATACATAACAACTTGAATCTAAACGCCATTCGGACGCTCCGCTTGCACATTAAACATCCCCACCGATGCCCAATACTCCACCCACCGTTCCGCGTCCACAGCCGAAAGCGGTTCGAGATGACGCATCGTCTCGCTCGCTCGCCGTGCAACGTCCGTCGCAAACCTCGGCGAGCCGGCAACTTCGACATCCTCCGACACGTACTCTGACGAACTCGACTCCCTACGTATCACTGCGTCGCCCTGCGCCATGGCGCGCATGAACCCAAGAAGTTTGACAGCGGGCTAATAGAGAGAAGGACGTCAGCACGCAATGTCAAAGAGAGAGTTTGCTCTTGAGACTAACCACTCGTTGGGCATTCTCCTCAGTCGTGTTCGCTGCTTGTTCTTCCAGTCTTTCCACCCATTCGGTGAATGGGATCAACGGAAGACGAGACGGGGTCAGGTGTTTCTGATAGAGAGCCTCGCTAATGGGCTGCATGATAGACTTCCATGCGCTCGGCCGCGGATGCACCAGGTTCACAGCAAGGGGAGGTTCTTCGTGTGCGAACGCGACGTCTAGTATCGCGTCGGACACCCCATGCGGAGGAAGCCATGAAATGACCTGGAAGCAACATCAGCCAAAAGATAACACTAAACCAAGGTGGTTAACTTACACCTCGCGCCTCGGGAAGCGCGCCAAGCTTACGCTCGACTTGACAATGATAGGGACCCAGTCCGTCGTCGACCACGCACCCCGTGGTGCACCACCCGTGACCTGCCCGATCCTGAACGACGTCGCCGGCAATTTACTACTCGTCAGGATCTGTCCATGGTAAAAATAATGAGAGGACGAATCATGGTCGATGAGCCAGTACGCACCCGCTCAGACACATACTTGCTCGCACCATAACCAGGTCCTGCGGCAACCCCTGCATCATACTGGACCTCTTCAGGGAACGCACCCCTGCTCTTATCCCATCCCTGCGCCGACGCCACAGACGACGTGAACAAGAACCTTGGCTTGGTCGCCCACCGCGACGCGCGCGCAAGATCGATCAAGTGCCGCGTGCCCCTCACGTTCGACTCAAACGATGAGAGCGCTAGATTGAAATCGAGTCGCCATGCATTGTGTATGATTACCTGTGACTGAATCTCGGATCTCGGCGTATGTCCGATCTTCGAGCGACAGGTTCGATCGCGCCGCGTCGCCCTCGACGTGGATCAGCTTGTCTGAATCGAGAAGGGCGGTGTCGAGCCCGCGATCCTCGAACGCGGCGCGTTGTCGATGTTGGATCGTGTCCGTCTTGGAGGGCCGATTGAATGCATACACTAGAGCGACGTCTTCACGGCTCAACAAGGATGCAAGTAGGTATGAACCCAGTCCGCCCGTTGAACCGGTCAACAAAACGACATGGCGATCATGGAACCTTCCTGGTGCACCATCGCCGAGCTTGCCCAAGCCGATAGAGTACTTGGCGATCATGTCCTCGATCTCTACTTGAGGATCTGGTGCGGGAGAGAAAGAACCCTCTTCTCCAGCCAAAAGTTGAATCAAACGCTTGGCGAGAAGCCGAAGTGTGGGGTTCGTGAACACGATATCCTGGCTAATCTGGGACGCTGCTGCTTGAATCGTCTCGTGCGAGGATGCAGCGAGCGAGCCGATAATACGATTCCTGAGGAACGTCGAGGACAAGCTATGTGCATGGATGAGTCAGGATCACACAATGGGGATGGACAGAAAGGCGGACCTGTCGAATCCCTGTTCAAACACGTCCGCATCCACCTTGATGGGTTTGCCTGCATTGACGGCCGTCGCATGCACCATCAGCCATTTCTCGACATCAATTTGAGACCACGTCGGAGGTAGTGGGACGTCGATACCAGCTCTAGCGCTCGCCTCCACGGATGCATACCTGTGGCGTTTTCAGTGAGTAAAGATGGACTTCAAAGACTCAGAAAGGAACTCGACACTTACAGTGCGTCGACCTCCGATTCATACAACTTCATCGTCGCCTTCTTAATCACTGTCCCCTTCCCAGCGCGCAACATGGGTTTCTCTTTGCTAGTCACCAAAATCATTTCTTTAAAGATCCGGCTAAAGGCAGGCGCCTCTTTGTTAGCTTCTTCAATTTCCCGCCTAACGGAGTTATAAGCTTCGGCTCGCATGATAAAGAAAAAGGAAGCATAGGGTACATACCAAATTTTATTCCTAAATTCAGTGAGTTGTTCGTCGTTCGTCACGTCGATCGCGTACTCTGGCCTGGGTTCCACGAGCACCCCTGTCTGGTTGCGACCCCGTCCAAACATGCAAACACCGGAGAGCATGGGGTTAGCACCGATGGCGGTTTCCATCGGTGCCGGGACCGTCTTTTCTCCAGAGGAATGAATCAGGACGTCGTCAAGTCTTCCAACGCTGCACGACGTGACACGCAGGTGATAAGCAAAGTATATCTGCAGAAAGAAGATACTGGAGACATACATTCTATACAATCCCTCAATTGTGGGATGCTTGACGAATACATCCGAGGTAGCGTAGCCTCTCACATCTGGAAGATTCGAGACAGAGAGCTGGAGCGTCTCTGAAGTCTACAGAATTCGCGAAGTCAGTTTACCAAAGGCTGAGTTCCGAACGAGCACGCACTAATACTTGGCACTCATACGTTCCATCGCCCTGGGGCACCCATCGTATGTTCTGGTTCGTCCCGAACCGTAGCCATTCCCAGAGCTGCCGCTCAGTGGAATCCCGCAGGACATAAGTGAGCGGCCCAAACTCCGTCCCGCCGTAGGCAGATGAAAGATTGACGCCAGCAGTCGCTAGCGCGTCCCCCGTCTTTTTGGCGAGCGGACCACCCCCAAAAGCCTAAGAGGTAACCCGTCATTTCCGAATCACGAGATAGAAATTGAACAAGATGGTGCGTACCACATATTCCAACGACCTGAGTACATCAATAGCCTGTGCAGAAGTCGCCCACTCTTCCAAGAACGCAGGCACGACGACGGCTGAGTTGGATTTGGTTGTCTGAATGACTTCGATTGAATTCTGTGGGTTCGGGATAATGGGGGCTTTGCTAGGATCGTGATACGACGTGGGGGAAAACACAGCTACGCTCTTAAGCGAAGCAACGGGTAAATATATTTGCATAAGCATGCCCATCATGTGGAATGCAGGGAGGGAAGCAGCACCGATCGTAAGGTGCTTGGGAAAATTGACATGATCTTGCACGGACGCTAATCGTGAATGAGACCAGGGGAACAACGTGGGTCAAGGGAACACGTACGCGCAAGACACCAATGCACAGCGGTGAGGTTCGTGGTCGGGATAGGCTTGGGGAATCCCGTGCTTCCCGACGAATGGAGGTAGTACAAGATATCGTCTTTAAGCGGCCGTGCTTCCGCCTTTGGATATGGTATGAATGGGGTACTCTCAGTCTCCTTCCCGAGTTCAGGGTAAGCGTATGCGAGGGTAGGCGGGTCCTCGATCTGAAGCTCGGTAACCTCCGTAGTGATGCCGTCCAAGAGAGACCCAAACGAGTGGCGAGTTGCCATTAAACGGTGACAACCAGACTTTTGCATCATGTTCAAGACAGCAGCTGGTGAATTGCGAGGCGACATCGGAAAGGGCTTAAAAGAAGATCAGAAAATCCTCCCATTACCGTCAGATAATGATGACGCACAATGAGACCAGCAAACATCACACCCAACACTAGTGCTTGGAATAGGATGGTATCGCAATTGGCAATGATAGCGATGACCTCGTTGTCAAACCTTTTCTGTTAGGGCGGATGGCGTGAGCGACACGCTGACATGCGCGGTAGAATTCTAAGTGGGAGATGTGGCGGAGCTCGTTGGTATGCTCATCATGGAAGGTATAGAAAGGGTGAGTCGAGTTACGCTTTGCGTTAAACTCAACCATCTCTGGTAAATAGAGAGATCCGTCAAGGGGGGGATAGGACACGCCACTCGGGCTCTGCTTGACAGAAATGCCAGGTGCCATGATCTATTTCGTGGGTGTTGATAACAGACGTGAAGTGAATGAGAATGAAACTGGTCTGAGCTAAGGACGGGGGACGCTGTTTATATGAGATCACATTAGCTCGTAAAAGATCCGAAGCCGAACGCCGCTGACGGGCAGATAGTCAGACACTTATCAGTCATCTGAAATCTAGGTTGGGTAGTCGGCCGATGTTTAAACGTTTACCATGGCGGGGTTAGTCAGGAATTGAACTTGTCAGCTCTGTACCGGCTAACGGAGAAACCGGTTCGCCGACACCGATCGCCGGGCTTTGCAAGACGGTGATGCGACAAGTTTGTGGCGTGTGAAAGAACTTCCAGAACTGGCCTCCCGCACTCATTCGAGATTGTCTACCGTGACTCTGGTCGACTCCCTGCTTTTCACCAGCCAGTCACTGGCTTCTTTCGGTACAATGTGAATTCTTCTACGAGTCGCCCTCCAGGTTGTTAATAGGTGAGTCTGAGTCGTTCCGCTTTCCTGGCCTGATGAACACACTCACAGCACCGTTGAATCCAGCCTGGCAGTTGAATCATAGTATGGCATAATCACCCTGATGTCGCGTTGGTCCTGTATCACTGAGCGTTAACGCACTTGGTCGTCATAGCTAATGAAACGTACTTTCTTTCATCTCTGTCGACGACTTGAACACAAAGGGATCAGGTCCTGTTTTCTGGTCTCTCAGTCTGTTGTTTACGCCTCCCTTTCTGAGGCTAGCCTCTTACAATTTTTGTGATGTGCATGCTGTTCTGAAGATCGAGCTCAATCCTTGCCCGCGCATGGTAAACGGGTCCGACGAGCCGCGAGTTCATTACTAGCTGGCTGCCAAAAACGAAAATAAAGGCCTTACGGCGGGAACCCTTCGGGACTGCATCTAGACAATATTTCAAGCTCGGACACGATGGCTACGATGAACTCGGAACACCGTGATTACGCTCACGGCGCAAGTTGAAGTAACCCTTCCTCCCCGTGTTCCGTGGTACTGATATAACAGATCATCATCACGGAAATGCGCCCTACCGACGAACACAATGAACGATCGTTGGGTAATCTTTTCGAGGAACTTCTTAGCTTTATCAAAGGCCACCGCGATAACAGTGCGGTCCACTGGACAGCCTATATTTGCCCTTCCATGCCCCACCAACTACCATTATCTCGAGACTATCGCCAAATATTTGGCGATTTGGCGTAGACCGACATTTCAAGGTAGGCATAAGACAGCGCTGAGATTTTCACACTTGATAGGATAACCTGTTAGATATGGTCTAGACATGTTCCGTAACGCGATACACGTGTCCATCGACGGCAGGACTTTTCCGGGCCATTACTCAAAAAAGGAGACGCGATGAATCTCATCAGGGAACAGTTGTTTGCCTCCCTTTTGATCTGTACAACTATCCCCACGCTCATCGATCCATCACCATCACCACTCTAGCTCGGTTTCAGTGAGCAATGGTTCAGCACCAGGGTTGGTGTATACCTTTCCGACCTTTTTCCTCACAGTATTTGCCATGTCAGACCATGCTATTGCGTCATTGTCTAGTCAGTCGCAGCAAGCTGATCCCCCTGCTGATATACAGTACGGCGTCATCGTGAACCGATTATGGCCGATCAAAATGGTCGGTGATAGCCCTACGACGGTAAGGTTGCACAAATCATCGTGATAGAGTGACGCTCATCGATCTCCTTTGCTAGGAACTGACATTTCACTTCTTCAATGGTACAGAAAAGCAGAAGGAAGCAGTCCGCACCACCATTCTAAAACAAGCCAGGGATGAGGCCGAGGGGAGGTGGGATAGAGATGGCGGAAGCGGTCTTGACCCAATAAGTGGATCCGAAAGTGAGTCTGAGGAACCCCCCACCAAGAAGAAGCGCCGCTCCGGGCGCAACCCTTTTGATTTCAAGACATGGCAGGATTGTGCCAACGTCAAATTCATCGAAATTCAAATAAGAAGGCGAACATACGAATTACATTCCAGGGGAGTGGGTTTGACAGCGCTGTCGGAACATGGGCCAGCTCGGCCACGAAGCGCAATGAACCTACTATGACGCTCGCGGGTCTTGCAGACAGGCATCCCCCCAGCAAGGAGCACCGTGGAATGTCCTCCACGAGTTCGGTCATGCTCTTGGACTGTACCATGAGCATCAGGGTCCCCACGCAGGACATTTATTGAAGTTGGATGAGGAAGCAGTCAACAGCTGCCTTGGTGCTGACACTGCCACTCGCAATATCTCAAGATCGCCAGCAAAGACAACCCAGACATATGGAACTATACGAATTTTGACCGAAAGTCCATTATGACGTCGGTGGCGATTTACCCAGTGTTCCGACGAACCTGATCTTACCACTGTTAGATACCACCTCCCAAGGAAATGGCAACTACAGGAGGAGGTAATCAGGATAAAAGGATCCCGCAAGCTGTCCAAGTACGACCAGGCGTGTATCAGACTCATGTATCCACCTGATCTAAGGATCCCGAAGAACGAAAATCGGTTCAGAAAAGCGCTGACCACACTTCATGTCGGCGAGACGGTTGCAGGCAACATGATAGCCGATTTCACAAGGGACCCAAAGAAAGAGGGTGAATGTTCGGCTTACAAGGTTGCGAAACCGGTTCAATCAATGAAGGACGGGGTGTTATTGTATAAACGTAAGTGATGTCAAGATGCGCTCTGCCTCAGATTCTCAGTTCGAAATCACACAGCTGAACTCGGTGTCTTGAGTGGGATTGACCCAGATTCACTGAGGCAATCCGGTATCCATCAATTTGTAGGAGAGATGGCGAAGAACAAGTTGTTCCAGAGTATCGTGAAGGATATTGTTCACCGCGCGATGGTGCAGCGTGGCGTTCCGATGACAGCCTCAATTCGGGAGCAATGCAGACCGAAGTCACGAGGCTTATTGCGGCGCTTTCAATGCATGACGAGGTCGGACAACTTGTCAGGCAGGACAGGTTTACCTTCACTGGCGAAGACGATGACGGAAACAAGGTATGAATCCATATAGAACGTCCAAAGTGATTAGTACATGTGTTTTACCACACATACAGGCTACAAACTCGACAACGACCACACACTGAAACACTGGGCTACTAGCTTGATCAGAACGAAGGAAGAAGCAGCGAGAATTCCAGGTCACTTGTATTCTTTGATCGCGTATGCAAGACTTCTGCCGCGTGAAAACCAGCCTCGTAGTAAACGATTGTTTGTTTGATTAACCGGTTTCGAAACTGAGTCGGATTCATCATTCCTCAAGCTCAAGACTCGGTGGACGGTATTGTCGCATGAACAAGTAGAACATTCCAATTACTTGTCTGCCAATGAAAGAAATGTTCTTGGCACTAGCCTTGTGGTTTTCAAGTAAAAGTTCTGGGATTCGCTTTTCCCAATGCATTCGGTGTAAAGTTGCGAATGTTATTTGGAAAGAGATTCAATTAGTACAGGATTCGTATCATCTACTTTGGTTTGTGTCCCCTCTCGCTGGAAACTTTGCAAGCGTGTTTATGGGAACTTTGTCGACGAGTCGCCTCTCATCGATTCATCGACTGGCAGGTTGTTCGTTCTGGAAGGAAACGTGACCTAAGTTACGGCTTGGACGAACGTCACTGAACTTCTGTAAACTTTTACCGTGCCCGCCGCGTTCCTAGTGGACAATGTTGCCCGAATGCCAGCATTCCGTTACATGCGCTCAATTGTTTGCCGGTTTCATTGTAAATCCGCTCCGAATCGGGCCCATATGGGCGTCTCCTGGACTTCTTCCGATCTTTCTTCCTGATCAGTTTAGAGGTGAGCGTATTCACGGTGTTGGTCGCGGCACCTTGCTGCCATGATACCAGGCAGCAACATGGCTCAGGTCCGTCTCGTGTTTATTGTGTATCCAAGAGAACCTGGTATGTCGGCAAACAACGTAAAAATATTCAATGTTGGTCCCATACCCGAGTCCTGCCCAGCCCAGACCAGAGTCCAGAGTGGCCGCTTCAGGGAAGCGGCCACATTGTTGACTTCGATTTTACAGCACCAGCTTAGCCGGGGCCCGGAGGTGATCTTTGTGATCACGGGCAAACAAGCAACGCACGTAATCCGTCGGACGGGGTCTTGCTCTCCAGGTATAAAAAGACTCGGAGAACGACGTTGACCAGCAGGTTCAATCGCCCACTTCTCTCATCTGCACTCTCTTACTACTACTCAATCTTTTACCATGTTAGCTCGCGTCCTTGCCCTCCTTCCCCTCGCTCTCCTTGCCTCTGCCTCCCACCTTGAGGCACGTACTACGTGCAACAGCGGCTCTGTCAACTGCTGCAACAGTGTTCAGACTGTGTGTCTACCGCTTTTTCTTGGTGTTGGATTGCTGCTGACGCATTTCCTGTTATTTCTATAGTACAAGGAGGCTGTCAACAAGCCCGAATTTTCTTTCTTGAAGACTGTTCTCGCTCAAGTCGATGTCGTTGCTAGCACTCCTCTCGGCTTGACCTGTAACCCCATCTCGGTCATTGGCGTGGGTGGCAACAGCTGTTCCCAGCAGACAGTCTGCTGTGACAACAACAACTTCGTATGTATTCATTCCGAATGGATGTCCAGTGATCGTTGCTGAATAGAATTGCTAGAACGGTGTCGTCGCTGTTGGTTGCACCCCCATTAATGCCAACCTTTGAGGGGTGATTGGACTAGATTTAGCGGTTGGGTTGGTGGAGTGATTCTCCTCACTTGGCTAATAATTGGAAAATCATACTAGTCTTGGTCTAATTGATTTAGTTTTGGTGTCTAAAGTTGTGAATTTTGTTTTTGGGCTCTGGTGTGACCGAAGGATATTTTGATGACGTTAAATTCTGGTGCACATAGCTGACGATTCTACGGGTTCGGTTAGGATACTGAAGGTATCGTATACGGTATTTTCTAGTTCATTTGTTAGACGTTTACCTTTAAAGAGTCATTCAGTAAGTTTTCATGTGCCTGAAGGGTACTATGCATAACTTGAACTTCGGACGCTTAGCGCTCGGCGTTCTGATGCCCTTACTAATTTTACCCCCGCGTACCGTAAGAATTGGGTGACAATACTGCCGCTTGGACCCATAAGGAATTTTGGACCGGTCACGTCATTGAGCCCACCAACTTGAAGTTGACTCGGAGTCTTTGTACTAGTGGCAGCTGCAGATCGGCGGCGGCGCGGATGACTACCAATGGGCAAGGAGCAACTAGTACATACACATGGAATGCTCTGACTGCGTCTTTGTTTGCAGAATCCATGATCATAGCCCGTTCAAGCTCAACAAATTGTCGGAGGGCGAAACAGTCGATCAAATGTCCCCAACTGAAGCGCTTGAACAATGAAGATCTGGTTTAATGATGAAGTCTTCCGAACTTGCGGGGGGCCCGTCTTTCTCGGGCTCCTACCATGATTTGGACGAACGTCACGGAACTGCAAATTTTTTCCGTGCCACCGCCGCGCTCCTAACGGACAATGTTGCCAGAATGACAGCATTCCGTCAGATCCTAGTACCGCTCAAATTTCCGCCGGGCTCATTGTAAATCCGCTCCGAGTTGGGCCTTGGGCGTCTCCTGGACTTCTTCTGATCTTTCTTCCCCGAAGCCCGTGGTGAGCGTACCCTCAACATACGTTCGTGTTGGTCGCGAGATCATGCGGCACCAAGCGGCCATGATGGCTCAGGTCCGTCTCGAAGAATAACGTGTTTATTGTGTATCCAGAGACCTCGGCAAACAACGTAAAAATATTCAATGCTGGTCCCATACCCGAGTCTTGCCCAGCCTGGACCAAAGTCCAGAGTGGCCGCCCCTGAAGCGGCCACATTGTTGACTTCGATTTTACAGCACCAGCTTAGCCGGGGCCCGGAGGTGATCTTTGTGATCACGGGCAAACAAGCAACGCGCGTAATCCGTCGGACGGGGTCTTGCTCTCCAGGTATAAAAAGACTCGGAGAACGACGTTGACCAGCAGGTTCAATCGCCCACTTCTCTCATCTGCACTCTCTTACTACTACTCAATCTTTTACCATGTTAGCTCGCGTCCTTGCCCTCCTTCCCCTCGCTCTCCTTGCCTCTGCCTCCCACCTTGAGGCACGTACTACGTGCAACAGCGGCTCTGTCAACTGCTGCAACAGTGTTCAGACTGTGTGTCTACCGCTTTTTCTTGGTGTTGGATTGCTGCTGACGCATTTCCTGTTATTTCTATAGTACAAGGAGGCTGTCAACAAGCCCGAATTTTCTTTCTTGAAGACTGTTCTCGCTCAAGTTGACGTCGTTGCTAATACCCCTCTGGGTTTGACCTGTAACCCCATCTCGGTCATTGGTGTGGGCGGCAACAGCTGTTCCCAGCAGACAGTCTGCTGTGACAACAATAGCTTTGTATGTATCCATTATCCTCATTGGACCTCAGGCGATAGTTGCTGAACGAAATTGCCAGAACGGCGTTGTCGCTGTTGGTTGCACCCCCATCAATCTCAATGCTTGAGGGATAGTTGGATAGGTAGTGGCAGTTGAGTTGGTGGAGTGATTCACCTCACTTGGCTGATAATTTTGAAAATCATACTAGTCGTGGTCTAATTGATTTGGTTTTCATGTCTAAGTTTGTGTGAACTTTGTCTTCTGGTTCTGTTGGGTATCCAAGATATCGCATACAAGTAACCGCCGCTTGGACCCTATGATAAGGATTTTTGGACGCGATCTACGGTCGCCTCTGACTCACTGGGTCGATCAAGTCTCCGTGAGTGGACAACTGGAAAGGGAAGATTGGAGTGCATGAAACACAATGGTTGGGCGTTGGTGGCTAACTGAGAGGCTGCGGGTTCATTTTCCGGAGAACCTATCTCTCATCCCATCAACACGGGTCAGCACGTGGGCTCATCAGCACGCCTACCCGCACAGGTACCCGTTTGCGTCAGGGGTATGTTTCCATGCTGCAGGGAAGGGTTTTGCACGGGTGTACCCATGTGCGTATGCACCGGTAAGCGACACAGATTCGGAGGTTCATAGTACCACTCACGTGGTTTAACACAACCCTTTTCCCTACGAATACTGAATTAGAATCGCTCTGGAACGCAAGTTCCGGGAGGGGTAGGTTTGCCTATTTTTCCTCGCATGCACCCGTGCGACTCGGGAGGTACTCTTGATGTACTTACCTCATCGCTATTGGACGTTCGGCTTCTAGGTGCCTAAAATTGTGAAAGAAATTACTTTAGATCTGTTCATTCTGATGCATGATACCAATCGACTAGGGCGTGGATCGTCGAACGATAGGGCGGACAGCGTGAGATGGAGAACAAGCACAAATATGCGGAGAACCCTCGGCAAAGTGCCGGAATACTCGGTGCGCTGCTGTTGCCGCAGTGCTTCATGATCCACTCATATATGAACATAGGGATTCCATTTCGTCTGTATCCGTCATCAATACATCCACTGTATATTCACATGATTTATGCTCAATCAAGATCCACGTCACGTCCACAACTGCTCGACCGCCAGCAGGAAGGGATCGGAGGAGGGGTAGGAATTGCAGATGAGGACCATCCCCCCTCGGCCATTGGAGCTGGAGTCCTCTTGATAGCTGACTTGATAGCTGACTCGGCGACGTCCTCACTGTGTAGAAGGTGATCAAAAGGTAATCAGTTTTCATTGACACATCTAGAAGGTGATTGGTCGAATGGGACGCACCCATATTTAATCCCGACTTTAGCAGCGCCTTTGAACAGAATTCCGAGGAGGCTCCCCAATTGGCGCTTCTCTAGCCGGTCCAGCTCGTCTTGGGTAAAGGAGCTGGTAGCGATCATCTCCGCTTTCGCAATTGGAGTTGGCTCGACTGCTCTCTTGATGGCTGACTCAGCGGCGTGTTCTCTGCATACGAGGTCATCATCACTTGTTGTATCTAAAATATTTGGTCAAATGAGACGCACACGATTTTAGTTCCTGCTGCAGCAATGCCCATGATGAGAAGTCCGAGGATGTCAAGTTGTCGCTTCACTGGCTGGCTCGGGTCGGGTTGAGCAGAGCTGCGTAAAAGGCAACCATCAATTATCGCATCTGAAAGGTGTATCAGTCAATACGGCTCACTTGGTGGTCGCCGTCGGCATAGGTGATGTTGTCGGCTGGGCAGTGTTCAGTGCGACAGCAATGATATCCGTCAATTCCTGCAATTGCCTCGCGCTAAGCGTACTTCGAATAGGTTGCGGTCAATTTCATCAAGAAATCATCAACCATGTTACCATATTCCCGAGTAACTTGGGCCAGTTGGTTCAAGTTGGTTGTTGTCAACGGATTCGATCGTAGGCTGAGTTAATTGACCTCCGGCGATGGGAACGGACATGACCGGGGCGACAGCAGCGGCGAGGAAAGCTACGGAGAGTTACAGCGCAGGAACGCATCTTATTATCGATGGAGTGGATTGATAAACGATAGCGTTTTCAGGCCCGTGATAGGAAGCTGATGTTAGTTGAAGAATACAGAAAAGGTTGATGGAAAAGAGATGTGAGCAGGTCAACACGAGAGAGGTGTATAGACTCACTAGGCAGTACCTGTGAACCGAAAGAAATGGAAGGAGGCTGCTGAAGTGGGAGTCAAAAGTTGGCATTTATACGTTCAAGAAGTGAGGCACAGACACAGCTTTCTGCAATTAATCGTGGGTTACTGATGTCCAGATGGTTGATGGTAGATACGAAGCTTGACAGTAAGAATACCGACATCACCGCTTTCCGTCGTGTGCGCCCCGTAAGCTTTTCTCGAACACTGTACCGAGGAAAGATATAGAATACAGCGAGATCTTTGCAACCATGCAGCAATCGTGTGGTAAACGATATTGAGTGCTAGCTGAGGCAGTAAATATCAGTGGCAGAGTCTACAAGGGCATGTGACAGTGCTTACTTTGCACTACAGGTGAATGATCCATCCTCAGGCTCAAGCCCTGTAATTGCACAAAAACGTTGCCGCTAGTATCGCTACTCTCAGCACACAACAACAATACATAGCACGGCTGCACAGTGCCTTGCCGGGATGAGAATGTGGTGGACTGTTTGCTGATGGTGATGGTGATGAAAGACAGTCTAACGAATGTTCGCATCGAGTTCGGCAGAGAATTGGCCTAGATTATCTACAGGCTGCTGGCAGCAGCCCGACGTCGACAACCATTGATGTGGCTATTCAGGTAGTAGAACTAGTAAAAGGCTTGATCCAGATTCTAGATGCCCTGTAACACCTTCATATACAGAGACTCGGAGGCAACAGAAAGCCTGACAAGTTGTTACAAAGGGGTGTCGTGGCGTGGGGGCAGTGGATGGCGTCGGAGTTCCTAGTGCAGCCTTAATTCTCTATGGAACAATCAGAGAGCGTTCAAATCACTAGGACATACTGCTCTTCTGCGACGTCGACTGCTGCTGGCGTGGGTTGCACGGTTGCCAGTTTGCATATCGCCCTCCTCCTTGACGCACTGCTCGTCCGGGCCCCGCTCCCGCTCAATATCTGTTTTATAGTGTCTACGTCATTGTCCACTCACGAAATCAACACCAGGTCATCATAGCCTGCGGCAAGACGTCTGCAACTCTAGTACTATTTCAATGGGTTTCTCGCTGTGGCCACAGTCCGAGTCTGGCATTTGACTCTCCAGATAATGTTCCATTATATAAGGCAAGAGTCTGACATCCCGCCAGCGAAGATTCACCACGTTGCCAGTGGGGACGAAGCTGACTTACCAGATTGAAGTTCTGCAATTCGTCCACGCACTACACATCTTCGTTAATTTCGGAGGAGTCCAACGTGATTTCCACCAAGTGCTATCTTTGCAAATCGATGTGTC
The DNA here is from genome assembly GCA_018397855.1 of Boletus reticuloceps. NCBI lineage: Eukaryota > Fungi > Basidiomycota > Agaricomycetes > Boletales > Boletaceae > Boletus > Boletus reticuloceps. The sequence goes on from JAGFBS010000019.1 coordinate 909,581, forward strand.
CCCCTTTGTTATCAGGGTCTGGACTCTGGGTTATTGTGGTTCAACTTCTTGTGAGACCATGGGGACACGGATATGGTCCTACGATTTCCTCACTTTGGAAGAAACCTGTCTATAAAACCCCCCACAAGGACGTTCCTCTTCGCTCCATCGAGTCATGTCTGCCCTGGGGCCCCTCGAAGTCGAAAGACGGTGTTCTTTGTTTCTTTGTTTCGCCTTGGCTGTGGTTGGCTTCTCCGTCGGATTGAATGCCTTGCTCAAGTGCGCCAAAACCCAAACACATACCCTTGATACTGATCTACGCCAGCAGAGCGAATCAAGCACGGTCTTATATCAACCGACTGGTAGTCCCTCATGGCATCATCGACATGGGGATCCACGGTGAGCGACTAATATTTGTCGGGGCTCATGTCGAACAGTAATAACGTCCTCCAGATGTGTTCGCCACGGGTGCAGTCATCACCGCTATCTGCGCCTTCCTCACCATCTTCACTGGTGTCTTTTGTGCCTTCACGTGGTGCCCTATCAAGCATAAGGCGTCTCTCCTTCGAATCCAATCCTGGGTGCTCTTTTTTTGCGCCGCGTGGCTGTTTGCGACACTTGTGTCCTACGATTACTTCTTCGCCACTCGGTCGGCACAAATCACTGTCAATCTCCGCGGCCTACCGATCCCTGAGCCCGTTATGCAACGGCTTGCAAACCTCCTCAATTTCACACGTGCGTATCGAGATGTGTACTTTTGTGCGTGTTGGTTTCGTAGCGTGATCCTATTCGGAACACTGATGTGTTCGCACATTGTAGTCAAGTTGGTGGCGGTGATACCTTGGCTTACATTCACCTCAGCTGTGGTCGCAGGCGTGGTATTGCAACTCGCAGCCGGACGTGCAGATGCGTCGGCTTCAAACACCAAACAACAGGAGAAACGTGATCGCGTCGGACCGTAAATCGAGGAGAGAAAACATACGAGGATTTGCCATTCGTAACTGACTTGGGAGATAGCGCATTCAGACCTTTGCGCTGCATTCGATGATTTTGCCCTTGACTCTGCCGCTTATTCTTCATAGGGATTGTGGTGATGTATTTATTTTGATATTATCGAGGCGCTTGAGGATCTAGGAGATGACATGGTCCCTTGTCAGTCTCAACGCCACGTTGGCTCGCGAAATTTGACCATACCATCTGTGGGTTAGCCGCTCCGGTCGAGTTTCTCTCGATTTGGTAGACGATGTAATTCGAGAGGGCCTCGGGATAGAAAGATTCTCTGGTCCATGCGTGTTCTAGACCCACAAGAACGATAGATTCGCGCTTTAGCATAAGGGAGAATCAAGTACAGAATAGCGCCTAGTTTGGCGAACATCATGCAGAACGAATGCAACTCTCTCGCCCACCGGGATGATGCAGTGGCGCACACTCGTCGCAACATGAACATGTAAAGGATACGTCTTTCCCGAAACGCTTGCTCGCCCGAGTTCTTCTCGAAAGACAAGATCGGGAGTGTGTTGTGCAGTTTCAAGCTTGAACGCAGCTGGTAGTTGGTCTCTCAGGATATCGTCTCAGGTCCGAAGGACCCAGTTGCAAATGACTGAACCTATTTCCTGCACGAGTGCCTCTGAATTGTTCTGAGCGACCAAAATGAATGGAACTGGATTCAGAGTAATGTAATCCATAAGAACTAGAACATGACAAAGGAGAACTAGACGAATGTGGCGTGCGGGATATCGCGAGAAGGTGTCGAGCATATGCCGCGATGGGCATATCAGATACAAGACTGTTCCATTCAGCGTTCACGAAGAAAAACGAACCACAGCAGGTATTTCGTCAAGGGGTATACCTGGAATTAGAATGTCGACGACGACGTGAAAATATAGTTAATGCACAGTGTAGAAGGTAATATAATATATACCTAACGAGTGTGCCTGGTCATACCTAACATCGAAGCAAGCGGGATATCACCAGTGATGGCGTAAGATAGCAAGGATTCTAAACAGACAAAGGCGCAAACTGTTTCCCCAAATCATGCCATTATTACCATCTCATAGTCATGCGAAACGAGGAGCGCACCAGCAATGAGAGCGCTGACGCTAGATAAGGCATATGTAAGTCCAAAGGTGCCGCTGCTGCCCCCACCTTGGCCCGTGCCTGCCAGCGTATCAACGACACCCTTCATCGTCGTGGGACCTTCGTCCGACTTGGCGAGTTCTTGGTCCGAAAGGAAAACGAGCGCCGCGCCGGGAGCGGAGACTTTGACATTGCAGACATTATTGGTCTGGTCGCAATCAACAGTCTGAACATCAACAACCCCGACCGGTCGTCCATCCGAGCTGAAGGCATCGCCGAACGTCTGGCCAGCCCACGTGATATTATACCTCCGTGTGACGGATGATGTTAAGAGGTATCTGATGCAGGCTTAAATGGTGGACAGGGAGAGAAAGAAACAGACCTCACTTGACTCTAACTTGAGATGGGACAGTCCCACCGATGGAGATACTAGCTATGTAATCACTCGCCCCGGAATTGTCATCGACAAAGTTTATCAGGGCAACACGAGTTGGCTGCCCGTTCTCGTAAATAGCATAGCCTGGCGTGAACTCGTTGTCATTGTTCATCTGAAGGTCCAGAACTTGTGATTGGTTTGAAGAACCCAAAGCCTCGGCAACGAAGAGAGAGGAATAATACACAGGCCCGATCGTCCATTGATGGAATGTCGATTGGTTTGTGAGTGGGGCTACCTCCGATTTGAATCACTTGTGTTCCGATATTTTGGACAAATACTTACGCGTGAAAGGCTGGCAGAGTGATAAGGATGGGAATAATGGCCCAGGAAAATACCTACATTGTAATAGTCGCTTTGACCACCAACATGGAACATTGCACGAGTGAAGTTCGCGTAAGCCATCTGAAGACCATAACCAATGGCCCACAGGGCTGCAGTAAAGCTGTCGCTCAAACCTGGAAAACCACCACACGATGCGGTGTTAGTTTCGAGCATAAGGAAGGCAACCCTTGTGTCTGGGCATAGGCAGTAGAGCCAAGATACTCGGAAACAATCCGTTGTCCAGACTTGTGTGTCAAGAAGGATGGGAGCATCTCTTGGGCGGTGCGAGGAGTGCCGATACCGTATTGTGCGTAGCAATTATCAGTTGGATATCTGGCACACACGCCACCGTCTCGGTGTGAAACATCGCCGAATAACGGGTAAACCCACCGTTCGACAATCAGCGCGACGAAGTTTTGTTGGGAGTTGGCTGGTCATGTGGATCAGTCAAAAGAAGTGCTGCCGAAAGTTTAACCAACCCAGGTACCAACGAACGTTCGTGAGCGAAGAGGTTTGGGCCATCAACTCAATGATCTCAGGCGTGAAGATCAGCGGTGGTGTCTGTAAAGGCAATAGTGATTAGGAATTGAATCAACCTTTGGTTGTATATAGTTACAAGATCAGAAGAAAGCGTAGGACCGTCTGGAATAGAATCAACAACGATAGTACAGTCTTGTGTGTTACCGCCGACGCGCACATAGACACTGCCAGCGCGTTGTCTGATGTTAGCCATCAGGTTGAGGAACGGGACCTGCAAGAATGAGCTAGGGTTAGACAAACGTCAGACCGGTAGTCGTATGTTATCAACTGAACGGATGAAGTCACCTGTTCAGACCAACTGGAGCACAAGAGTCAATCGCAGCTCACGGATGACTAGTGTCCAATCCAGCACTCACATATTTGTGTGACAACACTGAGTTCTACGCTGAACCCAAAGAAGGAACCCTGATGAGGTATAGAAAGGCAGGGAACTGCTCCTGTCTGAAGTTGCACACCAAAGGAAGTTGATGGGGGAGGATCAGGCAGAGGTGGGGGCGTCAAAATAATATTGTCGCAACTGGCAGAACAGGTATAAGATGCAGAAGCAACTGTCACTGTCCTATAGGGTTGCTGGAATTGAGAACCGTCGACGCCGACGGACGCGTGTACAACGCTAATGGCTAGTAAAAAAGAGTGGACGAGGAGTGGATGCATTCTTGCTGCCAACTGAAGCTCGAGCATTAGGAAACCGATCAACGAATGGGCTTCAGTGTCACTTACAACTCCTCTATTGAAGATGGCGAACACCAATTGTAGAGAAGGAGGTTAAGAAAAACGACGCACTGCTGCGCAGAGCTAGACCCTGCCAGTGGCGGTGGAACGTTGAACAATAACGACTGCCAGTGAGTGCCTCGTTACGGCATGATGCTCCGCATGGGTGTACAGATATCTGCAAAGGTCTAGTCTGCGTTGGCACGTACGATTATTGCCTTTGACCATTCAAATCACATACTACTGGCAAGACCTAGTAAGTTCATGTGTCGTGTTGAGTCAAGTTTCGCCGTCGACGAAGGATTTATGGCGCACTCGACCACTAAGTTGTTGGGCCGTTTTACCTAGATTGTCGGCTTAAAGAAAATATATAGATCCTGAGTTCCAGAGAGTCAATGAAAGATTTTGGCCAAGCAACTGAAACGGTCCAACTTGAAGGGGACGGAGTAACTTTCCAGGCGCGGGCAGTCGGGCCGCCGGCAGCCGCTGTGTGGGAGTTGTGGTTTCGCTTTACTTTGAAGGTAGGCAACGGTACCTCTACGACAATGGCACCAGATTTAAACGCGCAAACCGCCAAAGATATGCAGGAGGCTCGGGATAAAGTATCGTTTGACCTGCAAACGATTCGGGACCATCTTTTCGGTGAACACTCCGTGACCAATGGCGCTGCAAGATGTTTGACTCACTTGGGATGACTCCCCAACAAAGCTGGCAGACGCAATTGGGAGAGCTTTGAGCAGATTGAACGCATTCTTCGTAAGGAGCCAGTGTTCGACAAGTCGTCCAGGTGAGCTTGTTATTGGTGATCCGCCGAAACGGTAGCTCAATAGAAAATTGCCAAGGGACTTCATTGGAAGAGTTGAAGCGTATAAGAGGGCCCTCGCCATCACGAAACGCTTGACTGAATTGCAAAGATTACATCAATGGACGTCAGAACAGGCAGCTCAAGCAATGCTAATCCTGTCGGAGACGCTTCCAATTACCTTGCATGATTTCGGTGTGTGGCAGAAAACCTCTTTTCCATCCGCATATTTACTCTGCGTAGCCTTCGAACCTGTTTTACTTGGTCAGGGATCTACTGATCTGGTGGACGAGTATTGGAAGCTCGTGGCTCACAAAGGAATACAAGGGTAACCATCTTTGACCATCTTTGTATTTTTTTTCTCTGACTTATCCCAGATGTTACCTTCAGACCGAGCTTGGTCACGGTACAAACGTCGCAAGGTTGGAAACAACAGCAACGTATATTCCTGAAACCGAGGAATTCGAACTCCATTCGCCGACTTTGACTAGCACTAAGTGGTGGATAGGCGCTCTGGGAAAGACAGCCACGCACGGAATTGTGCAAGCCAAGTTAGTTTTGCCCGGAGGCAAGGATGTCGGTCCTCATCTCTTTCTTGTCCAGTTAAGATCATTAGGTTTGTTATCGCTTTGTATTGCATCCATATCATCTGACACTGTCTAGAGGATCATTCACTATACCCGGGAATTACCGCTGGAGATATCGGCCCTAAGGCTGGCGGAGGTAACGCGTCATACACATTTGTTCAAACACATGATGAAATGCTTCCCGGGATCAGCTGCGTTGGACAACGGATTCGCTAGGTTCGACCACGTCAGAATACCCTGGAAGAACATGCTCTCGAAATTCGCAACAGTTACTCAAGATGGTCGCTATATTCAGCCTCAGAACCCAAAGCACAGCTTTGCAGGCGTACGTCTGTAACACTTCGAGCTTATATGTGCACTCAATTCTCCTACAGATGATGTATATCCGTGCAAGGTAGCCAGAATTAGTACTGTGGCTTCCACCTCTAATGACTGTCCTTAGCATGGTGACAACAGCAGGATGGACTCTCGCACGAGGTATGTTCGGAATTCTGATAATCTGACTTCCATGTAACCGGGGGAAAAGGCATCACTATCGCGATCCGCTATGCCACCGTCCGCAGGCAAGGAGAACATGACGATCGTGGATTGGAACGCCAAGTTATTCAATACCCTTCTACTTACTATCGCCTTCTCCCTATACTCTCGCGTTCGTATGTATTCATTGCATTGGGCCGTCAAACGGTCTGTGTTTCATCGTGGGGGGATGCATTTGCCTAACAAGTTCTTAGACCAAGTCCTTCACCGCCTCAGCTGAACGAATTAAACAAGGTGACTTGGGTTACCTTGCGGAAATCCATGCTATGCTTTGTGGCCTAAAGGTCCTGGTCTCCACTGAAACTATCAATGGTCTCGAGACCGCTCGTCGTGCCTTGGGTGGACATGGTTACAGTATATTTGCTGGAATTGGACGCATGTATGCGGACTATCTTCCGGCCGCCACGTAAGCTGGTTAAACAATCTGATTCGTCTAGCTCACTGTTTGTTAGCTTTGAAGGGGACAATTTTGTACTTGATGGGCAGGTCGTCCGCGCGGCTTTGAAGTCATACAATTTCTTAGTTTCAACTCCGGATCGTCCTCTGGGTTTGCATTCAAGTTATCTCCGACTTCTCAGAGCGGGCATGTTGAATCGCCCGGTGATCAGTGCCATGATGTGGCAGGAGCATGCAGCGATAATCCATCTCCTCGAGTGGCGTGCAGCCCTTTCAGTCCAGAGTGCGGCACAAAACTCGGATCATCCTGACGCGGGCATCAATTACAGACTTTCAAAAGCTGTCACCGAGGCATTTGTAGCGACTCAAGTAGGCGCTATAGTTTCCGATCTGAACCAATTGTCGCCGAATGAAGCCAGTGCTCTCAAGGATCTATATCTCCTAGTATGTTCATACTTGATTGTCAAGCTCATACTTCTGAATCACTCTGGTCACTACATTCAGTATTTACTGAGCTACCGCGGAAGGCGGCCTTGGTTGATCTTCTTGCATTCAGCTTATTGCAACGCGCGCCTGACCAGACAGATCCGACACGAGACCTACGTGCAGCTATCAACGCTGTTTGTCTTCGCCTTCTCCCTAATGCTGTCGGGTTCACCGATGCGTTCACCTTCTCCGACTGGTCACTGGATAGGTTTGTTTGGGTCCACGTCACGGTGATAGGATGGATCGCTTATTCTTTCCTGTACCCAGCGCGCTTGGTGTGTCCAATGGACGCGTCTACGAGGAACTTTGGAAACGAGCTCAGCTCGAGCCCCTTAATCAGACAAATACGACTCCTGGGTATGAAGTGAGTCTCAGGATCGTCATTTGGCAGCGCTTGCTGAACTGGTTATAGGAGAGCCTCAAGCCGATGCTGGAGGAGGGGAGGCGGATAGCAAGCTCGACAAAGAGCCGGCTCTGAGAGCATGTTTATGAGGATCCAACACGACTCGCATGATGATTTTATGCAACAACGATGTAAGATGATCGCAGACATCTCGCGATGTAACAACAGCGGCAGACATTGAGACTATGCTTTTCGCTAGGCCTGGTCCCGGGGGTGTGAAATCTTGAGAGTCTCGCCGTGCATCGAACGAACGCCGTTGATCATCGCCGTCAAGCTGAATCGCACAAGTTCCGCCTTACGTAGCACATTGGTATACCAATAATATTCGGAATCGCTAGATACGCATTCGCACGATAGGTAAAAAACACTTCGATGACTTCGATGCCTCCTGCCTGGCTTGATCTGTGGTGTCTGCAGACTTCTCACCCGAAGACCTGGTCCTCACGCGAGAATTCAGGGCAGTCACGGTATAGCTTCCATTCTGTCAATCATCGATATCAATCGATATCCGTAAGAAATATTTTTGAATATTCCCAGAAGTCGTTTCTAGTATGTCTCCGCCTATCAGCCGCAACTCAACCTCGTGGTGCGGACTGAATATACTTCAAGGCACCCTGTGGAGATCTGCTATACCGATGGACCGGGTGAGTGACGAGAAATGGTTCAACCCTTGTTTTCTTCGGACTCATGCGGGCTGATATCGGCTAAGCTGAGTGACCCAACCCTATGGTAAATGTTCCACGACTTGCTACTTTCGACGATTTGAATGCGGCGGTCAGTATAGGACCCCGACCATCTTCACGATCGCCAATTGCAAGAATTCGTGGCAGTCACCGATCAGTGATCGATACCGGGCAGAACGATCTGAGATCTGAATCCCCTCCACTCATCACAAGATAGCTTCATCTCTCTGCCCTTCTCAGCAAGCAGCTCACTCATCTCCCCATCCACCTCTTACTCGATGCCTCTCGACTCGACGCCTCCTGGCCGGCCGGGGAAGGACGACAATCCTCATGATATACAACGCGGTATCGCGACCCAAAACGACCTATTGTGGCCCTTCCAAGACCATAATGCTGACACTAACTACGATGATGGGACACCAGTAAATGCCTCAACAGTAAGCCTGCACAAGTTGTCATCGCGAGATCGCGGTAATGAGTTCTAAACCCCGTCGCTAGCTCATAGATTACTACTTCATGGATGGTACGGACGATCAAAAGCGAGCAGTCCGCAGTATCATTGAAAAAAGACTAAAGCCGCGAGGTGCCAAATTCGTGACTTGGGAAGATGTCGCGAATGTCAAATTCCGTCAAGTCTTGAACCTGCCCGCCCACATACGCATCACATTCAGGGTTGTTGATCGCCTCGAAGACTTTAGGAGCGCTATCGGAAGGAATTCAATCAATGATCGCCTGTACCCGCCTACCGGGCCGACCATGAGACTTATAGGACTTCCAGACAAGTATCCTCCCGCTGAAGTTTACCGTGGAAGTGTCCTTCATGAGTTTGGCCATGTTCTCGGGCTGTATCATGAGCACCAGAGTCCGACTCTAGAAGGATATTTGGGGAGACAGCTGGACGAAGCTGCAATTATCGCAGAACTTGGAGAACAGGGGGCAAGAAATGAAATTATCACCAAGCCTACCAACCCATTTAACTATACTCGGTTCGACAAAGATTCTATCATGCTGTAGGTGGCAAGTTTAGCGGTGTGGAGAATCTAATATCGACTTACTTAGATACCAAATTAAGAAAGAGTGGCAAGTGCGTCCTACCCGTCTGGACAGATGGTTTTGCAAAGAGACCGGGTACAATTTCAAGCTATCTAAGCTTGATCAAGCATTCATCCGACTCCTGTATCCACCCGACCTTTCGATACAGGCGAACAGACAGCCATTCTGCCAGACCATGGTGACGGCTGGCGTTCCCGCGAACGCTGCAGGCAGGATGTTGGACGTTTTCGTGCGGAATGAAGGTACCCTCCCACAACGGCTTTACGCGGTGCGAGCGGAATTCAATACGGTGAACGAGCGAGCAGTTAGATTGTGGAATGGTATGCGTTCCAGAATCATCGGTGCTCCAGGTCCCCAGCTGACATCGAACAGCCAACGTAGCTACCTTGCAAAGATCGATTGATCCAATTGCCTTGAGGCGATCTGGCATCACTGGATTTGTAGGGGAGGTAACAAAGGATAAACTCTTCCAGGCCATCGTGAAGAACATTGTTTACCGTACGATGGAGCAATCTGGGATTCCGACAAATGTTTCACTCCCAGGTAGCAATCAAAACGAGGTAAAGAGGATGCTTGGTGCTCTCGCTATGCACGACAGCGTCGGATATGCCGTCAAATGCTATGACGACCAACTCGGTAGAAAGTAGGCATTTGATTAATCGGCTCTGATTCACTCATTAGCTGCGCAGATCAGATGTTGCGGAGTCGTCCGAGCCACGGGATGATATTAAAGACGAAGTACACTGCCCTTGACCCTGGTTTGCGCAGTACTGATTCATTGCACCCAGGACATAACTCCACAATTCGACTCTAAGACGTGGATGGCTGACGCAGGAGGTTTTGGCACCACAGACGTCACGAAATCTAAAGACGAGAGAAAGATCATCATTGACGCTTGGAATACCATTAGTAAGAAGGCCCTGTTAACCTGGAAAGAAGGAAGCGCCCAATTCAACAGCCACAATATCGGCGAGTATCTCTGTATCCACCTTTATTCCAATGTGCAATATGATTAACATTGGCACTCAGATGCCAAGGGATTGCTCTACTACAAAGATCATGATCTCATAGCCGCTGGAACCAAGGCGAAATGGACCCTCGGTGGGGTCGCATTTTATCACGATGAGTGGAAGGTTGACAATATCACGGCTTTCGTGCGTATTTTTCTTTATCTACCTTCCGTCCTGTACTGAGTCTGAATGTATGCATAGTTCTATCGTGAGCAAAAGCTCGCTTCAACTCGATGTCCGCATCATCGCTCATATTTTGATTTAGCTGAGATTTATGGATACGCCAAGGAGACGGACCTCCGTTCTGATAACGAGCTATTTGAGGACGTAAAATGGGAGTCGAAAGACCGATTGTGATCTGTTCGACGTCGAGGACGAACGTCGTTGGATTGGCGTGTCGCGAACTGCTTAGGTTGTGGAATAAAGTGTATTTGTATGTGTAGTCTGGTGGACGAGCTAATGTGTACCTGGACACTGTGGGAAGTAAAATCTGTGAATTTCAGTGGCAAATTCAGTGCATATTGACCGGGGGATCAAAGGATACTGACGTGAAGATCACTGGAAAAATATCCACTGAACTGGCATCAATCCACTCTGAATTTCATGGTATTTTTCCACTGAAATTAAAAGACTTAGGAACTCATTTTCAGTCAAAAATTGGTGGCGAAAATATCCGATTACCAGATCAAAATGTACAATAAGAGAACTATGGATCACTACTAACATATTAGGTTATGTACTGAACCAGTTACCTTCGGAAATAACCACACCCAGCAGGAATCGAACTCACGTGTCCGGGCACACTTAACCGCTCGGCTACAAAGCCTTTTACATATTTACTTCATTTGTTTAATAATACTTGTTCTCCCTGTCCAGTTTGCACGCACATTCACACCTTCTGGCCCAGCACACTCCTCACTGCCTTCATCGTACACACCCTCAACACATGCCATACCTGTACCCACCTCACTCTTCATCTCCCTCACATTGCGTGCTGTCGCTGTGTTGTTGTGCCCAAGTCCCACTTGCTTAATAATAAATAATAATAAAATAAAAATTCAGCTTGCCCCTCACCTGACTAATGTTTTCAGTTCATTACCTCATTGGTTTCATGGGTTCAGTAACTAGTATTTAGTGTACACAGAGCTGAATTCCACTGAAGTTACCTGCTGAAAATCAGTTCAATTATTTGGATTCACTCAATACTTGTCCAAATGTGCCAAAAGGGGACACTGGATGGCTGCCGAGGGTGAACGGACCATTAAAATTTTCATCGGAATTTTTCACTGAATCTGTGCAAACTAGGCATTCAGTGACTCACTGAAATTAACGGCATGCATTTTGAGCAGAAAAAGTCACTGAATCTGGTGGTTCAGTGAATTATCTGCTGAAATTCAGCCTTTCTACTATCCACAGTGTGGACGTAACAGTTGAATGTTAGGGATCGATACCTACCACGGCCCTCCGGGCACCCCTGGACCCGCAAGCGACCCAAGCCCTTGATGAATAGGCAGCGAGAACGATGCTCAGTTGATTGACACGACCTTTCCCCCTAAGCACGCCTAAAGAAAAAAAAGATGTAAAAAAGGGGCAGGGGCAGATTTATAATCAACGTCCTTAAACACTCCAGGAATTGAGACCTGGACCTTTCGGGCCCAGGAATCTCTCTGTCCTTCTCGTCCCGCGACCATTCCGTCTCAGTGAGCAGCTCACTCGTCTCCCCATCCACCTCTTACTCGATGCCTCCTGGCCAGCCGGGCAAGGACGATAATCCTCATCATACACAACGCGGTATCGCGACCCAAAACGACCTATTATGGCCCTGAGTCGGAGACCATAGTGCTGACACTAACTACGATGATGGGACACCAGTAAATGCCTCAACAGTAAGCCTGCACAAGCTGTCATCGCGAGATCGCGGTAACGAGTTCTAAACCCCCCTCGCTAGCTCATAGATTACTACTTCATGGATGGTACGGACGATCAAAAGCGAGCAGACTGCAGTACCATTGAAAAAAAGACTAAAGCCGCGAGGTGCCAAATTCGTGACTTGGGAAGATGTTGCGAATGTCAAATTCCGTCAAGTCTTGAGCCTGCCCGCCCACGTACGCATCACATTTAGGGTTTTTGATCGCCTCGAAAACTTTAGGAGCGCTATCGGAAGGAAAAGCCTACCAACCCATTTAACTATACTCGGTTCGACAAAGATTCTATCATGCTGTAGGTGGCAAGTTCAGCGGTGTGGTGAACCTGATATCGACTTTTTAGATACCAAACGAAGAAAGAGTGGCAAGTGCATCCTTGGTTCAGCAAAGAGACCGGGTACAATTCCAAGCTATCTAAGCTTGATCAAGCATTCATCCGACTCCTGTATCCACCCGACCTTTCGATACAAATGAACATACTTACCGAACCCCCGCATGTACTGTCCAACAAAGGGCTCTGCCCTAAGGACAATAAACCAGGTTGCAAAAAAAAAACAAGTGAACAGACTGCCATTCTGCCAGACCATGGTGACGGCTGGCTTTCCCGCGAACGCTGCAGGCAGGATGTTGGACGTTTTCGTGCGGAATGAAGGCACCCTCCCACAACGGTTTTACGCGGTGCGAGCGGAATTCAATACGGTGAACGAGCGAGCGGTTAGATTGTGGAATGGCATGCGTTTCAGAATCATCGGTGCTCCAGATCCCCAGCTGACATCGAACAGCCAACGTAGCTACCAAAGATCGATTGACCCGATTGCCTTGAGGCGATCTGGCATCACTGGATTTGTAGGGGAGGTAACAAAGGATAAACTCTTCCAGGCCATCGTGAAGAAATTTGTTTACCATACGATGGAGCAGTCTGGGATTCCGACAAATGTCTCACTTCCGGGTAGCAATCAAACGAGGTAATGAGGATGCTTGGCGCTCTCGCTATGGACGACAGCGTCGGATATGCCGTCAAAAATTATGACGACCAACTCGGTAGAATCTGATTAATCGACTCTGATTCACTCATTAACCGCGCAGATCAGATGTTCCGAAGTCGTCCAAGCCACAGGATGATATTAAAGACGAAGTACATTGCCCTTGACCCTGGTTTGCGCAGTACTGATTCATTGTACCCAGGACATCACCAAAACTCCGGAAACTCCTCAATTTGGGACCCTCGGTTGGGTCGGATATTTTGATTTAGCTGTGATCCATGGATACGCCACAGAGACGGGCCTCTGTTCTGACAACGAGCTATTTGAGGACGTAAAATGGGAGTCGAAAGACCGATTGTGATCTGTTCGACGTCGAGGACGAACGTCGTGTACTGTCTAGGTTGTGGAATTGTAAGTGTAGTCTGGCGGAGATGAGCTAATGTATACCTGGACGTAGCATGTCAGATCGCGTACTGTAAACAATCCAAATTCCTCGCGCCTCAGATGCGGTCTGATAGGTGACAGAGCGACCAGAACCAAATTCTGAATTTCTGTTGCTTTTTGAGACTGGATGACGACGGTTGAACGTTGAACTATGAGCTTTCTCTTTACACGCCGTCACCGATTTGCCAACAGATCAGTAGTAACCATATAGAAACCCCACCTCACATTGTCCCGGGTCGTTGTACACAATATTTGGTGATTCTCGTTTGCTGGCGGCAGGCACATCTTTGCCACGCGATGCAGCAAGACGATGAAGCCGTCCGTCTGATTGATTTTCCATCATTACATGGCCCATAACATGTTGGTAGTGTCATCTTCATTGAATAACTCTGGCGTAGAAGTTGAAACTGCGTATACTACCGGTACAGACGGTTCGGCGCTCAGCAATCACTTGGAAGGTAGCTGGTCAATCGTTATGAGTTGCAACACAAGATATCTACCTCGACTTACTGCGTCCGTTTCCCCCCCGAGATTCAGGACTTGAATGGTACTTGTGATAATTGGTATCGCATCTCCGACAATAGGAAAGCTAAAGAGAATTCGAGATGGCGACGGGGACTCCCGGAACGTTGAACGACCGGAGAATCCTGAATCCCGTTGTCTTCAACCGTATTAACCTTGCCGGGCATGACAGTTAAGCAAAGTCTCGAAAGCCTCGGAGTGATCCTGAACGTACTTCATGATGGAGTTCTCATCCGGCGTCTTAGCGGAAATGCGACAATTGGTGGACGAAATACATTGAGACCCAATGTTCCCACGAACCTCGACGCCTGGCATGACCTAACTGCCTGGCTTTTTGGCCTTTACCCCTTTGTCTGTCCATACAAATCTCCAAACGATTGCAGCAAGTGCTCCGACACTCCGGGACGCTCGCAAAGGAGATGCCATTCATCGCCAATCTCCCCCGTAAGCCAGTAATTCACTACACTTTTACCAACTGAGCCGCAGAACACTATCACAAGGCCCCGATGCCGAACCGCTCATGATGCAGATCATCGTATGCAGAGATTTCTTCGACGTGAGTTCTGCCTGACTCGGATGTTACACCCTGAGTAACTATTTACCAAGGAAATAAAAAGTAGGGCGTTGGACCACTCATGGCCCAGGCGGCGCACGCGGTAACCTCCCCTGTCGTGTTGGAGTGCAACCCAGTACTCCCGATTCTCGAAGTCCAGCCAGAGATCGAAGGACGTCTATGGTATAGTCTGATCATCAATGGTACTCACGGTGGCCAGCCGAAGATTTTTGCGAGCGCGCTTCCAAGATTTATCGCCGATCTCCCCCTCCTCTCTATGTCCCGAACCCTCTGCGTTACCATAGTTAATTACCACTTTATCCTACTTACATTAGGTTACTATATTTGGACATCGCGTCCCACTTGACGCGTCCGCCCGCTCGTCCTTTCCTCCAGTCTTGTACCACTACGACTGGAGGTAAGACCATCTTTTATATCCATCTATTTCATGTTTACTTACAGTTCCTAGTCTCGTACCACTACGACTGGAGTATTTACCATTGTCTAGCCTCTAGCACCTCGGGTTCCAACACTCTGCACCACCGTCGCCGTCGTCGCCGTCATCACAGCCATCGCATTCAGCGGTATGACCACCTGAACGCTCGAGATCCTTATGAATGCGAGTGCATCTCTTTTGTTGCGCCGCCCGCTTTCTCCCCGCTGACGCCCAAAACAGCGTTTACACTGTTCATACTTACCACATCACCCACCAGTACACCCCACACAGCCCTCCTACCCCCAAAAACTCACCTATGTCCTCTGCAACCCCCTCACCCGCCTCGTCGGCCTCTGGAAATGCCGCTCCATGGCTGCCTTGCAAGATCTGGGCGGTTTTCCTGATGTTGGGTACATCTCATCCCTTCCCACTAAGCGCAAGCATACTTACATCTTCTATTCAGGCTGTCATGCAAGGTTTCGTGAAATCCAGATCGTGACTGATAGTACTACGATCCGCCCTCAGCGCTTGACACCCATCTAGTACTAGGCAATCATCACTCATTCTGTCATGGAAAATTCCGTTTCCCCTGCTGACTGACAATTGAAGGAGCCATCCGATGTATGATCGTGCTCAACAAGATGCTGGAGCCCGGAAGCCGCACCGAGGTTGTCATTTCTTCGCTTGTGGTGCAATCCATATCGGGCAGTGGAGCTCATTTTGGTACATTGTCAACTTCACTGAATAACACTCTTGGCATACACGGGTCCACGTATACTACTCGTACAGACGGTTTCACGATCGCTTGGAAGTAGGTGGCACATGAATCTCCCTTAGGGTTGCGCTGCACGCGGCACCCACTCTGCAACGAAAGTTTCGTTTTGGTGCTCCTGAGGCATTAGCTCTGTAAGCTCTGTGTCATTAAAGGCTAGCATAATTCACGTGAGTAGTTATCGCGATGGGTAGATGGAGAGGGGTTACCCATGAACTTTCGGTCACATAATAATGGTGTGAGTACATGATGCGAAACAAAGATGCGATAAACGCACGTAAGCAGTGTAATCACTGGCATGGTCAAAGACGTCATCCCTGAAAAAGACAAAATGGTCAGTGTTCCATCGCATACGGACCCCACCACCGACGAGATCCTCGTTGTGGTAGCGCAGTCTACCCTTGACATCTGTAGTTCCGCTCTGAGTCGCACAACAGTATAGGACGATAGCTGTGAGTACTCACCGATCTTTTTCCCCACGATATCATCTCCGGCGAGCTTGAACTTAGCCATCAAATGGGCAGGTTTCCCGGTAATATATGCCGTGCTACTACCACTGTCCTTATGGAAGGTCGCTGTGGTCGATCCGAAGCCTGGCTGAGTCCATTTGCCCATCCCGGTTTTGCCCATCCCAGTTTTGCCCCTTTCAGTTTTGTCCACAAATCCGTTTGCCATCGCAACTTGCGCCTGGACAACATACCGTCAGTAGATTGTCACGAGACGACATGACGACTGACGGGATCACGGCCGACGAACTGTAGACAGGGTTCATCAACGAATGTGCAAACAACATCCAAGACACCATACCCGTCCGAAAGGAACGTCATCGTCCTTGTAGAAAATAACATTCACATAGGTATTTGTACCTGACCCCTTCGTTGTAACCTTGAACTTGGTCTGACGGCCAATGTGGCTGTCGATGTCCGAAAGGTCATCGTAGTGAAACATTCCTACAGGATCTACGCAATTCGGAGTATCCATATCAGCTCATTAGTGTATTTTCCCAGCTCGTCCATGTGTAGGACGCACCTCTTCCGATGTACGCGCCGTTTGAAAACTCATATCCACGTTCAGGGATTGTGATTCTGAGGCCTGGTTCGTTATTGTGGCGACCGGCGGTCCAGAACTGTGCTTGTGCTGCATCGTGGTTATCAAAATCGAGCTCTTCTTTGAAGAATGGGTCTTGCTTGTCTGCTGTGTGAGTAGACATGGATGGCACACAGACACGGCAGTGCCCAGCCCCTCATTTATATACTGTGCCTCGTGTTGGCACTAAATGCAGACAGACAGAGAACCGGAATCTCCGCTGATTGACGAGATCCCGACTAAGAATCATTGATCCCGTTCGGGGTCTTGGACGGTCTGACATGTAGAATGAATAGGCGATAAACTCTCACACTTCATTTGATAAGGAGTGCTCTAATCGACTCGACGTTCTGGGCCGTCCCTTTCTGTCATGTTCATGGCCCATGGGTTCAGATCGGCGCCAACATGTTCTTCTAAGTCGTGTACCCGAAACCTTGTAACTGGGACGTCACGATAAGTACGGATTGAGGGTCTCATTACGAGTGAAGACATGCGGGACTTCAAGCTTCAAGTTGAACTTGGTAAAATAAAATTATACACCACTAAATTAATTCTGCATAACGAGGGGATACTACTTGAAGCTTAAGCTTAGCTTGATCTATGGTTCAAACTCCGATAAGTTGAAGTCTTTTTGATCGTGAGCCTTCAGGGTGGCTTTCCTTTCAAGTACGGCCATGATTGTCCTAGCCGGTCAGCTGACCGTACGGTTATCTCGCTGGGATGTGGCGCAACTCCGCACCGATTACACTCGATAAGATGTGATCTTTACGTCCCGAGTCGGGGAGCACCTTGTAGGAAGCACCATGATGCTCTTTAGGCGCCTCCCAATCTGCGTTCTCGAAATTTCCGCCGTGTTCGAGTAACTCGAGGCGAATGGGGAACAGATTGAATCTAACGTACTAGTAGACAACATACTAGCATCGTGGATGACCTCAAGTTCAGGAGACGATCGTTTATACGAGGGTAAATATTTGGCAACTAGCAGCGCAGAATTCCAGTGATCTCGCTCATAGTACAACAAAATACAGATGGGTACTTGCAATACAGGTTCAAATCTACTCCTCGTCCTCGTCCTCCTTTTCCGCAACCTTCTTTTTACCGTGCGCCCCAAGCATCTCAGAAGCTACATCTTTGACAGTGTTGATGAATATCGGGTGACTCAACATCTTTCCAAATATGTTCCATATACCCTGCTCAATGTTGGGAGGAAGAGCCTGAGGGTACACTCCGGCCGCAGCGCCAGTTGGAAGCCCAGAGAAGATGAGCGGCCCAAGCATGCCGCCGAGCGCGGCAATGAGAGGGCCGATGAAATTCTGGACATCCGGGGAGGCCTGGGGGTTTATTCCTGACGAGATAATGCCCGGCGACATCCACGGGCGCGTGAACCCGCCCACCCCCGGTGAGAAAACGCCATGCTGGACACCCGAGGTGTTATCTTCGTCTTGGCCCACGACGTTGGCGAGGACTTGAGAGAACTGCGGGTCTAGCAACGCCGCAGCAACAGTGTCGTAAAGATCATCTTCACTATTGTGGTCTATCAACGGCGTGATTCCCGTAACCTTGCCCTTCAAGATATGCGGCTTGGACGGCAGTGCAGTAATCTCATCTGTCTTCAACGCGGTCATGTTCTTGAGAGCCAGGGAAGCTGGCTTATCGTTGAGAGTTGAAGCACGAGAGATCTACCTCGACTTACCGAGTGCGTCTTTTTTATACCAAAGTTCGGAATGGCCTTTGTGATATTGGTATCGTATCTCTGACACCGTGGAGCTGAGGAGAATCCGAGATGATACCGCGACGGGGACTCCGAGAACGTTGAGCGACCGGAGAACCCCGTTATTTTCAACCGCATTAACCTTGCCGGGATACATAAGAGTGAGCCAAGCTTTGTCGTTCTCGGAGAGGCCTCCTTTGAGTTCGACGGCCGGGTGTGCATCAGTGTATTTGCGGTGGAAGAACCTGACCGTGACATAAGAAAAATCTCGCAAGTCTCGAAGAGACATTGAACGTACCTCATGATCGAGTCCACATCCATGGCTTCCTGATGCATGAAGTTCGACATAATGGTGTCCTCCTCATATGCATCGGCGTGCTGCTGGAGAGCGCGCTTGTACTGTGGATTAGATTCGTTTCTGCCGGTATAGTGGTCCCCCGTCTCCCACTCGTGTATGAGGCCAAACGCATGCCCAAATTCGTGGAGAATATAGTTGTATAGAACCGTACGCTCCTTAATGTCGGTAGGCTCGGTCGTGGAGAGGAAGCCCAAATTCATGGTCGCCCCTGTAGTGATCTTGAGCGCATCCGTCCCGATGGCGCTCCAAGCACCGCTCTCAGATTTGAATGAGATTCGGATATCCGCAGACTTGTCTGCATCCTCGGACGTGCGGATTAAATTGACATTGGCGTAGCGAGTATATTCGTTGATGGCGTCTTCAACCAGCTCCACCTGCCAAGGGTGAATTTGAGCTGTGTCGTCGAGGAAGGTGTACGAGATAATCTGAGTGACGGTAGACGAGGGTTCATGTCAATGAAGATTATAGCACGCAATTATAAAGCTCACTGACAGAATGGCTAGGCCACTCCTTTGGTTCCTGACAGATGAAGTGCTGCGTCTCAGTTGTGTCGGAAGTAATCTGGGGAGGGACGAACACCCCAAGAGATGCGACGATAGGTAAAGGGCCACAGACGACGTCAGAACCCATGGCTGAAATGCGACTCGGAGCGCAATTGTTTTCAACTAGAGATCCCCCAAGGGGACGAAGTGCCTTGACTATATACGCTGAAACCTTGTCCTTCTCCGAGAAATTCAGCGCAGCGCAGTTTTAGTCACAGTGACAGATCACGAGGTGCCGGCGAACACCCACGCAATAGCGGCGCGCATGAACACACGTACAGTATCGACTCCGATGGCATCTCAAACCCGAGGGTCTCGATATAGCGAAAAAATCGGGTATACCTGTACATTGGTCTCGGGGTCAGTGGTGGGCACAAATCGGATTCTCACTCACATTAGCCGTTATCAGGAATAGGAGGGCATTACCGATAAATCACTGATACTAGATCCCCGCAGACTCGACCAGACCCATATGTTTATAGGCCCCGCACCACGAGGCTGAGATAAGATTGAATTGCGGCTATTATGCGGAGAAGCAGATCGCTCCAATCTTCCTCATAATTTGATTGACAGGAGCAATAGATGGTTCGAGTGACAAAACGGAAGCACGACTGCCTAGAGATTGTCTCCTGTTCGCTTTACGTGTCCGCGGGACTTATACGTTGGTGAGAAGACTGAACACGCCATTGCAGGAATGCCATTCATGTCTAGCGGACGTAAGAACTGTCATAGATTTGAGGGTGGGCAGCGGCGAACGGAGGTGTGACTTGGGCCACGGGGACGTTTGGTTAGGCTGTCTTCGACCTTGTAACCGACGCGGAGTATGCCGACCGTATACGACAACCTCCGACAGGGTTGCAAGAACGATTCAGGCGTCCAACCAAAAGTTCATAATTGCTTCGACACCCCGGTTACGAGTAAGAATGAATTCGGTATTGGTTCCCAACGGACACCGGATGTGCTGAAGAAACACGAACATTTTTCGACGCCAAAATCGTCGGCGGACCATGGAAGCGCCCCTAGATGTTCAGCCTGACACGTACTGCTTTGCGACAGAGGGGACATAAGGCTTGAAACGATTAGCACTGGGACAGGGGACCTGGTTGGTTGGAGCAGCCGTAGAATTGCTCGGACAGAGTCAGGGTAAGGAGCAATGTCAGGACCAGTTGCGGAAGACATTTGCAATGAAGAACCTAATCGTATATAAAGAGTAGTCATTCCTGTAGTGCATTGGTAGTGTGTGCAAGGTATGTACTCCATCAGCCTAAGCCAGCTGGCCGTTCCACTATCAGCGGTTCAGTAGGGTCAACGATGCCAAATGTCAACCCGATCCTCTTGGCCATTTTGGCTTGGAGAAGAATTGATTTGGCGCTCTTCTGAACAGACCTGACAACGGTCGTCGCGACCTTCACCAAGTCAGACAAGAGAGTGAACAGCTCGAGGCAACATGCAAACTCGTACTTTTGCACCAAAACGCCGACGGTCTCCGTGTTGCTGGAGCCAGCAGGAGTGACACGAACTGAAATCGATGGGCTATTCATCTAAAACGTTCACGGAAGAAGAGGCCAAATTGAGTCAGAATGAGGGCCTAAATGTCGCTGGACTCAACTTTAGGGCCAGGAGTCGATGTTCGCCGGTTTTGTAGTGTGACAGCGGCGAGCGCAGCGCCGGTAACTTTGGGTACGGTGTGAGCACGGGTTGACTGTGCTAGCCTGCGTTAATCCAATAGCATACTCGTTCCATACCCCATGTCTGGGTGGTTCCGGTGCTCGTGCAAGTCAATAATCGGAAAATAAGAGCCTTCACGGGACTCCAAGAAATAAGGATGCGGATTACCCAACCTTTTTCAATCTAGGCTTAGTAAGACGATCATCCCTCGCCTTCAGCAAAATTAGGTCTCCAGTCAGAATGTACCACCTCCCTTTCTTCCCAAATTCTCCTTAGTAACCGTTTCTTCGCATTGTACACAACATGGGAGCTTTGTGGTCCCTCATAAACGAGAGTATCTTACCCGGTCGTCCTGCGTTCAAAGCTGCGGACATACCGGACATGACAGGCAAAGTCGTCCTCGTCACTGGTGGCACGGCCGGTATCGGAAAGGAGACTGCTAGAGTGAGTGTCGCCTGTTGGTGTCACACCAGGGTCGCGTCCCTTATGATATCTTTCAATGTCTAACTAGTTTTCTTTTAGGTGTTGCTAACCAAGAACGCCAAAGTTTGCATCACTGCCCGTGATCAATCCAAAGGCGAGGCAACCCTCAAAGAACTGAAGAACGTCACCGGAAAAGATGCCAACCTCATTATCGTGAACCTCGCAAACCTCAAGAGCATCAAAGGAGCGGCAGAAGAATTCAATTCGTAAAGACTTCATATCCCTTTGATTGTTGTCAGGAAAGTTGACACTTGAACAGTAAGGAGACGCAGCTGAATGTTCTGTTCAACAACGCGTGAGCCCAAGTTCCCGGAGTTCGTTTCTCACAACTTTCTGACACACCATATCGCATTAGCGGTGTGATGGTTCCACCGATTGACATGCTCACTGATGATGGCTATGACCTTCAATTCGGGACCAACGTCCTCGGCCATTTCTACTTTACCAAACTCGTGCTTCCTGCCCTACTTTCCACTGCAAAATCATCGTCAGACGGTATTGCTAGGATCGTCAACACCTCGTCTAACGGCCACTGGTTTGCCGGTCTGAACTACGACACCATGAAAGACGGCCCGGAGCGTAGAAGGGCAAGTCCTTGGCAACTGTACGGACAGAGTAAGAGCGTGAGCTCACTCCCGTTGTGTCGCTGGGTTCAGGCCCACTAATGCTGTTGATAGGGCAATATCATTTTCGCCTCCGAGCTGTCACGGCGGTACGGAGATCAAGGCGTCGTCTCCACCTCATTGAACCCAGGTCAGTGCACATCCATCTGAGCTCCAGCTAGGTTGAGAACTTATTGATTATTGCTTATCTCAAGGAGGTATCAAAACCGACTTGCAGCGGCACATGGGGAATTTCTTCCAGTGGATCTCGGTATGCATCTTTCGAGCATCTGGGAAACTTGGCATTTTGTTTGTTTGACACCTCGCACCATAGCCTTACTACCTCTATGATGTGTCATACGGAGCGATCACACAACTCTATGCAGGAACGATTCCCGATGGCAAGTTTCTGAATGGCAAGGTACGTAGGTTTCATGTGGTGCCCGTCCTCGATAATAACGACGTCATCTTGTTCTGTAGTACCTCATTCCATGGGCACGCATCGGAAATCCACGCCCCGATACGCAGGATCCTGTGGTCGGAAAGAAGCTATGGGAATACTTGGAGGAACAAGTCAAGGATGTCTGACACCTGTTGCCTTTGGCCGTGCCAGGTGAATCCCCTTTTCACGGTGTACTAGTCGATCGTCGACTGACGTGCCAGAAAGGGATTTAGATAGCCACTGATCTCATGCATAGTTCAACATAAATGCAACGTCTGCTTGCTTTACGAGTTTTCAGATTTGGATTCGTCGTCGGGCAGACCAATCATATCAGAAGCTACACCTCCGGTAACCTTTTAAGAACGTCAGATGTTTCAAGAATTTGCAAATACCCTGCCCGAATTTCCGTGCCAAGAACAAGAGGCCAATGGAACAAGTCAGGAGGCATCGAGGATGACTCATAGCGCGATGGCGACGCCGTCGAAACTGATGGAAGACGATGTAAATGACTGGCACGACGAGCGCAGCACCACACAAGTCCAAACAACTCGAAACAGAGGCATTACTCATCCAGCTTTTCATTGACAGATGCGGCCTGACTTGTTCTTACTACTTGATGCCGAATCCAGATGTACAATTGTAGGACCGACGACTTCTTCGGAACTGTGGCGCCCCGGAGATTCCCATGAACAGAATCGCTACAGAATCCAAATCTACCATTCGCTCAGGATGACTCGATTATGTAGCATATCACGGTTGTCCTGACTTCTTTGCGCCACTACTGTCCACCATAAAGGTGTGCGCTTACAGCTAGTAAGTAGTAATTCGTTCTCCTTAGCCCTCCTCGTCACTTTCAACCAAGTTCACCTCACAGCGTTTGCAATGCCCGATGTTCCCGCAGCGTTGTCACCTTCTAGTCAGTTCCAGCAGGGTAATACCCTTCCTGATGTTCAGCATAGTGTCATCATGAATAAATTGTGGCCCATTAAACAGTACTCCAATGGCGCTAAGACGGTAAGGTTGCACAAGTCGTATTGATGTGGCGATCGTCACAGGTCTTCTTTGCCAGGTGCTGAAAGTATACTTCTGGGACGACGGTTGCACGAAAAACAAGAAGGACGCAGTTTGCACCACCATCATGAAAAGCGCTAGGGACAAAGCAAGAGATGAACACGGTCCCCGCGGCTCGGACAACCCCTTTGACTTCGAGACATGGGAGGATCACGCCAACATCAAATTCCAGATAGTCGAGATCTTGAAGGAGTCGGATATACGAATCATATTTACGGGAAAGAAGTTCTCCAGCGCGGTCGGAACAGGCGCCCAATACAAAGACTTCGCACATCATTCTATGCAGCTTGGACCGCTTAAAGATAGGTGTCCCCCAACTGAAAGCGATCGTGGCACTATCCTTCACGAGTTCGGCCATGCTCTTGGACTGGACCATGAGCATCAGGGTCCCGCCGCACGACAACTGTTGCAGCTGAAGAAGGCATTGGTTGAAAAGTATTACGAAGAGGGCACCCATGGCCAAGTTCTAGAGGAGGTCGAAGACAGCGAACTATGGAACTATACGAACTTCAACATAACATCGATCATGGTGTAAGTGATAATGCACTCAGTGTTCAGGTTACCCTAATCTTGACGCTGTTAGATACCGCCTCGATGAGGAGTGGCAAGAGCAAAAGACAAAGTACGAGATTGGGTGGGTCAACAAGCTATCCGACGTTGATCAAGCGTCCATCAAACTCATGTATCCACCTGATCTAACGAAACCGGAGAACCATGAACCGTTCAAGAAAGCTCTGATTACAGCTGGCGTTAACGAGACGACCGCAGGCCAGATGATAGCCGACTTTGAAGGGAACTCAAAGGGTACCGTGGCTGCTCGCCTTGGAAAGTTGCGAGACCGTTTCAGTAAATGGAAGACGTTGAAGGGAAAACTAAAGGAGAACACCGAGTGGCTATCATTCTATAATCGTAAGTGATGTTCAAGAAGTACAACGCCTCAGATTCTCAGTCGAAATCACGCAGCGAATGTGGACGTCTTGCGATACGTTGACCCAGCATCGCTGAAACGATCAGGTATCAATCAGTTTGCAGGAGAGGTGACGAAGAACAAGTTATTCAAGAGTATCATGAAGATTATTGTTTACCGCACGATGGTGCAGCGTGGGATACCGACAAATGATTCCATTCCAGGAGCCACAGAGACCGAAGTCACCAGGTTGATTGCCGCGCTTTCGGTCCACGACAAACTGGGGCAACTCGTCAAGCAGCATAGAGTAGCGTTCTCTGGCGAGGATGATAATGGAGACAAGGTATGCAATCTGGCCTCATCTCACGCAGACCATCCAAGTTTATCGATATTTTACACCACACGTATAGACCGCGACAACTACAACTGAGCCGCTGGCTTAGTATCCTGCTCGGGAGGAACATTATGGGTTCCAGGTGTATGGTTCGATTACGTGCGCGATTTTTGTACCAGGGCATGTGTTGTAGGATACGACGATCAGACTACTAGATCTACCACGAGGTGATCGATGAAGTCCCGATGAACACGACGACAGCCTCAGATGTCCACCAATGAGGAACGTTTTCATTGAGGTAGTAAGTGGCAACGGAAGTGAAGGGAGACAAAAGGCGAAACTCCACTTCGCTTTTACTGTAATGCAAAGACTAACCTACCACGCCTCAGCTCCTCATCCCAATCCAAATCCCACGCAGCGTCTCGCATTCATATCATGTGACCAGAACAGCAGAAAAGATGCTTCTTATAAGTACGGCTCGGAATGACAGGGGATGTCATGTCAACGTTACAATTAGTCCAACCAACAGAAACCAAACCACTCTTTGTCTGATAATTCCTCGCGCCTTTCAGCTTTCCCAACTTTCCTAGGCTGCTCCTTCCAGAACAACTCCTCTGAGACGACCTTCGCCTTAAGAGAGCGTATCCAGGAGATGTGGTGGGTTGATACCAACGTACTCGTGATACGCCTCCGTGTGCTGGGGCCTGACTTCCTTGAACGATTCAGATGGACGCGGAGAAAAGATCTGGCTCTGGAGGGGCATGTAACGCAATTTCGCTCCCAAAAGGTCGCTCACGACGTTGGAGATGATGGCGGAAAAGACGGACTTGATGTACGATCCAGGGATGATATTTTTGATGTTCAGTAGGTTCTGCTTTGGGCACGCTTGTTCATCGGAGCACCAGGCTTGGGGAACTGGGTCGTATGCGTTGACGATGTTCAAGTTCCAGACTTGGTAATTGCGGGTCATCAGATCGTCCTTGTTGGCGGGAATAGGCTGCAGTGTCTCGGCAAAATACTTGGCGAACGCGTCATTTCCAGGACTGGGCCCCGCGATGGGGTAAGTCAGGATGCGGTCACGCAGGACCACGTCGACTTCAACTAGAACGATAGCGAGGGTGGGGCAAAGAGTACCGCCAAGACTATGGCCAGTGGTGATGACTCGTAGATCAGGGTTGGACTCGGATTTGGATTTGAGGAAATCAAGAAGCGGCTGCCCTTCGGCCTTGGCTCCCGGGGGAGCTGCTTCAGTAAGCAATTGCCACACCGTCCGCGCTGTTCCCCTTGCTATGTATGGACTTCCCCATTTAACGTCTGCTTTCGGTAACTGGACATGGTAGGGGTCGGAACGGAGGCTGGATACCCAGCTTTTGAAGTCGACTGGAAAGGTCACGTCGAAGTTCGAGTTGAGCCACGTATGAACGGACCTTGATTGGGTCCCGGCGATCGCGATGACGTAGGTCGGTTTGGGTTCGTCGTCATCCCCGCATACCAACGAACCGTTATAGGCAATATACCAGGCGAGATCGGGGCCGCCGGAATCATCTTTAGGCTTCACCTTCCATATGACTGGGCCCCACACAAGCTCCCACCCATTGCTCGGTAAGGTCGCTGTTGCCCTCATCTCTGCGTGGCTGCTGATCTTCGGGAGGATAGACTCCAACAATTGCTGGTGCTTCACTTGAAGATCCTTCTGAGTGCCGTTCACATCGTGCACATAATACGAAGCGAAGCATAGGTGATAGACTTCTTGGAAAACGTTTTGCGGGGGGCTTTTTCGCAACATATCCAGCATTTTGTTGGCCACGCTGGAAGAAATTTTGCGCACATCGGTGCGGCTTTCTGATACCGTGCGGGAAAACCAATCAAGAATATTCCGGATACCAGGTAGTTCGGTGAGGATACCATGCTCGACGTTGATAGGTTCATTGATGGGACTGCTGTCCAGCATTGTCGACAGCTGTCGCTGCAGATCATCTAGCTCTTCTTGGGTTATCGGCTCTTCAACAGGTCCTTCTGAGGGGTCGCCGGACCCAACCATTTCCATGAACTGTAACAGAGCTGGGATGATCTCGTTGAATCGCTCAGACCCTTGTGTTTCGGTGGGAGACGAAGATCCGCCTGAGGATCTAAGAATGCGGAGGAAATCAAGGATGTATTTCTTGACGTCGGCGGGGCGTGGAGGTGCACCAGGGAGGTTCTGACCTGGTACAGCTTTTGGTCCCAACTGAGATTGGAGTTTCAACAAGACGTCGGGATAATCTGGAAGCTTCCGCGTCAATTCTCCCAAAGTATTCTGGTCGGTCGCTGAATGATGATTGAGGGCCATCATTGTCAAATATTGCGAAGTCGACATACCTTTATCGACACCACGTGCATTATGTGACATGAATTGGGAGTAAAGGAAGCGTCTCTCTGATATATCGCTCGTCTTGAGGATCTTCGATGATGATTCGCCATCGACCTTTAGAACTTCCAGTATATGCTCAAGGGTGTCTGTGTTTTCCGTTCCTCTCTCCTTGTTGGTTGGAGCCCTAGGATAGTTGAGGGTAAGCCAGGCTTTGTCGCGATTGGAAAGTTGAGGCACGACCCCACGCTTAACAGTGGTATTGATGGTTGTGGTATCGGAGTACCTGAGAGATCCGATGAGCGAGTAATCTTTACGGATGACATAGTCCCTTTTACCTCATGATAGAGTCTTTGTCGTACTCGGGGAAGTTTGACATTGGGGGATTGAGGTTCTCGTGCACGAGACCAAGCACGTGTCCAATAGCATGGAGTGCGATTACAGAGTTGGTCGCGGACAGCTCGTCTGGGTCAATCCACGCCAAGTTCATCGTTGCCTTCTCTGGGTCGATCATTAAGGCGTCGGTGCCGATCACAACCCAATGTTTGTCTTCGGGAGAGAAGGCAATCCGTATGCTTGCAGACGAACGGTCCTTGGAAGGGACAAACTTGATATTAGTATACTTGGTATACTCTTTCATCGCTGCGATCACGAAGGACTCCCTCTTATTGTGACTGTCTTGCCCTGCAGCGTCGAAAAAGTAGGAAACAACCTATATATTCGCCGATGAACTTGAACAGGGAGAGGAAAGAACTAGAATCACTGACCGTCTGGTTGGACCATAGTCTCGACTCTTCGGTGACGATGTATTTATTTTCAGAATTTTCAGCGAGGTGTTCGCTGTAGATCTGAAGACGGACTAATTGGCGTTGATCACAGTCGGTGGCCATTCTCGGAGACCCGAACGAATTGCGGTTTCGAGGGGGATAAAGGAATCAATAGTATCAATACTCAGTGGTGTCCGCCGATCGTGTAGATTCGGGATTCGAATGTCGATGGCCAAGCCTGTAGCCAAGAATTGGGAGACTGTACGGTTAATGGATACTCCACTCGAGGAAAGGTGCTTCAATCCGACAATAATTCAATGTTTAACCATGCATGACAGAAATGTACCATGAGTCGAAAATGAATAAAGTAAAGTTCACCCTGACCGAAGGGATGCTTCCCGTCGATTCAACGATAACAGACTTATGAATGTTCAGATAACATCATATTTACCTGATCGTGGTTGGTGCAGAGATCTGGGGTCATTGAATATTGAAACTGCGAAGAATATGAGATCGAAGGGATGCTTCCCGTCGATTCAACGATAACAGACCTATGAATGTTCAGATAACATCATATTTACCTGATCGTGGTTGGTGCATGCAGAGATCTGAGGTCAATGAATATTGAAACTGCGAAGAATATGAGATCAGATATTGTAGACAGAAACGGAACGGGAATCGTGTTCCAAAATGGTGGGAGAACCAGCCGAACGATGGCATTTCCAGGGTGCTCCCTGCAAACATTCCAGATGTTAACCTTGACTGTTCGAGAAGGCCGAACGTGGGTACAGTGGTTGGCGTAAGATGGACCTAAAGTTGGAAGAATTCAATTAGAGACGGAAACAAGAGTAATAGAAGTCAGATTTTGTGATTGAGAATTCTGTAGAATAAAGGTGGAGGCTGTCTTCTTGGGCCGCAACAGCATCCTGATATGACATTATTATCATTGTACATGTAAACGAAGTTGGAACACATACGGAAATTTTGATCCGTGGGACTCGCCGTCGGCATTCTCCGAGCGCCTCGACGGAGATGTGCGAACCTATGTGTAGATACAGTGTTCGAAGCTATGAACGGCACTGGGATTTTGGACACAAAGCTAAACACACAAGATGTACGACGACGGTGGTGACCGCAAAACCAGGGGACACTCGCTGTGTGCATGTGATGCTATCTTACAGGCGCTCCAAAGCGAAATCTGCAAGGCAGAGAAGATTCAGCGCGTTCAACTCTGTTCACCCTTTGCATCCTTTTCAATCCTTTCATCCTGAGCGTCAGATCCTTTAGACGGCTTGCTGCCTTGAAAGTCATCTTTATATGCCTCGACATACTGCGCGATCCTTTCGTGCGAGGAAATGGCCGCCATCATTGTTGCGACCTCAGTTGGAGATACCCCTGCAATCGACTGTCCCATTGGAATTCCATGTTGCTTCACGGCGTTCTTGACGATGTTCTTCACAAGACTCTGGAAAAGTTTGTTCTTCGCCACGTCTCTGAGGGGATCCGTGAGACCGTATTGTCTCGCCAGCATGGGATCTGTGAGACCAAACGGCGGGTCTCCACAATAGAGAGAATACTGCTTCATCGCAGAGGCATCCACAGAATTCGATATGTTTACTGTGGCTGCAGTGTTCAATGCAAATTAACACTCGTGTCTTTCGTTCGCTGATGCACTTACATCTCCGAAGGTACATCGCTCTGTCATAGTCCATGAAGCGGTTTCTCACCGCTTGGAGACGATCAGCCATGGTCGGGCTTGCTCCGCTTGGCAACTTGAGGACAGAGCCTGGGTTTTGAAAAGCTTCCAGAATCTTCCCCCCCGCGCTCTCAAGACCAGCGTCACGTATCGCAGTCTTGAAACGGGACAACATTTTCTTCGTTGTCTCATTCTTGTAATCCGTCAAGTCTGGTGGATAGTAGAGCGTGATGAAAGCCTTGTCGAGCCTCGACAGCTTGTTATTGGGTCGTTCCGTTACGCCGTCAATCTGATACCTAAACAAAGTGTCAAACTTATGCGCCCTGATCATATAGACAAGGAAATCACTCGCATCATAACGGAGCATGGATCAAAAGCACTTAAAATTGATATCGACCCTTGGCTCACTTCGCTCGTCATCTGGTCCTCCACCAACTGTTTGCTCCCGGCCCTTCGCGAGTAGGCCCCGGCTTGTCTCTGTATCTTCCTGGAGACGTCTGAACCCCGGAGCGGGCTTTGATGCTCATGCAATAGCCCAAGAGCATGGCCGAACTCGTGAAGAATGGTTCCAAAATCGTTGTCGTTTGGTTCTGGACGAGCACCAATGCGACCCAGGTTGAGAGTCACCTCCCCTTTGTACTTATTTGCGTTCCGCCCAATACGACTCCAAGATCCATCACGCTTGTCAAAGCCGACTCGAATGTCGGCTTCACCGAATTCTACCTCCTTGAAGGAGATGTTGGCCCAATGCTCCCAAGTCTCTCGTTTATCTTCAAGTTTCTCCGCGCGCTCTTTCTTGATGCTGTTTATGACTGCGTCTTTCATGACCAACATGTAGCCAGCTTTGGCATCAAGGAATCCAACTTTGATTTCCTGAAGACATCCGGTATTGTGATGATCCTGTCGAATAGTGACAAGAACAATGGCTTACGAGCGTCCAAGGTCCGTTGCCATCGATTTGAATGAGCGAGCCAAAAGGCCATGCAGCTTCTGTCGGACCCCTGCCAGCAGCAGGCAGGCCACTACCTATAGTTGTTGGTCCACCGCAATACGCATTTTGACAAGTTGCCATAGATGATTAGACACAGATATTGCAAGCTGCATACGATCTCAGAGAGGAGTGAGTGGTTGGATTGCGATAATCTTCCATACTAGTATTCGCTCAATGCGTTCCGATCTGGGAACAGTAAGTGCTTTGGACTAACTCAGGAGATACCTCAGAAACAGTTGCCCGTTAGCATATCGCTGCCGAAAACTTCGAACAGATCTCATCTTGTTCGATGATAAAATTCAGGGTAAGCCTGTGCCAGTGGCAGAGATCGATTAGGATCATGATGGGGGTATCGAATGCTTCCATTCAAGCTGTCATGACTTTTACGCGAGTTCTATCGCAGCAAGTATGACGTGCAGCTGCCTCACTGGCAATTGCCTCTGGGGGTTTGTGAGGCCCGGGGGTAGCCGTGCGGTGCAGCCCACGAGCTCACCTTGCGGTGTCTGTATGCGACAGCGGGCAGAATCATAGGGATTGACAGTACCGTATCGAGGGCCTTCAGGTGGAGCTGATTGCGTGATTGCGTACACGGTCAGTCACGCGGTCAGTCACTGCACACCAGGATGCTCGCCGTCGCCGCGCACCCTCGTTCGATCAATCCTGCTCGACCTCCTTTGGCAACTCCAAACACAAATGTAATTCCACGTAATTTCCTACGTTCTTAGTGACAAGTGCCACCTAAGCGTTTGCGAGCGGCATCGAGATTCTGCTAGTCTGCTACCCAGGTCCCATGTGATAGTAAAACATATGCTCCGGAAGCTCAAAAGCGAGTTGATGACCACTTAACATTTCGGAACACCTTGTCTACATCACCCAGGGTCGTCACGTTGGCATCCGGGTCATGCATGGCTAGTAGAAACTGCTGAGTTACTGCTGAGTGTATTTAATGGAGGGGAACTTACGCGTGAACTACGTCAGTCGCATAACATAGCGGTGTCAGCGTACAGCGAGACCAAGCTACGAGAGACGCACACAAGCAGTATAATCTCTGCTGTTCCTATCGCTCTCATAGAAGATGAGGTGGTCAGAGTCCCATCGCACCCAGACCCCAAGGTTGATGTTCTCCTGAGATTTGAAGCGCAGGCGACCGGTCACGTCTGTCATCCCAGCCTGTATCGTAAGGCAGCATGGAGCGAATATGGAGAGTGCTCACTGACTGCTTGCGACTTCACCTCATCGTCCACATCAAACTTGGCCTTCTGCGAGATCGATTGCATGGTGATCGTTACCGTGCTTTCCCCCTCGGCCTTCTTGACGTGTGCAACGGCCGAACCAAACCCAGTTTCGGTCCATCTGCCATCCCTGACCTTTCCCAGGATACCGGATTTCTCTGCAACATTGTCCTGCAGGAGATACATCAATCGATGACTACGGGTCAATCGGACGACTGACGTTATCGAGGGCAAAGAACTAGAGACAGAGTTTGTCAACGAATGTACAAATAAGATGATAAACAACACGCCTCTGCGAAAACGTCCTTTCCATTTCTTGCATAGAATTTAATATTCAAGAGGACCATGTCGTTCTGGATCCTAGTTTCAACCTTATACCGAGTCCAGATGTCTCTAGGGAAGTCCGAGAAATTGTCGTAGCAGAAGACTCCCGGAGGATCTGCACGATTCAAACAGCTGAGTAGACTCGTGTGTCGATCGCATTCGACAGGATAGTACACACCCGGTCCGATAAAATGACCATCCGAGAATTCCAATCCGATAGATGGAAGTATGAGACGGATGGACGGGCGACTGCCGTGATCGGTTGTATAGAACTGTGCTTCTGCTTGCACTTCATGTTTATACGACTTCTTCTCTAATGCGAATGGGTCTGTCATGCTTGGGGAGTGAAATGCGCACCGACGGTTCAGTATTTTGGCTGTACCCCACCTCTTATACTACACGCAGTGGGCCAGAAATGAATACCATGACCATGGGAACGGGCCGACTACGTCTGAAGTGGCGGCAATATTTGCCTCGCCCGCATTCAAAATCTGACATCCGAACCATTCAACCGAATGATGCATACGTATTACATAGATTTCCAGTTGACGACGCCAGACGCAAGTGCTATCCTACAATGGATTATCAAGAACGCGAAACCAGGAATATTGGGCCTCTATCGCCTATGCAGTACCTCCCAAGAAGTTCTGTACATTCCCTGTACCGTCTTCGCGTTTCACACCTGTCTGTTTGACTCTCAAGAAGTCTTTATACGCCATGACAACGCGTGCAACCTCCGGATGCACAGCAAGCCCTCCAACCATACGCGAGACCTCGGGGGGCGACGCTCCAGGAATCGACTGCTTCAGCGGGATGCCCCGCTGCGTCAAAGTGTTCTTGACGACGCTCTTGACAATGCTCTGGAAGAGTTTGTTGTTGATTACGTTTCCGAGGAAGTCCCTGATACCGAATTGCGTCAAAGACTCGGGATCAATGGAATTCAACAACTGGGCGTTCGCTGTGTGGTCGCCAGTCAGAATCGATGGCTTTTCTTATCTTGTCACACTTACCGCTGCGGAGACGTGTCGCGTCTTTGTTGTGGTTCGAAAAGGACCCTCGCATCTTGTCAAAATAATCAGCGAGGGAGCCATTGTCCGTTTCCTCCCCAAATTGGCCAAGAATTTCGCCCGCTGCTTTGTCCGTAACCCCAGCGTCAATCATGGCTTGCGTGAAACGAGACAGATTGCTGGCAATATTCAAGTTGGGTGGATAGGAGAGCGTGATGATAGCCTTGTCGAGTGTGGACAGCTCCTTGTTCACAGGAATATCGATGCCCTCTTCGTTGAGGTATTTAGGCATGAAATACCTAGCGAAAGCGGCAGTCAGATGATCCGGATTAAAAGTCTTAGAAGACGTCGCTTACATCATGATGGACTTCATGTCGAACTTGCTCATATTCATTATCCTTTCGTCGTTGTACGTGTCGATGATTTGGGACTTGACCGTCGCTCTGCTACCAAGGAGCGGCTCGTAGTACCTGTAGACCTCGAGCTCTTTGAGATGGATGTATCCTCCTCTGGCAGGGCTCTGATGTTCATGCATCATTCCAAGGGCATGACCGAACTCGTGAAGGATAGTTGAACGATCGTCCTCGTCCACTTTTTCCTCGTTTTTCAGCCAGCCCAAGTTGAGAGTAGGGCTGTCGGTCTTGATATTCAAGGCACTTGCTCCGACGGCGCTCCAGGACGATCCAGGCACGAAACCGATGCGAATAATGCATTCCCCCGAGCCCGCGCTAACGGGCGTGAACTTGATGTTGGCAAAATGTTCCCAAGTTTCGAACTCTTTCACATTCTCGCTCAGGATGACACTCTCAACAGCGTTTTCTTTTATTTTACTCCACCCGAGAGTCCGGAGGAAACAATATCCGATCTTCTAGAGAGAGATATGAGAATTTGCGGAGCAATCACAAATATAGCAGCCGACCCGCTGTTTGTCTTCATTGAGGTCTTGAGGTTGTATCTGCCACGTGTCGATAGACATGATAGCGAAACCCTTGTCCGCTGCACCCTGAGGATTCTTATAATATGAAGGGGGTGGTACGGCGCAAGCACCCGGATGAGCCTTGGTCGCGGGTTTGGACATGCTTAGATTGAAGTAAGGTGCGGACGGAGACAGCTGGGGTCTGAGAGAGGAAGGCGGAGGGGGTCGGAGGCGTTATGTATTTGTGGCCTGCGTGCTGAGATGACGCATCGTACCGTTCTGGATACCTATGCGTTGGATCTGGCTCGTATCCGGGGTGGGAGGTGCGTTCGCACAGAACGTCATCCAAGATTGACATCAAAGAGGGCTTCCTCGTGTTCGTCATCATGTACCCACCAATGGAACGATCAGGGGGGGCTTTCATCATCCATTATGTTCCTCGTGTCAGAGTTTCTTGAATCTTCGTAATAGGTCTGACTTCGTTGAATGGGACCGTACATGTGGCAGGCACTCTGTGGAGATCTAGCATCGATGGATTATTCATGTTACTAGTGCAGCCTGAGGTGCCCGTGATGAATTGGAACTCAGAGATAATATGGGTGCTCTCGATACGGGCCCAAAGTCACCGCCGGGTTTAGAATAACCTGTTAATAGTTATTGGGGTGAGATAGTAATAACAATGATGTACTCAGAGATGCATGTCGTCAATGGTAGATTCTTGGCCACTCAGACTCCAACCTATCATCAAAGCGCTGGGTATCATTCATGGTATTGAGATCCGAGTCCTCCAAACTGAGATGTCGGATATAGCCGAGGCTGGGAGCCAACAACCCGTTGAGATGACAACGCAGCGTACCAATATTGTTGCGCCAAAAAGACCTAGATCTCCAAAGTGAAAAAGGCTGGTGTCACTTCATGCGTCGAATGGTGAGCATTTACTATTGGAAGAGCAATGAGGCAGTTGGAACTCCACAATTCACGCTGTCAAACTTGAACGTTTTTCGTCAAGTTCGGAAGTGGTATTGCGTCCACTTCCCCGCGGTCACGGTGCACGGGGATATAGTATCAGTATATTCAGAGTCCAGACTTATCACGGCAAGAATCCGCTGACACTGTCACACGTAAGGCGAACAGGATTCGATCTGGGGTCGCCGCTTCCATTCTGTCAGTTGTCAATTCAATAGTCCAATTCTCTTGTCAAAGGTAACCTTGAAACATTTCAGGTCTCTTTCTCTCCGCGTACGAGCGAAACTCAATATTTTCTCAGCCTCGTATAGCGGAGACCGAATGAATGAGGCACTCTGTAGGGATCTAACATCGATAGATGTGAGGCAGGCGACGACAGCGATACAGAGGGGGACTACGCCCAATCTTTGCTATATCGGGATCACTGTATGTCCGCCCAAGGTTCCGTCGGCCCGTTAGAATAACCCCGTTACGGTGGTTTGTTGTTTGTCGTTAACACGTATTCTCTGGTGACGCTGTCGCAACCCCAGTGATCTCACCTTGCCAGTACATCCTCCGTGGTAACTGATATTCTCTTGTTGAGATTGGATTGGAGCATAGAATTTAAACTTACCCCGTCCCTTTCACGATCTTTGGCAGCCGCACCTGAACTCTCCTCACCCCTACTTACGCTGGTACTTGTGCTATGGCGCCCCCGGCGCTGTCGACTTATATGATCTGTGGCCCCTTGCCTATCGTCTCAAGTCTTGGGGTGTTTGTCCCTCCGAAGGACCCTGCGAAAGATGGCGCTGTCTCACCAGAGCCTTACATCCCTCAGGATTCAAAGGCGTGGCCTAGCCATTCTGTCAGTGGGCCTTCCAGTTTCGTTGTACTGTCTTCATTGACATGAACTCCGTCTACCTATGATTCAGAGTATTTCGTACACCTTCTTGGATGGTAAACCTTTGAATTGGCAGCTAGAGCTAGTCCAAAGGGCTATCACTGAGTATACTCGCTACGCCAATGTCAATCTAATCCGCACGCCAAAAGACAAAGACGAGTCTGCGGATATCCGAATTTCGTTCAAATGCGGCGGCGGCGCTTGGAGCGCCATTGGAACCGATGCTCTCAAAATAGCCAAAGGCGTGGCTACCATGAATCTGGGCTTCCTCTCCATTGACTCTGGCGGATCGGGGCCTCAGACTACTGGAGACCGTGAGCTAACCTACAACCTCATTCTTCATCAACTTGGGCATACTTTTGGCCTCGCCCACGAGTGGCAGGATGGTTGGGTGCAGGTTAGGCGTGGCCACGGAAATGCGATTCTCGAGCAGCACATTGCAGTGTTCAAAGAGACTGAGGAACAAGGCACGTCGAACTTCCAGGAGCCGGACGAGAAATCCATCATGAGGTTCGTTAGATAATTCATTGAGGCTTCTCTTCTTATTCCGCCATTAGGTTCTTCATCCCTGCCAATTACTACCTGGATTCAGGAAAACTCGTCGGTCCCAATGGTCTTTCAGACAGGGACAAAGCTTGGCTCACTCTCATTTACCCCGGCAAAGCTGCGGTGGGAGCCGATGAAGAGACCGGGATTCTCCACGCCCTCAATGTTCTCGACATCCCTCTTGATGTCTCATCTCGAATTCTCCTCAGCCCTACAGTTTCGCAGATGCGATTTCATTACCAGGAGAACATTTCTAAGTTATGGGGGGATGTACTAAGTGAGTTGGGTTGGGGCAGTTCTCATGCTTCCATGATACTTATCGATAACTCAGGTGCCAAAGCTGTCAAGGACACCGTCCGCGCCTTGCAGGAGAAGGTGAAGGTGAACTCCAGTGCTCTTGAAGATCTGAAGCTGGAATTCGATGTTATGGAGGGCAAGATCACAGGAACCACTCCCTTGGTCGACCACAATTACGAAGACGACCTTTATGATTCGGTCGCTGCTGCTGTGCTAGACCCCCAGTTCTCCGCAATTCTCGCCAACGCCGTTAACCAGGATGATGACGGGCAACCCGGTGCCCAGAATTTCGTCAAGTTCAATCCGCTGCAAAACTACTACATGTCAGGAATAAACCCTCAGGCCTCTCCAGATGTCCAGCGCTTCATCGGCCCTCTCCTTACCTCGCTTGTCCCGGCCTTGCTACCCATGCTTGGAAAGCTGATATTCTCTGCGCTTCCGCCCGACGCCATGTCCGGGTCAGGCATGTACTCTCATGGCCTTCCTCCCAACGTTGAGCAGGGTATTTTCAGCGCGGTTACAAAATTCCTTAACCACC
Source organism: Boletus reticuloceps (assembly GCA_018397855.1). Taxonomy (NCBI): domain Eukaryota; kingdom Fungi; phylum Basidiomycota; class Agaricomycetes; order Boletales; family Boletaceae; genus Boletus; species Boletus reticuloceps. Next base: position 946,947 of record JAGFBS010000019.1, read on the forward strand.
CGACATTCTTGGCCATTGTCAGAGATATAGCATCTGATATGATTGATCGGAACGACCAATCCTAATCCAATTCTGAAGAGTAGCGACGCAGCGCTGTACGAAGCTGAGGCCCTTAAGTTAGTTATTGAATGTATCTTCTTGTGCTACGCAGAATCAATTGTACGATACAGACGTGGAGATAAGGGGTACCATAACAGTAGATCTTGTCTGGGCGGCACGTGCTGGCGGTCGTAGACACCCCTGTGGCAAATTAGACTGGTGACCAGTCCGTCTAAAAGAGGTTGCGCAAGGCAAACCGTCGATAGACGGTGGCAAATACGTTTGGATTTGTCGATTTCGACGGCCTTTAGCGGTCATGCCATACCGGGTGACGATTATCTTCAAATCTGATCATCGCAGCACCAGAAAGCAGGATCTGAGATCGACGGTTTTTGCACACGACAGCCACTTACGTCCCACTGCCAGCGGCAATCACATAAACGATAATGCATCATCGACAACAGCGACGGCGACCTACGTCCTGTTCGTCCGCGTATTGTATACAGCACACCTTCTCTGCCTCCGGATAACAGACACCGTGCTCCAGCTCGATCAGCAGTCTGTGGATTGTAACACGACTTGGACACACATACCCTCCCGATTCTGCAGGGAGTCTTCTTCTGTACCTGCCTTACCCGACCTATCCCCCTCAGTACCACGTCGCTTATCTCCCTTCCCAGCCCCTGTTCGAGAAAGACGACAATGATCCTGCTGTACAACGTGGTAACGCGAGGCGCCCGGACCAATTGTGGAACTCGCTTGATAGTGTGGTGAATTTACACGTCGTACTAGGTGTACTCATTGTGACGTCCCAGTTACAAGGTTTCGGGGCACACGACGATGATGACTCTTAGAAGCCAGACTCGATCTTAACAGGTGCCGATTTGAACCCATGAACATGACAGAAAGGGGTAGCCCAGATTGTATCGATTAGTGTGGCAGCCAGTCCTTATCAGCCTAAATGGAGCATGAGAGGTCTTCGATTTATTTCATTCTACATAGAGTCAGGCCGGCGGAGGTGAAAAACCCTTGGCAGCGCATGGATTAGATTCGCCCGAACCTGGGTGGATCAACCACTCGTGTCTTGATAGATACTGTGTCATAAGTGCATGGCGGTGCCATCTCAGTGTTATCGGCTGCAAGAACAAGTTTCAATGAACGACGTGTAAAAGACACTAACCACCCAAGTTGTGATCGATTCCCAAGAGCTGCAGCAGAAAAAATGTCAAGATCATGATGGGACTTATTTTCAAGCTATCTGATGTTGATCAGGCGTGCCAATCAAAATATATCTAACGAAACCAGAGAACGAAAAACCATTCATGAAAGCTCTGATTACACTCGGTGGTGGAAGTGTGATCGATGCAAGCAAGACAACAAGCGGGAACTTCTATAGAAACGTGGCTGATTGGCTTAGAGGTTTATTGACCAGTTCGATACGCGTAGATGATGTCGAGAAGCACAGCTAAAGTGAAGGTAAACATCCTGAGCGCATGAAGTCAGCATCCTTCAGGCGATCCAGTCTCGGCGGCGAAAGCGGGATGTTTGCAAAACAACGCAGGAAGCTGATTGCGGCGCTGTCAACTCATGATTCAGAAGTAAGGCAACTTCTCGTCAGGCAGCTACTGGCTTACTAGCGAGGTCAGAACGAGGATGAGAGTCCTAAGATTACTTCCAAGCAAATAGCAGAGCCAATACAACTCGTCGTAACATGATCATCATGATCATTGAAAAATATACCACGTTGGCCGTTTCCCTGAGTCTCCTTGGATGGCACGTCCTACCACCAATTCAACAGTCACGCAGCCTCTCCCCGCGATACTTGTCACCCCTCCTGCCATACCTCGCGGTAGATCCGCTGCCCCACTCCACAGAGCAACAACGCCGGACAACACAACAGTGTCCCAATCCAGTACACACCCGGCCTATTCTCCTTCTCGAGCTCATACGACACACGTATTGGCCACCTCTTCTCTTCCTCCCTGTGGTCTTCGACTTTCAAAGCTCCCGACTCGTCACGATCAGGCACTTGCATCAGCTTGATCATGCGGCCGACAGATTCGTACACTTCACCTGTACAAAGACACCATCAGCCTGTTGAAACGTGACACCTCCGAACCCCCAACAGAGTGCGACATGTAGCAATGCAAGGGACGCACCCGTGCGCGGACCTCTGCCCTTTTCATCATACTCGAGCGATAACCCGTCGTAATACTCGTGGCTCAAATTCCAAAACGTCTCTTCCGTCAGGACCCTGTCGCGCACAGACCCTGTACCACGATCCGTCCGTGATGAGAGAATGTCCTCATACGACGTAGGGAAAGAAGAAGCGACGACGTACTCTCGGAGGCCAGGAATCCCAACACTGTGCTCGTGGCGAAAAGCACGCCAGCGTGTCGATCCTTGAGTAAAGCCAACAAACCTTCGACGATCGGAACGCGTAAATCCTCTACGTAGATGCTCAGTTTTGTCAAACGAAAGGCTACAATTTTCCGAGCTGACTGTACCTTGTGCAAACAGGAGTCGCAAGGTCTCCATCGCGATCCGTTGTACCCTCCGGTACGGAACACGCAATGCGCTCACCACTTGTGGGACCAACCTCAGTGTTTCGCGACTTGGGAGCGCACTTCCGCCTTCATCTGCAGAAGAGTTAGTGTCAGATTAGAAGACACGAGATGAAACCGACCAAATCTAGCGATGATCCGCAGGTAGTGCAAACCTGCGTAGGTACTCCCGTAATGTCCAGAACCGACCATCGTGTGCAGCACGTCGATGGCCCCAGCTTTCAATACGGCAGATTTGAACCGTTCTGCAAACCCAAATAGTTTGTCAAGCTACCCGAGTTCACCCAAAGCGTATGTAACTGACCACACTCGAGTAACTTGGATAGGACTTGGAGGCCATCTTCCCCGCGTAGGCCGTCGAACCAGCGACGCTGAAGCATGCCCACGATACCCGCACAAGCACCTGTTTTATCGTCGGATAGCATTACAGCCACATCATCTGACCGAGCGGATAAATAGACCATCGTGGTCACAGTTCACCAGGTTGACTTACCAATTCTCGCCAGGTGTCCGAGCGCTAATGCAGCAGAAAGTGCGGTCGATTTCTGGTTGAGCCGAGCGACGAGGACCTCAATCGTTTTCGCTGCCTGGATGGCCTCCGTCACAGACGGTCTCGCTAATGTTGTGACCTTCAGTTTCTAACCAACAGAGACGACATCATGAGCCTCCTACCTTGTGTATACCCGAGGGCCACCAAGGCAATGATAGCCCCATCGCACTTGCTGGGGACGTGACTCTGAATTCGTTTTGCGAGTTTTCGTAGGTAGCCATCTTGAGACAACATGTGTCGGACGTCGTCTACGTCGAAATCAGTCATGAGAATGGAGGGGGAACACGCAACCTTACCATATTGCGCGAATTCTACCAGTGCACGACATGTTACTTGCTTGGTCTCATCGGAGCACCGATCGAGCATATCAAGGAAGGTGGAAAGAGCTCCGAAGTGGAGCATCGTCTGCCGTAGGTCATCTGTGACGCCATGTTAACGATACGCTCTTGTCTTGATTTCTGTCGTGAACAAACCTTCTGGGAGAAGGGAACAAAGGACGCGAGTAGCTGCCGGTGCAACGAAGTCGTCAAATTGCTTGACCAGTTTGAGAAGGGTCGCAACGGTGGGCCCCATGGTCCCCCTGGCACTTTCTGGGATGTGTCAGCGAGGGTCACGAGATTATAGGAATATACGCACCATGCTTCGCCAATGCATCCACGACGCTCAACACTGAGACCAGCGCAGGGCTGCCTGGAGAGATCGAGGTAAGCTTCACATGTCATTGCTTGGACTATGTGCTTACAATTTGAACGCAGCGCCTCGGTAATATCGGTCACCGCATCGATATCGATGAGTCTATAGGCGAGTCCGACGTCCACTAGTAGAAATATCGTCAAGACAAACGGAGACAAAGCTGGGTAATGTCGCGCACACTTCATCAACATAGACAAGGCTTGTGCACTATGAAAAGCAACGGTAGATGTCCCCTCCTCGTCTTTGACGATACGCGCGCTGTCACAAAATTTGACGAGCTGCTTCAAGTTTTCCTTACTGATCAACCCTGCCTTCAAGTCCGGCTGCTTGCAAAGCGACGGCATATATATGCAAGCACGACGATGATCTGTGTCCCCATTCAAAAGCTCAGAAACATCTTCCGTGATTTGTTGAACAAGTTCGCCGTCGGTCGTCTGCAAAGGCCAATCCCACCCTAACTCGCAGTAGGTTACCGCGGTGCTCAGTCGTATCAATCTATCCTTGCTCTTCAAAAAGGTAGACAAAATTTGTTTTGCATCCTTATAGCCACTAATGGCAGCTTTGCAGGCGTCTAGGTACGCATCGTCATCAGCACCAAGAGGAATGCAAGAGGCGGACCCACCGAAGCTCGCCATGAAAGCTAGACGGTCCAGCGCATCCAAGTTAGGTTGGCCGCGTTTGAGGTCGTCAAGCAGTGTCTGAATGGAACGTTCATCGAAGATGTCCTTCTCCCACAAATCTGATAAATTCTGAAGTCGTCGATGACTATTTGCATCATTCCAAAACATCGGCTCTGGCCACCCTTCGGGGTTGTTGTAGAAATGGGCGTAAGGTTTGTAGTTGTTCTTGAAAAGCGCGGACACGTGCACTTTTTGTCCTGGCAGGATTCTCCGAGGACCCCCGAGGTGAGGCCTGGTGGCGGTGAGATGGATGACGCCTCAGCGAAAGTATACAACTTTACCTGAAAGTATTCCTATCTGAGTTGTAGTATAGCAAACGTTTGAGAGGCAACAGTTCCAATAGCCACCATCCGGGGTGTAGCGAACTCGTGATCCGCTTGTTCAAGTCATCGATCTTCCACATTACGTCTGCAGGTTGCATCTCCAAACCAGCAGCGATAGCCTGACTCCGCATCCACAACAACGGAATATCCCCAGACTGGAGCTTCTCGTTACGCCTGTTGCCACCGCCACTTATGACCTACGGGTCAGAATGATGACCTCGATCAACTAATCAACAGACCTACACGTCAGCATGACAGCCCGCAAACCAGACCTCTTTGATACGCCCGTCATCGCTACAACTAGATCGCCCGCCGTATACATACTCCGGCAAGAACTTGACACGTCGCTCGTCCAAGGCCAAGGCATGACGGAAGTAGCAAATATGTTCACAGGAAGTGGTCGTGCAGGACAACGTTCTGCTCCTCCCGAGCCCGACAGATGACACAGTGTCCCTTGAAAAGTTTGCGTCAAGACAACGGGATCTGAGAAAAAAACTCACCACACCCCGACGAAATGTACATGAACGTTACTTCGACAGAACGTCCTCTGGAACGTTCTCGCTAGTTCGGCATACTTGGCCTTCTTCTTGGACTCCTTTGTGACAGGCTGGCTGATGATACTGGCAGGTCGTGCCAAACTTGGGTCGTCATCGTCCGTTTTTGAGTATAACTCGAAAGCACTGTGAATGCGTCAGATGTATAGATAGAAACTAGAGGAACGAGATATCTTACAATGGTATTTGCTCGTTGTTACCCGGAAGAAGTAGCCCGACCTGTAAAATTCAGCGGTTGCTGTTGGCTGACCAGGAAATAGACTCACTCGAGCTATCATACCCGCCAGCGCTCGGACTTGGTAAGCACCACGCGAGTAGCCTGGAACGTAAGTGAGAAATACGTAGTGTCATTAGCGGAACACGAAACATCTCACCGAATAAAAATATCCTATCCCCATCTTGATAGTTATCTGAGAGCCACCGGTAGGAAGCCATGATGACCTTGTGTAGGTTCCTATCCTAGAATGAATCTATTTGGTAAAAGCCGAGTGTAATGACGTACCGGCCAATGGTTATGTCCAGGTTATTGGATAATTGATGTGGCAAGGATCCTCTAGCAACCTTGGCGATCGTACCGAGTCCACTGCTGTAATACGTGAGTTGCTTATCGCTCTTCGTGATATGGCTGTAGAGTTCGACGATGTTCGTATTCTACCAAACGGAAGCGGGTTCGTGAAGTGAGTCAAGAAATGTCAAGTTGGTCAACGCCACCTTGATACCAAACTGATTCGACGTGCCGTCAATGCACACTACGAGGTTTCGCGAGCTTGTAGATGTGTGTTGCGGGCATTTGAATGTTCGAGAGGTCCGAGTCGAGCCCTCTTGGGTCGCCATTGCGAAACCACGGGTAGCTGCTGTATGAAACTAGCCTCCTCGAAATATAATAGGGTCGGTGTGCTGATTCAACGAATGGTGGGGCGGTGGAAGGTAGTAGCTAACCAGTGCGATCGATACACTGCGTTGCGAAACGAGGAAAGCACGAGTTCGCTTCTCGGTCACAGCATGCAAACGGCCAATGAAGGCTTCGGGATGAGCCGGGTCAATGAATCAATTGGTCCGAACCGGCGCCCGCCTCCTTGCAACGCAGTTTCCATGTGGTGGCCAGGTGGCCAGGCCAAAATGGAAGCGACCGGCCATACAGCCTAGAGACCGTACCAACGCCAGCTGGAGTTGAATTGTGCGTTTGACTGTTGCAAGGTGGACTCGGTCTCTCCCTCGACACTAAATCGAACATTGGAAGAGAGAATGATCAGGGAATGGAACGTTACTGGCTGCGGAACTCACGATAGATGAAAACTCAGTACTCATGAGGCAAGCTGACGCCACTTCTACTTTCCCACCATGTCTTGAACTTCATCAGGCGCGACGTCACCGTCGATTATCTATCAACGTTGACTCGAACATGCGCGTCTACTACTTTGACAACATTTCTGGCGATCAACGCCTCCTCCACGACTCCGGCATACCTGTCGACGATGACATCCTCACTTCCATCGGTGTCCGCCACTGGCACATCCCGGTTCCAGCCCCCACGACAGGCGACTACCCCGAAGTCGACGCCGTCGCCCGTGAGCGCGGATACAAGAACAGAGATGTCATCACTATCACCAAAGAAGGTCTTGGCGATCTCTACGAAGCAAAGCTCAAGAGCTTCTATGAGGAGTGCGTTTCTGCTGGGCCCAACGCCCTCAGTTCTCGGGGTTCGAATACTGATCACAAATCACGTTCTATAGGCATATGCACGACGACGAAGAGATCAGGTATATCCTCGAGGGAAGTGGCTTCTTCGATGTTCGTGGTAAGCTCCGTATGCCACTGTCAGCGTACACACTCCCTTCTTACCTTGACCCTTTGCGATAGAGTGCCCCACCGATAAGTGGATCCGATGCGCACTCGATGCTGGTGACCTCTTGGTGCTTCCCGCCGGAATCTACCACCGTTTCACCCTTGACGAGAAGAATACGATCAAGGCCATGAGGTTGTTCAAGGCAAGTTCTCTATCGATATGACACTTGAGGTATCTCGTGCTCACCTCATCTCCCCAGGATGAGCCCAAGTGGACGCCTCATAACAGGAGCGAAGCCACGGACGCCAACCCATACAGGGTGGAATACCTGAAGAGCATTGCTGTAAACTGAGCCCCTGTCGAGTTAGAGCACATCAATGCTATGTACAAACAATTATCGACACCAGTTCTGCAGGATCGCTTGAGAACAGCACAGGCGTCAGCAAAAGAGAGTATCTTCACCTTGAACCATTTATCCCTCTCAGATGGCTTTCGGATCTCCATGACCTGATACGTTCTCATGTCATGCCACCGTCAGCGTTCTTGTTTTCCCGGGCCGGACGTCACCTCACTCGGTGTCACGCTCACCTCCAATGTTGGACGCACTATACCGGGACTCGCTGGCTGATCCACATAATCATCTATACAGAGTGGAATATCTGAAAAGCGTTGCTGTTAACTGAGCACCCGTCCACCCAGATAGTATCAGTCCTGTATGGGATATGAAAACATTTACCCGCATCAATTTCTCAAAGACGTCCACGAACATGACCGTAGCGAACGCAGGATCTCGCAGTGTACCACCATTTGCTCCAAATACATACCAAATAATAATATACGATCTGAGCTGTCTACGAGTTGACTTCAGGAAGACGTTGAACCATTTCCACCGACCCTACCACATTTGTCTGAAGCGATTTGCTCCATTCGATGACTTTTGGATGTGCCATGACCTGTCGTGTTTTCACTTCACGATAACTCCCACCGAAGAGGGTACTTGACACACCTTCTTGGGATCAAACCGCAAGACTTGCAACCCATCCAAGGATGCCGCACGCGAAAGAGCGACGTAACTCTGGCCTATATCCCTTTCGGTATTAGGACTTCAAAACCTCCCACAGATTCATCTTACCTTTCTCAAACACTTTCCCGAGGTCGACCTTCACCCGCTGGATGGTCTGGCCCTGGCTTTTGTGGATTGACATGGCCCAGGCGAGGATCAGTGGTATCTGAGGGAGGTAAATATAGGTATGCTGGCCGAGATCGATATTGACAACAACACACCTGCATCCGTCGCGCAATTAGTTTGCCTTCGGAGTCCTCCACCCTGAACTCCTCCCTCATCACTAACACTACCTCCTTCCCTCCCTCGGGCGTCGGAAATTCCACGACCGGGAATGCCTCCTCTTCTTTCTGTGACACAGGCTTGCTCTTTGCCTTCGACTCTCCACCATCGACGTTCTCTTTCCCGGCTGTGCTGTTTGTACCACTGCGCAAGCCACCGTCTGGGTCGACCTTGACGTTGCGAACGAACCCCGTGGATTTTGCAGGCCGCTTGGTGTCCATCTCTCCATGAATCGCACCCATGACCTCCCGGTACCTATAAAAACCAACTACTTGCCCTACGCATCCATTCACGAGCATTTCGTCAACATTCTTGACGAGCATCACTTGAGCACCTTTCTTGAGTTCAAGGGTCTTTTCTGCGAGGATACCCGAGAGGAGACGTTCACGTTTATCATTGCTTGAAGGTGCACTCATGGGTTTATAAGGTGCGTGACTTGAACCAGCTGCTGGTTTGGCAGGAATGGACGAAGAGGGCTTTTTGGTTGTTGATGTGCCTGAGGCGTTGGGAAATGTATCGTGCGAGTGGAATGTATGAAGAACATGTGGTAAGGCCCTTAGACGAGTGGAGTTTGCGCTCGATACTTCATGCCTCATTGGAACAGCTCGGTAGGTAAGATATTTGGCATCGATGGTGGTGGAGGCGGGAGTGGTCGAGAGAGAGACTTGAATATTTTGCATGCATCCACAGAAATTGTTCCATGTCGCATCTCGTTTAGAAGGGATACAAAATCTAAACAAGTCATGAGTACAAGACATGCGTTATCCAGATGACAAAACTTACGGTCATCTTTTTGACGGAATACTTTACTCAGCGTGATAGTGTGCGCTATGCACGACTTCCAAGCTTCGCTTTCAAAGGCGAAGAAGACCTCTCCTTTGCATACAGGTGGCAGTTGGAAGAAATCTCCGGTGACCACGAGCTAAAGCTGCTGAGCTGGCATCCACGTTCAATCAACTCGCATACACGCACCTGAATTTCTCCAAACGGTTTATTCGTCTTCTTCCGAAGGCGGTCTGCCAACGCAGCCAGCGTATTGAACAAGTGTCCATCAAGCATAGACACTGCAACACCCCCACGTTCAGCACCAGCGAGGTGAGTCTATCTCGCACACAACTCACCTTCATCGATAATCATCACCTTGACGTTCTTCCATCGTTGGAGTGCAGGTTTACATGTCCGTATACATCTTATCTGAGAGTCGATGTCGTTGCTACCAGGAGTTACTGCACCCCAAGAATGAAGTGTCATTCCTAAATATCCGATTACGCATTTTCACTTTCGAGAGTGCCACCAAACTCACCTCCAATGTTGGACGCCGCCATGCCAGTGCTTGCAGTGACAGCGATATAATCTGGTCTCTTGGAGTACTTGCGTCTCAACGCCGCTATAATTGCCCTCAACAGCAATGATTTTCCTGTCCCTGTATGCACACCAACAGGCAACATGTCGGTCGCAGTTATAGATTGTATAGGTGTGAGTAGCTACTAGCGAAGACACACCTGCGGATCCCGTAAAGAAGACACTCTTGCCTTCTTCCATGACGAGCTGGAGCACTGCAAGCTGCTCCTCGCTGAGCTTAGCGATGGACGTCGTCTTGTCGGTGCCACAAGTGGTACTCAGCGAGACGCGCGGCGTGAAGAAGGCATCGATCTTGTACTGTTTGGATTGGTGTCCGGGCGGTTTATCGTTGTCATCCGCGTCGTTGCTGTCGGTAGATTTGCGCTTCTTGACGTCGCTGGAGGCGGGCTTGAGCGGTTGCTTTCGAGTCGACGTCGAAGCCATATGATCTCTAAGGGGAAAGAGAGGACCAAACGTCGCGACAACAACACGTCGTCACGTGCGCTGATTTCTCCACTCCTTGCACCCAAACCCTGTTCCGACAATTCCGAGTACGTGGTACTTCAAATTATTGAAGACAAGGCTCACAATACAGTTAGTGACTCGGTATGTCTAAATCTTAGGGTCACTCAGCGTCGCCGACATATCCTGACAAGAATAACGTCGTTCTCAATGTTTCAGAAAGTCGCACCGCTTGCACATCCTGTGCGGCGACCCTGACCCGCATATGGTGAATCTGGCAGCGCAAAACGCGTCGTGACAGGTATTTCGAGCATGCTTCTTTCTCACATTGGTAATGTTTCATCCAAGGCGGGCGTCCACTGACAGTCATTGTGAGGCTCAGATCAATTGACACTACCTGCATCGCGTACGTACGACATGGATTCAAATGTGAGCCTCAGATCAATTGACACTACCTGCATCGCGTACGTACGACATGGATTCAAAGTCTCGCCATGTTCAGGAGTTCTTGGCTTCGGTCTAATGCCGTTCTATTAAGCCGCCCAATTGGGACCCACCGATGTTTTCCATGTGACACTCGCTTTACTTGTCCCCTTGGTCCGAACTCATCGATCCGGTGACTAGTCATGGGAGCCTCGTGCAATAAATAAGTTCACCCTCCAAGAATATCCATACTAGTGATGTATACGGAATGCGACGGATGGGCCGGCAGCCGTCCTTGGTGTATAAAGAGTCGAAAGCACCGATTGTCTTTGACCATTCTTTGACGTGCTCACCATCCACGGATCATCATGCGCGCCTACTTTATGGATGACATTCCTGGGGATCAGCGTCTCCCACACGACTCCGGTAGAGAAACATCGGAGGACGCGCTCAGGTCCATCGGAGTCTTGCACTGGCACATCCCCATCGACGGGGCGGGGGCTTACAAGGACGAAGTACTCAAGGTCGCCAAGGAGAGAGAGTACAAAAACCATGACGTTATAGTGATCAACAAGGAATCCCTCGGAGACGAATTCGAGTCAAAGATCAAGAACTTTTATCACGAGTAAGGCATCAATATTTCTAATGCATCACCAACCTCCATCAGATCTGACCCGACACGCTATGCAACTCCAGGCACATGCACGAGGACGAGGAAATCAGGTACATCCTCGAGGGGAGTGGCTACTTTGACGTGCGCGGTAGGAATTTCTGCTCGGTACTTGGTAGGCCCACGGAACGAAGTTGACCCCCCTTATTTGAATTAGAGCACGCCACTGAATCTTGGATTCGCTGTCACATGAGCGCGGGTGACCTCCTGGTGCTCCCTGCTGGCATCTACCACCGGTTTAGCCTCGACATGACGAACCGTGTACGGACCATGAGGTTGTTCAAGGTCGGGGCCGTTCCCCCGCCACGTCTACATTCCGAGACTGATAAGCCGACCATGCATACAGGACGAACCCAAGTGGATCGCACACAACCGCGGAAAAGAAACGGATGCCAACCCCTTCCGTACTCAGTATGTAAAGACCATTGAAGTGCAGTGAAGCGTTCCTGCTGTCTAAATTTCTGAATCCTGTATACTTCTACATATCCCGAACTTGGAGGACACAATACTATATTTTTGCGCGTACGATAGTATCTGAGAACTGAGAACTCACGAGTGTTCCGACCCTGCGTCCCTAATGCAGACTCTGAAACATGCGGATGGGGTTATTATCTTTGGACATCGCTCTGTATGCGAGGCCGAGAGGGAGCGGATGGATGAGAGAGGGAGTGGATGGACAAGAGCGCTCTTCGGCCCGGGACGCCGGGTAGGGCGATGCGGCAAGTAGGAGGCGGGCACGTGACTGGATGTCAGGTGCGCGGTACTAGCCTCAACCTGAGACGATGTCAGGGAGGAGCGTCTGACGCACGGCAACCTTTGCGAGAGCAATGGCGCATGAATAAGCGTCAGGTGCGCGTTAGCCTCGACCTGAGACGGTGTCAGGGAGGGGGGAGGAAGGGTGGGCGTTGGTGCACGGCAGCCTTGTAAGAGAGACAGCGCATGACTGGACGTCAGGTGCGCGTCAGCCTCGACCTGAGACAACATCAGGGAGGAGAGGGGTACAGCAGAAGGCTGGGCATCGGTGCACGGCAGCCTCGCATGACTAGACGTCAGCATCCCCAACCTGAGAGCGTCAGGTAGGGGGGGGAGAGGGTGCATGATCGGGAGTCATGGAATATCGCTCTAACCCGAGAACGTCTGCGCTGAAACAGACGAGGACGAGCGACGAGGTGGTGGCGCGAAGACAAGGCGCGCTGCCGCTCGCTTACGTCGCTTGTCCGAAGACATCTTGAAGTATGGCGTCGCCAAAATTTGCCCGTGGGTTGAAACGTTGACGTTTTACTAACCCGTGTAGCAGTGCTCACGGCGTGAGCTCACGGACTCCGTGGTCACCATTGCGCGAAACTTGACATGGAATTGCGTTGACGGGTCCGACTTGGTCCACGTTACCTGATTTTGATGTTTTGGTTTACATACATTGATCTACTCCGAATTGATCCATTGAACTTGTGGAACTCAGTTCGCTTCCACAGTTCCAAGCGAAGACAGATCAGGCTGAGTCAACTTCTTCTATCGTAATGCGAAGTCTAAGCGGACCGAAGGGAGCAGAAGGGCCAGCTCGTCACATGGCCACCCTTTAATTTCCAGCAAACTATTTATTGTCATGCCCTCCGTCGACTTTTTTCCTCCAGGCCCATAGTGGTGTCAAATCCCTCGTGCCTCTGTCGTCGTTCTCATGCGCCGAGTCGCTCTCGTCAGTTTTCTCAGTCCCTACCTCCTCACCGGAGCCCTCGCACAAACATGGTACGACTCATCTTCCAAAATGGATTCCATGACGTTGACGCTGAGCCGTTCGTCGTTGTGATATCAGGTGTGGGAAGCACTACATGTCCTCGCAGAGCGTCGCCGCGCCCGGAGGCAACTTCCCACTTCCTTCCCCATCTCCAGATCCTCTCCTCGCCCTCCGATGTGCACCTGCCATCCGACCCTACCTCGCAGAAGACGTCTCGTCGCCTGCAGCCATCCTCATCGACGCACCGGTCGTATACTACGAGATTGCCAACGCCAAATCTATCCAACTCTCTGGCTATGACACCATGCTCGACGTGACAGTCAGCTTGGACGGACGGACCCTCGCGACCGGGTCCGTGCCACTGAACGCGACTGCGTACGAGTTGCCGTTCAGCCTGGAGGGTATCATGCCACAAAAAGCGGCGTACAGCCTCTCTTGCGATGCAACGTATGCGTTACAAAAGTTCTCCGCGACGACGGCGCTGTCTGTGTTACCGAACCCAACGAACAGCTCGGTGACAAAGATGGACCTTCGCACGGGCGCGTTGTTGGCTAAACCTGCTACTGGACTTGGTGGGTCCTACGAGCCTGTGTTCCCCATCGGATTCTACACCAACTTTGACGGATATTTGGCGTCGAACTTGTCTGTGATCGACGAACTGAAAGAGCAAGGGTAATGTCCATTCCATATGATTCTTATCAACGCTTACGCATGCTTACTTACAGTTTCACGATCGTACGTGTACACATTGCCAACAGGATATCACTGCTGACGCGGATATTAGATCCACCCAACTCCTACATTTGACAACTTGACCGTGTTGAACCAAATCATCGATAGGATGCAAGAAGTCGGGCTGTACCTCATGTACGACATGCGTTTCACCTACATGAACTCCACCTCGGTCACCGAACAAGTCAACATGATCAAAAATCGCCCTAACCTCCTCCTTTGGTACACCGGAGACGAACCAGATGGCACGTCGGACCCCCTCAACGCAACTACAATCACCTATGATCTGATCTACAGCCTGGATGGATATCATCCCGTCAGTCTAGTCCTCAACTGCCAGGACTACTACTGGTCTGCGTACACAGCCGGCACGGACGTCGTCATGCAAGACGTATACATGATCGGAAACAATGTCACTTATTCCAACGAATGGAACACGTCCTGCACGCCCGATTACGGTGACTGCGGTTGCGATAATTGCTTGAGCATCCCTGAAGGGGATACAGCAGCCGTGCCGCCCAATACGACATACTATGGTGCCGAATATGTCCCTGCGAACAGCGGAATCGGGACGTACTTTGACGTGAGCGACCGTGTAGCGAGCTTCAAGAATCGGTTGGAAGTGATGGGTTGGGAGCGTACCAAGGCCGTGTGGACCGTTCCCCAGGCGTTCGGGAATAGCGAGTGAGTGGCCAATCTATGAGGCAGCCTATACGTTGGCGTGCTGTTCCCGTTGCCGTGGCTTCTTGCTGACTTGGACTTGTTCGCATTAGGTACTGGTTGAAGACGCCGACGGGCGAAGAGTGGGTCGTGCAAAGCATCATGGGTATCAACCAGGGTGCATTGGGTGTCGTTCCGTGGAATGACCCGACCACGCCGAACATCAAATCCTCTGCGTCAGCGTTCGCAATGAGCCTACCCAAGATCACCCCGTACTTGTTTAATCCCAAGTCGGTGCGCACAGCGTACGTGGTCGGGGGAGCCTCTGTGGCAACGTGGAAGGGAGAAGCGCAAACACTCGTGCTTGCGACCAACACCAACTATGTGAAGCAGGCTATCAGCTGGAAAGCACTGGATCTTGAAGGGGTCAATGTGATGACGGTGTTTGCGAGTGGGGATGTGGAGACAGTGTCCGATGGGTTCACGCTGGGACCTGTGGGCTCTGTCGCATTCGTGATGACTGCATACTAGTGTGGACAGCGTACAGCGTAGGGTATAGTGCACTTGTGGACTGTTCAACCAATGCTGAGCACATCACGTTGCATGTCGTGTATATAGTGCCTCTGGATCGGCAGAACGAAGTGAAAAACAGCATTTTAGTATTCGTGACCAAGAGTCTACAGGCCTGACAAGATCATTTTCTATCCGCATTGCTAGTCATACTTTGCGTAAACATGGCGCGGTCCTGGAAAGAGTGTGAGTGCAAGTTGGACCTCGATACGCAGAAAGAAAAAAAAAAGTGCGGTCAGAGTAAACCAGACGGTTTCGACATGGCAATTAAGACAGGGATAACTGAATAAATAATGGTCTCATCCTCGAAAATCCGAAGCTCTGGAGTGAATAACTGATCTCTCACCTGATACATGAAAAAAAAACGTTGCAGAGTTGCGAACAGATCCGCTAGACCGTAAAAGTTCTTGAATTCAGGGCAGGCAGGCTCAGCTCGTGCACAAGTGTCGTTCCAAGGGCCACCCTTCACACTCTCGGCAATATCACCAAGTCAACACGCCGGATCGAGCGTAGCGACCGACCGAAGTATCCGAGATCATTTGTACTTGACCCCTTCATTGCGCGCCCTGTGGCATAATAAACCTCCGAGTCGCCCAATGACAATACCACGCGAATCGCTTCCACAATAATCTTTCGCCAGGGGAGAATGTCACCCTTGTGGAATGATTCAAAAGTCGATATTCATCCCGTGTCGCTACGTGAAACGCGAGAACGCGGGAAACACGAACAAGATCTTCAATTCGGTCAATCGCACTCACGTATGTCATATCGCGTTCGTGCCATCTTGCCCTGTTCTCATGATCTTCGATGGTTGCGTATTATCATTCTCTGTACTCATACGCCTCGAACATGAAGCGCTATATGTAACATGTCGAGTCAGGTCATTTTGAAAACGTCACCGTCAAGGTTTCATTCTCCATATAATGCGTCGGGAATTGGGTAAACTATCCCAAACTCGAGCGGCGTCAAAAATTCCCATCACCCCCTAATCTTGGTGCCGATAAATCATGCGTTCTCCACGAGGTTCCCTTCTTATTTGGGTTTCACACCAAGCATGGCCGCCATGGTGCTGAGTCCTGATCGGATCTTGTATTCAGTTTAGGGTGTATTAGAGATGGACCTGCTGCGGTCGGAAACGGGTTGCGTGGTCGAACTCGTTGCGGGTCGTAAACAGAAGCGCGTTAGCAATGTGAAACATGCGTGTTAGGCTAATACTTTTGGGATGAGTTGGAGAATAGTCTGAGGGTCATATTTGCTCGCACAGGGCTTTTTTTAGTCTGGTCACCAGACTAGGTGTTTTTTCGTTATGGCGGATACAGTATCACCGGTTGCATAGACTGAACGAGGATTATGGAGTCGTCTCGCGAATGAATTCCCTAGTGCTTTGGTGACCCTTGGTGACTTCGGAGAAAATTCCCTGCATGGTTGTCTATGCCAATTGACAGGAATGGAATGTTTGTTTCGGGCACAGGGCACAGTTACTTAGGGTCAGTTTACCTACTGTACGGTAGACAAAGCGGGATTACTAGTACCAAAACACAGGAGGTGCTTGAACACAATGCCATCGTTCGAGTGCACCGCGAACGATGATCGGTCGCCTACCCTACACTAACCATGATCTAGAGCCTTGAGCTATTGATCACGTGGGGCTGATTGCTTAGAATATACGGCCAGGGCGTGAAACGAACATGTGAGCGACGCACTTGGACCGTCCTCTGGTACCTGCCACGATACGAGAACGGCAGGCTTGGTTTCATCACTGTGAGCAGGCGCTGTTCAATTGTTCGACCGAGGATCAGAATGAACACGTGTTGGTTCTTGAGCTGCTGGCACAGTTTGCATGGAGAGGCTTAGGACAAAAGGTCGCCCGTTTCAACGTCCTGAAGTTCTGTGAGTGGGAAGTTAGGGTCTTTAGCGTTTTTGGCATTTGGTCGCATGGTACACATTGGCAATCTGGAGGGGTATTGGTTGTGGTGAGTTAGTGAGCTCGATTGGCTTACAGGGAGGAAATGGTCTATTCTCTGTACTCGTACCTATTATTTGGTGAAGGTACAGGCGGTGGGAGGGTCACCTCGTGTGCTGTGTTAACAACTAGATCGAATGGTGACCCAGAACTTGCAATAGCTGGCGGGTCGGATTGGGCCTTTGACTCGTCGAACACAGCGGCGTCTCGACAGTGGTGATCTAGACGGTGCCGCAATTGAGTGTCAGATCACATTTTCCAACACTTGTCGTGCCACAAGCGACTCACTTAGAAGCGACAGAGAGGTGAATTTGGATCCTACGTCTCAGCGATGACATCGTCCCTCTGCATCCGTGCCACAAAGTGACTTTAAGGTTCCTGTTTCTGGGCGGCAACAAACGTTGATTGCGATGGTCACGATGTGATGCTCCCAGGATTGACCCCGTGCCCAACCTGGCCCCTAATGTCGGGGCTACCAAACAGGGTTCCTGTGGCCGATGGTTGGGCGATAGATCCAATGAACAATCCAGGAAGTTTTTGTGGCTGCGGGCTGAGGTTGCCCGAACAACATGGTAGTGGGTTGTGTAGTGCTAGTCGAAGCTTGCACAGCCGGTTAACCGAAAAGCGTTGGCGGGAAGATGGTAGTCGTGCCCGTGGTCGTGCTAGTAGCCAGAGCACTAAATTGGTCTTTAATGCTTACGGGGTGACTGGTTTGGAGGTATACCCCCAGGATCGGAGGAGACCAACTGTGTTGAGCCACCCAGCACTGGGTGTTAGGAAGATGATGTACAACCAGCGAAACACGCCGTCGGGATTGACAATGACCTGCGCCTCGACCGACCACACACGTCAACCTGGAATCTTGCCACATTCAGCCAATGGTGTCGTGAGTTGGATGAACATGGTGGGACTTGCGACGGCAGGAACGCCCGGTTGGGTCGTTGACATGACGATGTCTCGACTGGGTGGTGGCCGTCAGGATAGTGCAGTGATCAGCGATAGATGCACTACTTTAGTAACTCAAGTTGGCTGACCGTGGACGAGCTGCAGCGGGTGCGCCTCAGGATTAAGACGCATGTTAACGCCTACGGTAGAGTCGTAAACCTGTGATGGCACGTTAGTTAATCTCTATCAGAAGGTGTGAGACGGGCACGTATGGCATGGATATAGGGCCAGTGGCCATACTGGTCGTACACTAGTGCACCTGCCGTAGACACGTAGCAAGAGGTGCCGATATGGTCCATGATCCTGGAATGACTCGGAGGCGGGTTGTCATTTCCTTTCTTCGGGCCCTAGGTACATGCCTAGCTGGCGGGTGATCATGAAATTGATCAGGTTACTAGCATATACCCTCGATGTATGCGGTTACGGGAAACATTTTGTCTCGCCGCTGGCACTGTCTATGAGTCACTGCACATACGGCGCATTTCCAAAAGAGGGTCACCATGAGTTACTCCCACAAGTATCCCGCAACCACTCTTGAAGCAGTTTCACACCATCTGAGAGTCAAAGTAACAGGTATGTACTTCACTTACTACGGTTCATTACAAAAGCACATAATCATAGATACAAAGAGACGCGCACGTTATCGTACGCGCAAGAAAGCACAAAAAGGTCATTAAAATGTTTCACAACATGTCATGAAAGGCGTGGGCATAAGAACTAGTTATCTCCCTTCTCTACTACATCAGCCCGATCCTCTTTCCTGCCCTTTTCATCAATACCACTGTTTTCCTCGCTGTCCGACTCGGCGATATACAGTTCTTCTGGGGTTGGATTCTGGAACAAGATAAACTTTTTGAACCCATACGGAATCTGACGAAGCCCGTAGGCAGCGTGGACGGTCAGAGGCACCGCAAAGACTTGATCTAGCTCTTCAAGTGTCTTGCCCTTGGTCTCCCGAACGAACAGAAGGATGAGGAACCAGAGGATCATGCACCAGGCGGCATACCACCCAAAGGCACCCTGTGGTTTGAAGGCAAGCTGGAGTGATGGATATGTAATGGAGAGCACGAAGTTCCAGAACCAGGTCGTCGCAGTAGCAAACGACATGCCGATATCACGGATATAGAGTGGGAAAACTTCGGCAGAGTAGGTAAATGGAACAGGACCTTCTCCTGGTGAATAGAAGATCGCAAAGAGGTCTGGAAACACAAGTGTCAGAAGGAGAAAGAAAACTGTGCAAAGTGAGATACTTACATATCCCAATAGAGACTCCGGCAACACGACCCTTCTCAAACGGATCCCAGAAGGAAAATCCTGTGATGAGCAAACAGATCGCCATGCACGGGAATGTGAATAGCAAGAGATTGCGACGACCATAGGTATCGATCTACAATTTTTATTGTCTTAACCACACCGGGCAAGCGGGTTAATGACATCATGCTCACGGTAAACACGGCGGGGAAAGCAAATAGCCAGTTCAATGCACCAAAGCCCATGGATGAAGCCAGAGCAGCAACTTGGCTGAAACCGGATTTGAGGAAGATGTTGGAAGAGTAGTAGGCTATTCTCATTTGTTCAGCGCAAAAACATCTTCTCAGACAGAAACACTTGCCGATGACATTGACACCACAGAATTGCTGCCCGAACATGACGACCCAACTTGCTAGTGCAGCATTCCGGTTCCGTGGGATGCTGAACAATTCCACGACACGATTTCTGCCCTTCTTCATCTCGTTCTCCACTTCTAGCAGGACATGAATGTAGTAAAGGTCTCTCGCGGCTTGTACTGGAGAGAAACGAAGACGGCACAGTTCCTTAAAGGCCTCTTCATAACGATTCTTGCTGATTAACCAACGTGGTGATTCGGGAGCAAACAGAACTTGAAAACAAACAATCAAGCCTGGGATGCCCGCTGATCCAAGCATCAACCTCCAATTCAAGCCCTTGACGCCAGGTGTGTCGGGGATGAAATAAAATACCAGGTCGATGAAGTCACCAAGAAATATACCAAATGCGGTCCACATCTGCCACATCATGACAAGGGCTCCACGAATTGCAGCCGGAGAACATTCTGCGGCGTACACGGGAACGGTGGCTGATTTAGGACCGATGCCAAATCCGAGGAAAAACCGAGCGATGAAGAGATGCCACCAGGTGTTGGTAAGAGCGGACCAGATGCAAGTGACGAAGGATATCATGCAAGTGACGAAAATGGTTTTCTTGCGACCGAGCCATTGATTGAGAGGGTCAGACAACCAACATGAAATGATTGCGCAGCACCTGTACACACGTTCAATTCAGGGCGGGTAAACTCGACGGCTTGAAAACATACAGATAAGGTGCCGAGTTCACAAGCCCAATCAACCATCCGTCTCGAGCTGCTCAATGACTAATGGAATCCGATGGGCATTAGATATAGAACTGGGGTGCTCACCACTATTTGGGTCGCCGATTCCAAATTGGGTTGGATATATAATCTGAGCGCCATTAATCACCGCCTCGTCCATACCTTGTACAGCGGCGGCCATAGAGGACATGACGACCATCTGGCGTGCGAGATTATTATCAAGTGATAAGAAGAAGTATGTCACACTGACATAATAGAGCGTTCTTGTTTGTTTCCACCTGTGGTTGACCTCGTCGCTCAGGATCTGTCTGTCTTCCTCGGTAAAATCGCTCAGGCTGTTGTACGCTATGGGTAACACGTGGGTTTAATGCGCAAGAGAAGCCGGTTCATGGGAACGCACCATCAGGGTCCTGTGCGAGAAGTGCACCTTTTTGCAGGTCAGGAAGAATGTGTGTCAGGCCGCGCTCCTTTGCAAAGACTTCAACGTCAGACATGAGCTGGTCGCGAGGAATGCCCCGCAACGGGTTAGACAACTTGGTATCGACATTGCTATAAGGCAAAGCGTCAGCGTGCAAGGAAAAAAAAAGATACGACGGTTACTCACGCGATAGCCCTCGTTTTGGGGTCGAGCTTGGAATGCTGGTGGGAATGCTCACTGTGAGCTGCCCGGGAATGTTGCTTAATCTCTGGTGCGCTCGACATCGTCGTTGTGGACAAACGACAGCGCACAGGCGGACAAAGGGAAATAGTGCCGTTGAATAGGCGGACCCCAAGAGCGAACGGAGCGAAGCCTTATATACCACCAGATGGGTGCGGCCGCAGGTATGCCGTCATCCTGTATAATCGACACCCCCGTTCAAGTTGGGTTGGAGCCCCACTTTTGTGCTACAGTGACAGTCGGTTGTTTTAGCCGGATTGAACTGCCTCCATTGATCTATTAGGTCTGATTGATCAAATGATCGCGCGGCACCTGAGAGTAGTGTGAACTTGTCATGAGTTTTCCCAAGCAATCTTATCGTCACCCAATTGAACCTTAGTGTTTGGGTGATATTGAATGCCGTTCCATATGGCATATGCACCCATTTTCCTGGAAGGTTGGCCCGATATTTTCAGTTGTCAAGTGTCATGTCACTGGCTCCACTTCCTCGCGGAAATAATGAAACAGGCTCGGTTGCCGCGGCGGTGTTCGCATAACTGATTACGTCACAACGTTTGAGTTATCAAACCGGCATCTCATCATAAAAAGAGGGTTACAGCACGCTACAATACCATGTGAACGCGACTGCCAGCGGTACTGGGGTTCAATATTATTGAGGCGATCTTCATCGCCCCTGTCTCAACATTCTTGTCATTCTGCGGTGCCCAGTGTAGCTTGGCAAACCAGTTCCAAACTCACCTGGTGGCGTTCGTAGACGATCTCGATGGCCTTTTGGATGAAACGAACAGTGTCTGAAGTATGTACTCTTCGAACAATTAGCAGCACCGCTTATGCAGACCAAGGTACACAGGAATTAGATAAACTTGGAGCTCGTTGAATGCTGTTCGTGAATCAGCTTTAACGCCTTCCAAACTCCACCAGCAACAACCCCTCAATGACCAATTGGTGCGCTTTCAGGTATAGGTAGGTGCACGGCGCTACTAAGTGCTTTGACAGCTTCCGGCCCATGAGGTGGGTACCGCAGCTGTAGGAACGGCTCCGCTCTGACAGTAAGATTTGTCAGCGAACCATGGAACCAATGCTGAGGAAGAAGGAAGCAGTCTACGACTCACTCTTTTGGAATATCGATGGAGCTTCTCAGCTGTGTGTACGTGTCGTAAGTATATTTCATAACTTGGTATCCATCTAGGTCAGAATTAGCCCCGCGCGTCCACATTCAGACAGCTAGATCATGCGCCTACATCCTGACTGGCCGACGCCGGCGAATGGCAATTCATTCACTGAAATAGACAAGCTTGCCATCAGGATCACACTCCACAGTAGTGGCATATCAGCGCAGTGGAGCAACCACCGCCACCATGACGTCATGCCACGCCAGGAACAAAGATCAAGTCATGGAACATACCAGCAAGCTGTTGGAACGTATCGTTGAAGACGAGTCCGCCACTTTGCGTTTCGTCGATAACTATGAGATGTTTGCGTGAGACCAAGTATGCAGTCAAGGATAAGCAAAGCGCACGCCTCTGTTTTACGTTGGGGTCTTCGGTGAAAGCGTAGAGTACGAGAGGATGAGGTCTTTTTGCAAGTCAGCATGATCTGGAGTGCAGCCATATAGACACCGGCCGGTGTACCTTGCATTGATAAAGGCAAGTGCCTCATCCAAGCTATCAACAGGGACGATAGGGAGAATAGGACCAAAAAGCTCTCTATGAACATCAAATCTTCAAGGTAAGCCCATGCAAGTCGCTAAAAGATAAGCCCGTACTCTTCTAGCAGGGGATCATCGTCCTTAACGTTCTTGATCACAGTAGGTTCGATTCGCTTCCTTGCGGCGTCCTTCCTCCCCACGAAAACATCGGTTACTCTCTCGCCCTTGGTACGATCGAGTAGAGAGCTCAGCCGGTTGAAGTGCGATTCGTTCACAATGCTTCCGTAGTGCGAAGCGCCGAGGGCGCCATCTGGGAAGAATGTCTTGTACGCCTTCTTGAGGCCCTCTACGAATTCGTCTTGTTTCGACCGAGGCACGAGAATGTAATCAGGTGCGACGCAGATCTGATACGTGAAATGATAGAGTGAAAAAAAGTTAGACCACGGCGTTGCGGCATCTGACCTGTCCGGCGTTGTTGCATTTTCCCCACAAGATACGCTTAGCCGCCAGGCTCATGTCATAGGCGGAATCCACGAGGACGGGACTCTTCCCACCGAGTTCAAGTGTAAGTGGCGTGAGATGTTTGGCAGCTGCGGCAGTGATGATGCGAGCGACTCGGCTATTCCCAGTATAGAAAATGTGGTCCCATTGGAGTTCGAGAAGTTTGGTTGTTTCCGGAACAGCACCGTTTACAATCTGGTAGGCGGAAGGGTCGAGGTATTTGGGGAGTAAATCCGTGACAAGCTGGGAGAGGTGAGGTGAAACTTCTGAAGGTTTGAGAACCGCGCAACAGCCTGCCGCAATAGCCCCTATGAGGGGTTGGGAGTTGAGGATGAAGGGATAATTCCATGGTCTACGTCAATGACGGCCACAAAAAGACCGCATCAGTCGAACCTAATCATTGTCGAGCGGCGAATGCCAAGACGCACGAAATTATGAGTGCAGTTCCCCTGGGTGCCTTGTGGAGGCTATATGAAGTACACGTGAGATCGCCATTGTGAACTCTCCCGGACTGGAGGGAAACTTTTGCTGGAGCAAGACTCACGTTGGTTTCCATCCCTTTTGCCAGTCCGGTACGTCTGGATGCTCAGGCGCCGCCCACGCATCTAATTGCTCGGCACTCTTGGTCGCTCGTTCGACGACGGTGCCGACTTCGGCCATGAGTACTTCCAGCCTCGGTTTCGAGAGATCCTTGTTGAGTGCGTCGCATATCGCATCGGCCTCATTTTGTGCCAACCGAGCGAGTTGGTAGAGTTGGTGTTTTCGCCATTCGAGCGGGCGGGTGACGCCTGCTTTGAACGTTGCTCGGAGGGTTTCCCTGATCTGTGTACCGAGGTTAGTATCCGTGACTGAAAGCTCGATAAGAACATGCAGACGGCAGTTCATTCCTACCTTTGGGATCTCCCTGATGGGCGTATATTTGAGGACCGTCATCAACTAGAGAGTGCCTGTGGTTAGTGGTTCTAGTAAGCGGGGTTGACCGAGTGTCGAGACAAGTTCAACATTTGAGCGTGTGCAAAGTCTCTGTTCAATATAAGCTCAAGCGGGGGTAAAAGTGAAGAAATGGCGGTGTAAAGTGAGATAAGCCAAACATGGTTTTTCCCACAAGTTCCAATTGGCCGGTACCGCGTGAACCGCTCACCCTAGCGCTAAGGTTGCCGAGGGTCAGCTGAATGGGACTCGTGTCTTACTCGTGGTACATAGCAGTAGGACCTAGTGCGCGACTGCGTATCGACTGACTTCTGCAGCCCGCATTATAGCATCTTCGGTCCGATTGACTTGTCCTGCGTCCGTCTCTATGTGTTTTCGACGACCCGCCCGGTGTCAATGGGCTCAGCTGAGATATTTGGTGAGCGGTGTGGACGGCTAAGGTATTATATGTGCCTGCCCATTCTAATGTTGCCCTTGGATCGCTGGTCCTAACCTTGATCTCCCGGGTGTACCTTCCAGCGAGCGTTCCCACTCGGTCGCGGCGCCCGGCGCCGTTGCGCTGTTCGTGTCCATCCTGATTCCTCGGCTTCTACCCCGTCCTTAGAGTCGCGTGTCCCTACGCCCTTCTTCGAGGCTCGATCGCTGCATTTCGACCTGTCCCTGCACGTTCCCACCTCATGCACGCCTGCGCTGGTCTTGTCTCGTCATTGAATAGCTCGTCGTTTCACTTCTCTTGGTTGCTAGGCACTTCAAGGGCTTCCGTTTCTCATCGCCTCCACGCATTCTTCGATCCTCTCGCTCAGCGCTCAACTGCGAAGCCAGCTCGTTACTGTATGCTTCCAGAATCGCGGCTGTCTCGTAATGCCAACATTTTGCATACATGCATATATTCACTTCCTGATTGGAATTTATACAGCCACGCCAATGTGTTTCTTGACCTTGCGACATCCATATGGATCGTGTATATGGTACGTACGAGCATAGCCTACGAGTTTTCCTCGGTTATATACCAACAGAAACAAACGTGTTTAGACTGTGCGTCGCATAATTCGAACTGGTCTCCTTTTCTACGCACTCAATATTGGTACAACACAGCAAGAGGCATTCGATGTACGTCACGGCCTTGCTCAGTCTCCCCTAACGCAGTGGAAACGATCAGCGAATGACGGTGCTGCACAACATACGAATCACCTGAGTTCAAACTTCAGGTGGGTTCAACGGCCGACGCACAGAGATAGTACACAGGAATTAGATAATTCAGAAAAAGAGTTCAACCCTGGAATGCTGTCATGCATCAACGCTTTCCAAACTCCACCAGCCACTCTTCAATGACCGTTTAGTGCGCTCTGAGGTATAGGCAAATGCACAGCACGACTGAGAGCTTTGACAGCTTCCGGCCCATGAGGTGGGTACCTCAGCTGAAGGGATGGCTCCGCTCTGTCAAACGTCAGCAAAGCCTTGGAAGCAGTGCTCGGGAACAAGGAAGCGGCCCGACGCACTCTTTGGGGATATCGACAGAGCTTCTCAGCTGTGTGTACGTGTCATACGTATATTTCATAACTTGGTATCCATCTGAGTCAGAGTTAGCTCCACATGGCCATCAAAGAACAAGCTAGATATGCACTTACATCCTGATTCGCCAACGCCAGCGAATGGCAGTTCATCGACTGAGATAGACGGCCCATCAGAATCATAATCCGCAGTGATTGGCATATCAGCGCAGTTGGTGCGGAGATCGCAACCATGACGTCATGCCATGCGGGGCACAAAAAGTAACGTACCAGTAAGTTGTTGGAACGTATCGTTGAAGACAAGTCCGCCACTTTGCGTTTCGTCGATAACTATGAAATGTTTGCGTGAGACGAAACATACAGTAAAGGGTAAGCATAACGCACGCCTTTGTTTAATGTTGGGGTCTTCGGTGAAAGCGTAGAGCACGAGGGGGTGGGGCCTTGTTGCTTGTCAGCATAACCCGGAATACAGCCATATGGACTCATCGGCCAACGTACCTCGCATTGATAAAGGCAAGCGCTTCGTCCAGGCTATCGACAGGGATGATGGGCAGAATAGGGCCAAAAAGCTCTCTGTGGACATCTCTTCAAGGTGAGCCCACACAGGTTAAAAAGAGTGCCCACTCTTCCAACAGAGGATCACCGTCCTGAACGTTCTTGACAACGGTAGGTTCGATTCGCTTCCTTGCAACATCCTTCCTCCCCTCAATAATATCGGTCACTTTCTCGCCCTTGGTACGTTCGAGCAGAGAGCTCAGCCGATTGAAGTGCGAGTCGTTCACAATACTTCCATAGTGCGACGCGCCGAGGGCACTATCTGGGAAGAATGTCCTGTACGCCTTCTTGAGGCCCTCCACGAATTCGTCTTGTTTCGACCGAGGCACGAGAATGTAATCTGGCGCGACGCAGATCTGACATGCCAAATGACATTATCTGTCAACCGTCAAAGACCGATAAGAGTAAGGCGTCTTACCTGTCCGGCGTTATTACATTTTCCCCACAGAATACGCTTAGCCGCCAGGTCCATGTCATAAGTGGAATCCACGAGGACGGGACACTTCCCACCAAGTTCGAGTGCCAGTGGAGTGAGATGCTTGGCAGCCGCGACAGCGAGAATGCGAGCAACTCGGCCATTCCCAGTGTAGAAAATGTGGTCCCATTGGAGTTCGAGAAGCTTGGTTGTCTCCGGCACAGCACCATTTACAATCTGGTAGGCGGAAGGGTCCAAGTACTTGGGAAGCAAATCCGAGATGAGCTGGGAGAGATGAGGCGAAACTTCCGAAGGTTTGATAGCCGCGCAACAGCCTGCCGCAATAGCCCCTATGAGGGGTTGAAAGGTGAGGATGAAGGGATAATTCCATGGTCTATGTCAATCATGACCCAAAAAGCCGCATCAGTCGAATCTAACCATCACCGAATGACGGACGTTGGCAAACGCACGACATGATGAGCACGGTGCCTCTGGGTGCCTTGAAGATGCTATATGGGGGGTACGTGTCAGACGTCTCGCGGAACCAATAGGGAACCATTGCTGGAACAGGACTCATGTCGGTTTCCATCCCTTTTGCCAGTCCGATACATCTGGATGCTCAGGCGCCGCCCACACATCCAATTTCTGGGCGCTCTTTGTCGCTCGTTCGACGAT
Organism: Boletus reticuloceps; assembly: GCA_018397855.1. Classification (NCBI taxonomy): domain Eukaryota; kingdom Fungi; phylum Basidiomycota; class Agaricomycetes; order Boletales; family Boletaceae; genus Boletus; species Boletus reticuloceps. The sequence goes on from JAGFBS010000019.1 coordinate 974,219, forward strand.
GTTGCCAACTTCGGTCCTGAGTACTTCCAGTCTCGGTTTCGAAAGATCCTTGTTGAGCGCGTCGCATATCGCATCGGCCTCATTTTGTGCCAACCGAGCGAGTTGATAGAGCTGATGTTTCCGCCATTCGAGCGGGCGGGTGACGCCTGCTTTGAACGTTGCTCGGAGGGTCTCCCGGATCTGTGCGTCATGGTTAGCATCCGCATCTGTGAAATACAAACTTCATCGAAACAGGTATGTCATTCCTACCTTTGGGATCTCCTTTATGGGCGTATATTTAAGGATTGTCATCAGTTATACCTGTGATTAGTGGTAAGCGGCGTGAGATGGGGGTTGAACAGAGTCTCAAGACAAGTTCTACAGTTCCACTCGAGGAGTGTGCGTCACACGTTCACCTTCCCTTTATCAGTTGCGGTGGGCCACTGGGGGCAAAACAGAACCAAGCAAAAGCGCTACTTACCCGAGCAAAAGTTCGCCACAGACTCGGCTAGGTAGGAAAGTGTCGTACAACGATGTTGCGGTCCACTGGCACAATAAGCCTCGTGTAAGTAGGCTGGCTGCTTCCAATTCAAACTATGTATCGAACTTGGTCAACGATTCAGATAACCCTGAACGTATAGTACGTCCTCAGCCAGGCGGACTCAACGTGCCGCAGATTCCGAGTCATCATCGCAAGGGCCCCGTGTATGTGATGAACTATGCAGCCTCGGGCTGAACGGACGATGTGATTGCTGGTGGGACGCAGCCTCGACCTAAAGGGTAACAATTCGTGAGTCTTGGCTACGCCCACCCTGACAGGAGCCATTGAATACCCTTTTTCCCCGTCCCGAAGTAAGTAGTTTTCACGAGTTTTTGGGTCTCGGCTAACCGGAACCGAACACTGACAGATTTAAAAAGTTCATGGTATGCCAATTGATCATGTACGTCTTTATGAGATCAGTGGCGAGACTCATTGCGTGTCGATGTGGCGTACTTACTAGTATGGCGCCGCTGCCAGTTCCCTATCTATCCATTCTCGGCTCCTTCGTGTGGGCATGGCATTTGGAAGAGTCAATGGTACTGTAATATTCAATGGGAGGATTCAATGTCAGTCAGTCAGGCAGTGTATCCCGGCTTGTTGTGTTCGTCCGACGTTGCCAGTGAACTCTACCAGTTACTTGACTTCCGAATCAGATCGCCGTGCGGCGCGTGCCATTGAACCTCTTTTCCGCGCCTTGTCCGCGCCCGATGCATTTCTCCACTCACTGACTCAGGGATCCCCCGGGCGTGCTCCGTCCACCTTTGCTGCACTGATGGCTCATGTTCCTCGTCACCTTTTTTCGCCTTCTTCAACGCTTGTAGTGCTCGGCTGCCTACTCAGCTCTTCACTGCATGCTCTAGTAACCATGGTTGTCTTGTGATCCCAACATTCTCAGTACCCCATACATATTCACTTCTTGATCGTTTCTTAATTTACGCGGCAACACGACACAGTTCTGAACCCAACATCCACAAGGACGACGGCGCGTCAGCGTTCACGAATCGTCCCTCTCAGGCTGCTGTGTCCTATTTCCCTGTCCTCACCCGCATCTCTCCAAGTTCCATCTCTTCATCGCAACGCGAAACGTCCGCACTCGACCCATCATCACCTTTCCCCAGCCCACTAGCGACGCGATCACGACGCACACTTGAACCACGACGGTGCATATCAACGTCAGCATCCGTCACGTTCATGCTCACAGTCCGTAACACTGGCCACCCTTCGTCCGACATTTCAAGCACGACAGTCAAGCGTTCCTCCACACCGTCGCCGTGTTTGCCGTTAATATGAGCGTGGCGATAGGCGTCGCACGACTCGGACAACACCCTTGCGAGGTCCCCCGTGGACGAAGCAAGCAAAACATCCATCGTGTCCGTCGGATTGAACGCGTGAGTCTGGACTACTCGCAGCTTCTGTGTTTGACTTTTGCTTGCTCCGTCGGACGGATTGCTCCTTGCAACCACCGTCAAGGCAGTGACGAGCGTGATAACAGTGAGCGAAAGATCGTGCGTTCGTGGGTGAAACGTCCAGTCAAGGGTGCGTACATGGACAGGACTGAAGGGCTTGTGTCTGTGTTTGGCATGTCAACCATTTGGGCCATGAGCTACTAGGTAGCATGTCGTGTCTGATGCTCATCCCGAAGGGCCATTCTAGGTGGGCTGTAGAATGTTGTGAGCGGTGAATAGTTGTCTAGTAAGCATAAGGGATCTGAAAGTTTGGCCTCGCTCGTCCAGCAGCCTTAACAGTTAAATGCCGCCTGCCAGCAGCCATCGTGGTCGACTCGGTGATGACATGGTGATGGTTCCACAGTCATTCCCGCGACGGTGGTCTGTTGGTCGATTATCATTGGTTTTGGTTGAATCGTGTTGGCAATTTGACGTTTATTTTCGGGAACTACTATAATTTGGTGCATGTACGTGTCTCAGCGGCGACGATCTGCCTCTCAACGCGGTACTACGGCCGCCAAGGCACTATAGTCATGCATCTTCTGAGCCAGCTGCGTAATGTGTCCCCAGGTTCATTCGATCAATGGCAACAACAAAGGGGATGGCAGGCCATGATTGCTAAGCTCTCCACAGCGAGCTGCCAACTTTCCTCACCTTCATATCCGCACCATCACCCACCACCGCAGCACTAGTGGTGGAGCAGGGACAAATGAAAGTGAGGGAGAAGACTAATTGTATACAAGAAATACTACGCATGGCGCACGATACTCATACAGCGTCCGAGCCGGTCTCCTTTTCCTATTCCTACACGTTCAGTAATTGGTACAACACGGCCAAAAAGGTATTCAATTTGCTTGACGGCCTTGCTCATTCTTTCCCAACAGCCTCCCACTGGCTACTGTTTTCCGAAGTACTACCAAGGATGAATCAGTACCTTGTTCAGTATGCACCTCGAAAAGAATGCATATAACCACCTCACCTTGAACTTTCATCCGGTTCAGCGTCTGCGACCCACGCTTCGTCGGCAATGACCAATTTCACAGTCTTGACTTCAAACCCACGAAAGTCCAAATCCAACCAGAACCTCGAGGTGGCGACCCCAGTTTCACCATCGGCACCATCAGACACAAACGACAACATCTTCTTGTGATCCTCAAGTAGGTTCGTCAAGTAAGCGCTCACCACCCGGACGTGCGGAGTGACCCGGAGCTGGACACGTCCGTGACCGCCATAGGCTTCGTACAGTCTCAGGATGACCGTCTTGCTCGCACTCTTGGACTCAAACTTGTCGTCCTCGCCTCGTTTGATCGTTTCAAGGAAGACGTTTTGGGAACCCTCCAGCCAAAACGGAGATCTGGCAACGATTGGCGGATGCTGCCGGGGATTCTCAGGCACGGCTCTCACTGGGTACAGTTAGACACGTCAACTTTCCCAAACAAATCTCGCGGGTCTTTACTCACGATGAAGCGGAGAGTTAAAAACATAGGCAGCCTTTGGCACGTCGGACTCCAGGAAGGAACCGACGTGTGGCATGACTGCCCACGAAAATTCATGCTTTCCTGCATGAGCGAGAAGAGATAGGCTCGTCGTACCATTCCCTCATGTAATTGAGGCGGGAAATACCACATACCTTGATCTTGCTCAGCATCAGGCGCCGTAGCTGCCCTCAAGAGAGAGAGGCGGAGGACGTTTCCTTCGCACGCATACCCGTACTTGGATTCGGATAAGATTGCGACGCCATATCCGTATTCGCTGAGATCAGCAAACTGAGAGAGAATATCAGAAATAGCAGCGCGAAAACTAATGTCAGTGACATACCTTGTGACCACAAACTTCAAATTTGGCTGCATCGAGTGTGGTATTCTTGTGCGTCGGTCGCTGGACCCACCCGAACTGTGATTCGTACGTGGCGACGGTGTCATTGATGTCGAGTGGCAATTCGACTATCATACCAGTTATCGAAGGCGAAAGAACAGTGTGGATCAGGTACTTACATTTCAAGATTTGATGCCTCTCGTGCCAATCTACTTCGGCGTCGAAGGTAAAGAGTGGTCGTGAATTCTCCTTCGTACTAGTAGCTATAGTATGGTCATGACTCGCACTTCGAAATCCATGCGTATGACTGGCTTACTTGCGAACGCATCCAAAGAAATCTATTGAACACCCACCATTGAGCATCGGAATCAACGAAAGCGCGGAGTGTCAAATACGCACGGTGACATCAATTGTACTCTTTCCATACTTGACCTGCGTTTGCACAGCGGCTCTGAAAGGTCCTTCGGCAATAATCCGAGCACCGGAGAACTGCAAAGGTGTAGGCTTTTCGAGATGGTGGATCTCGACATCTTGAACAAAAAAAAACGTCAAAGGAGAACATACTGGAACGCCGGACTTGAAAACGAACCCCAGGCATCCCAGTAATTGGGTCGATCCTCGAAAATCACCAGTCCTCCGCTGCTGCCTTTCGCGATTAGTTCTCGTTTAAGCTTCACATCATACAGGCTGGTGATGCGTCCCTGCGAAATCGTGAGCTGCAGACTCGAACTCTTCATAATGATGTGGTCTGAGCCATTGGTATGTACTGGATGATGTACGTCCGTCAGGTTGGGACTTGCTGAGCTTACACTACACTTACCAGATACGGGCCCATGTTCAGTGGATACAACTGTCGGATGAGCAAGTATCTCATTTTCCAAGGTCTCGAGTAGCATATAACCATGCTTTCCGTCCACGGTCGTCTGTACAGGCTTCGGAAGTAGATTCTGACCGGCTCCTGATATAGGTATCTTGATGATATCACGACGAGCAAATGGTGTCGTGTTGACTGCTAGCACATTGAACGGCGGCGAAATCGGGGGATTCCCAGACAAAGGTACGGAGCCAGAGAAAAGGACGCCCAGAGCATCTTCAAGAAGAGCTTTACAATCTTCGCGTACTTCAGAATACAGCTGTTCAGCGTCGTCGTATACCATTCCACTGTCAAATAGTCAGGTCAGTGCTCTTCTATCCTTATAGAGGCTCACATAGCAGATCCGGGAAGGACTGAGGTCAAAAGCCGATTAGATCATGCATAATATTATGTTTTCACGTCAAACATACCATCATGGACTATTAGAGGGAGTTAGTTAGGGAATAAAAGAAATTAAATGCACCAACATTGATTTAGAAGTACTTTCTCCCAACAGTCGTCGATCGTCGCCTTGGGATATACATATGAGCACTGTTCAAACTTGAAGAGCGTTGCAAGGGTTGCGAGGAGCTTGCGAAACTTTTCAACCTGAGAGCGGAAGATGTTGCGAAGATTCCATACCTCAACATCCCGTAATAAGATCTCGCACTTCCTATTTCCCTTTTTGATGGAACCTTGATAATTCACAATGTGATCCAGAAGCCTCAGAGTCAACCAACAACCTTACTCACTGTGGGAAGTATAGGTGCCACGGTGGAACTGGTGAGAGAATGAGACGAATTTTGGTATCGTGTTGAAGAAGACATTACCTCGAGATACAATTCTCCACGCCTGCCACAGTGAACAAAATAACACAAAGGGGACCGAAAAGACGCACCACACTGGAAGTGTTTTTCCATCCTTTGATCCTCGTTCTATGTCTGCAAAGAATTGCTCCACAGTGCTGCCCATGCTCACAGGCGGGAGATCGCGGTGATTGTTGTTCACTGCTCGGATTCGGCGAAGCTATCCAAATATTAAAGACGGAATGCAACTGTATAGGCGCGAACGTACGTTCTCGAGCATCTTTGGGATGGCACCTCCACCGCCGTCCCCATTCCCGAAGACGAGGAGGGCAGAATCGTCCGATTCAAGGTTCTTTCAGGATTGAGCAGCAGAAATCATGGGTGAAGTACAACCAACCTTGTGATTTGTGACGCCTTTGTTCACATCGCCAACGGTTGCTTGTGCTGTATAGGTATCTGCAAGGTGCTCGCATGACTACGATTATCCAATGTCAGCAGCAGGAACTCCTACCAACTGGGGTCATGTGAGACAAGACCTGAGTGCCGTCGATACCCACCCAACTGAAGGTTGAGTGAGGGAAAACATTTCTGCATACATCGCGGTTCGTCATCGAGGAAAGGATCAGCCAAATAAGCGACGTACACGTTGTTCCTGGGGTTATACAATCATGAGAAGTTCTCTCGCACAACTAACTAGTCCACTTACCAGGAGAGCTTCTGAGTGAAGAAGTATTTCATCCCCGAATCTCTGATTAACTGGGGGTATGCGGCAGTCAACCCGAAAGAATCAGGTAGCCAAGCTGTCTCGCATCGATGACCGAATCGAGACTCGAAGTACCGCTGGCCGTACACAAACTGTCGAACAAGGGCTTCCCCTGATGGCATGTTTCCGTCATTTTCAACCCAGGCGCCACCAATGATATGGAATTGCCCAGACGCGACCTTTTCTTGAATCTTCTTAAAGAGGGGAGGATATTGCTGTATTATCCCCACATTCAGTCTCGTTATCTAGTGCGCCGGTTAGGGATAGAGATACCTGTTCCAACCACTTGAATTGTTGGGCTTGTGAACATGCGAATCTGTGCTCCGGATAACGCTCCATAAGATCAAGTTGAGTAGACCATGATCTTGCAGTCTTCTGCTGTGTAACTCGGTATGGCCATAGCCAAGCTGTATCCTGTATGCTGTGTTAGCGTATCATCGACATGTGACTTGGTATCTCACAATGTGGCAGTACGAGATGCCAACGACTTGGGCCTTTTCCGGACCTTCTAGATAAATGTCCGCCCCCTTTGCCTGCCATCCCTTTCCGAAGACATCTTCTGCGATCCCTCTCATCTGTTTGATGTTCTCCGAGTCGCCTGTCTTGAACGCGTTCATGATTGCATTTGCAGCCACCAGCGACTTGTTCTGTAGTGGGCTATTACCTGGCAGAGTATCGACGATCTCTTTCAGAGTGTTGAAGTCCCACATGAGGTGCCCTGGTAAAAAGGATCAACAAGAGTCGCAAAATCACTGTCCCCGACATACATGCATCTTGGTTGGGAACCACTAGATCAGCGGATGCCAAGCCAAAGTATCTGTTCATCTGGACTCCATAAGTGAATGGTACTCGAGGAATGGAAAAGGGTATCTCACGTCTGGAGGCGCAATTGTGTCACCATTCCAAGGCACTCCGAACATACCATTGCAGCTAGATTCGATGACTAGCTCGTAGGTTCCCCGCTCGACAGCTTCACGAGGGATGATGTGCTCCACGCGCCGGTCTCCACCATAGCTACCAGTGATGCCTGGAATGGTAGTGAGTGGATCGAACTACGGACTGATGCTGAATACGAACCTTGCAATGGCAATCCCTCTGGGGTGAATATCATCGCTTCACATCCAGGATCAAACTCGACTGCCAGTCGATCAAATCGGCGTCGTCAAGAAAGTAGCAAAGTGCACGCACACTGAACGCGTTCGTACTTTTTCCAGTCCGACGGGATGGTAATCTTGACCTTCCACCAGTGATTAGTCTATGAAGCGGGACGACGTTAGGCAGATCTCTTCGAAGTAATGCTTGACAGTCGTACCCCTTTTCATCGAGTGAGATGCAGATCGCGACAGGTTTGTGTCAGAGAGACTCACAAGATGGCCCAAATGAGTCGCCTTTCTTTGCGGGTTTGAACGTTTGTTGCAAGGCTTCCTTGAACAAAGGTTTCGACAGCCCGGGGGCACTCCAAGCTTGGAGGTCCACGTATTCGGGACCATCGAGTCTGTGTATAAAGAGTACAGAGGAGAGGTTGACGTCTTGAAAGTGACCGCCGAGGAACGTCGAGAGCCGGCTTTGGGTCAAGTTCTTGATCCATTTCGCTCCGGTTCCGTAGTTGAGCTCGGGATAGTGGCCCTCGCCGTGGTTGCAGGCCATTCTTGTATGATGATAAGACGACGAGATGTGAGCGTGGGTAGTAAGGGCTCATTAGTATGTCACTAGTACCGTATAGTCTCCGACTCTCAGTTTCCTGACTATGACCGCCGTCAAGACTCTTCTCCACACAGCAACGCGGCCCTAAGTTTCCCGGAATCACCAGCTACCAGAGTACCGGTCCAATACGTACCTATTACCTTAAGGGTTGAATTGATGAGTCCACGACGGCCAACTCATTTCCTTCTGAAACACTGCCCTTGTTCAGCTTCTTTGCGCCCTTCAAGATCCGCACCGTCACGAAATGTGCCGAACCCTGCTACTAAGTGAGTTTGAGTCTCGATAGTTTCAAGTAAGAAGCTGAATTGCAGCGACTCCCAAGGCTGCAACGGGCACGACCTTCAATGCAAATTACAGCTGGGATTGACCTCCAGGTTGCTTGACAATACCATTGGCTTAGTTTAGCTCCTCACCCAGGTCACATTCACCTGTCAGTGATTCTAGAATTCTCATGGTATCAAGGTTCATCGATATGGGTACCTTCCATCACACCCCTTTAGCCTTGGATAAACTTGGTGTTAACTTTGCGTTCATGCCTATGTTTGGGAGATGCGCGGTCACCTCATTTGTGATTCAGGGTCCTTGCTGTGGAAACATCCTCATGTTGCGGCAGGGACCTACAACTGGACCCACAGAGGTTCTGAATATTAATCCCCTTCGGCTTTATCTTTCTGCTCAGAACAACGCAACCCACATTGCCCCACAACTTGTCTCTCTACGCTAACAATTTGCATTCGACTTACATCTGCCCCTCAACATGTCCATCATCCTGGAAGTCGACAATTCTGATGTCGACATTGACTTGACCTCTGCCGAACATGCAGAAGATTCGTTCACGATTCTGAACTCGGACGGTGTGGATGAAACGAGTCCTCCAGATGGTTCTGCGTCTACGTCAGAGGACTCGCAATCAGAGTCGTCCTCCGATTCATCATTCCTAGATATTGATCTCGCCGACGACATGGAAGATGATGAAATCAGCACCACCGAGTCCATAGAACCCGACGAGCAACACGTGAACCAAGATCTGGAAGAAGTGAGTAGTTATGTGGTTAGGATAACCCAGGAACTACACTCAAGGATACCGTCTTTATAGGTCGACATTGATGCTACCGAAGAGTCCCGTTCCGAAGAGGATCTCTGTTCCTCTATCCCGGGAATGTACCGCATCCTCGACTTGATCAGCGAACGTGGTACCAGCGGCCTAGGTATGATGGCACATGGCGTCTCAACTTGGCTCAGCTCTGACATCCACAAAGTCGATAAAATCATCATCGCTCAAGATTCCCTCAAACATTTCTTGAATGAAATATCTCCCGGCGCTTACATGTCCTCGACGAAGGTCGATTTCAAGGCTCTCGACAGGTTGCAAGTCAAGCCCATCGGGATTTATGGGTGCAAAGAGGAGATTGTACGCTTTTTGGTCTCCATAGCTGTCATTGACGACACCATGTATGTCGATGTCTAGCTCGCGAACTGATTGTTGTTACTGATATCTCGACAGCTCGGTCAAGTTAATCAATCCCCTGGAAGCAAGAACCGAAAAGCCAGCTCTCCGCTCTGGCCTATACATATGCCGCGTTTCGGAGTCTGTCGGCGCAGTGGGAAAGATGTATGTAGTATACTGGCCGGAAGAGTCGACATGGGACGACGATGCTTCTCCACCTGTGCGCCGAAATCGCGTCACTTTCATGAGGTGAGCTCTTGGGACGCGGTATATAGAATAGACGCTCACTGACGCTCATATTCGCAGATACCTCTCGAAGATTTGTGATCAAGTCACAGCCCTGATCTCCGAAGACCACGCCAAATCCATGATTTGGAACAATTCAGTCAGCGACGACCACCCTTCTGAATCTGACGAAGACGATACAGATCGGTTGTTCACCTTCGAGGTTGCGAAGACCAAGGAGCAAGAGGAAGGCGTCACCGTACGCCAAGGGTTCGAGGCATGTTTCCCTTCCGTCCTCATCCGAGTATCAATAATCATCCGACTTGTTAGTGTGCTTCTGATGACCTCGTCGCTGCCGAATTGCACCCAGAGTGTGATATGGACCCCGGATGCTTCAAACCACGCCTATTATTTGGTGAAACGAGACAAGGGTTCATGACAACACGATATGTACCCGTTAAGCGTTCCATCAAGACTCTCAACTCCTTTAAGATTAGCGCGTTCTTACTCCAAGACACTTTGTATGCCTTTTAAACCACCTCTTTCTTCGTGTGTTTCTGATCGTTGACAGGCTGAAGGAGCGTTTGCAAATCTCAGAGACTATTGGTCCCAGATCACTCAATAACCTCATCCGAATGGGACTCAACAAGCGTTTCCCCGACGAGTGTGGTATCTGGACGAAGGAAGTTAGCTCCATTAAATTAGCATCCCGGAAGGACATGGATGCTCAACAGAAGAAAGCTGAGGATCAGTTGAGTGTGGCCAGGGCTCAGACGGAATCGAGTATTCGGTTCGCAGTTGTCAATGCTGTATTTTCTGGCTATCCGTCCGTTCTCGCCTCTCTCTTTGGTGCCCCGCTGACGAACAAACGTATAGCGCGCTCGATCGTAGCCGATGCTTCTCCTCTGTCCCAGCTCTTACCGCTGACGAAGAGTCGAGACTAAATGGTGAGTTATTATCGTATCGATGGCTCCGTATTCGTATCGACGTTGTTTCCTAGAATCCTATTTTAACCTAACAACGATTCACCCGCGTATTGCCGAGAGTTTCACGGATGAACTCCGCCGAGCAAATTGCAAGAACATCATCGACGAGAGCTTCAGGAAATCAAAGGAAAAGATACTTCTTGTCCTCTATTTATCCCGGAACCTCATCAACATGACCGAGACTCAGCTAACCAAACTTGTTTCCAAGGACACCAAGCGGCAGTTGCAGACCACCCTGGCCTGCATCCTCCACGAGATCGCGACCCCAGCGGACGAGCCACCTAAGCCAACATCAACTGAGACACGAAATGCTGATAAGATGCTCAAGGAAGGTGGCAACGAACCATCTCTCATCAATGACCCAGACTTCATCGCGGACCTCGAGGGCCTGTCGTCCACTATGCCTGTGTTGCGGGAAGCAATCAAGGCCGCTCAAGGTCAGGCGCAAAAGTACCTCGGGAACGTTGTGGATAAGCTCTCTCGGACTCTCCTCAATTCTACTCGTTGCATACAACTAGAGGATATTCAGGCGCAACTGAAGCTCGAGGCGGATCACCGCGGAGAGCAAGATATTCGTGAAGTGGGACATTCTTTGATCCAGAAGATAAATTCTCTATCAGAGTCGTGTGATTCGTTGTGAGGCTTTCTTGAATCACGGATGATGGTTCCGATTAATATATGTTCTCCAAGGTACACTCTACGACTCAAGACCGTCCTACAATGTAAGAACTTCAGCTACCACCGTGACAAACGTACGCTCCAGCTCTTTGAGTAGTTTTCTCTGACCAACGTAGAGTTCTAGGTCCACGGAGCTTTGACATCACTGGCCAGCGGGAGGCTTTGAAGGAGGCTTCGCTGCTGTTCACAATTCATCTCATGCACCTGACAACACAGGACCAGCATGAGCTCCAACTCGATCCAACTAAGGTTCCGAGTCCGCGCTTCAAGGAGTCGTACACCTTCCAGCTACCGTTGGGGTTCTCCGTCTCGTGAGATCGACCCTGTTATGACCTTTATTGCGTTGTGGCTGATGAGCTTGCAGGCACTCGCAACTTCTCGAAGGTGACAAACTGTTCCTTGTACTGATTGACCGCAACGCCAACCTCCACCTACACTTGGATCACCTCAATAATATCGAAAACTCTATTGGACGCGAGCGTGGCAAGATGCTTCATCGGGATAAGATTGGCGACGAGTTCTTGTTGGCGTTCGACGAATCTCAGGCTATGCTTGCTCTGATTTCTTGTGACAAGGTAAGCGATCCAGAGTTCTGAACGTTGAGTTGAAATTGATGGCCCCTCAGCTACAGTTAAACGTCTTTGTTTACGATGAGAGCCGAGGATTTACCGCATCCGGCAGCGCCATCAATTTAAATTCATGGTACGCTGAGGGGACGACGATCAAGAAGGCCTGTTTCACCTCAGGGAGTGAGGAACTTTTGCTTGTCGATTCTCAGGCTGTCGCCCGTGTGTTCTCACTTACCACTATGCAATTCCGGTGTGTACTTCGGCGAATCAAATTTTGTTACGCCCTTAACGAATTCTTAGGCCGGCTTCACTGGATCTCCACCGCGTTCCAATCGACGTACATTCTTCTCCAGACGGCTCCTGCTTCTTGATCGTTACCTCGGATGGCGCTTCTACTAGTATAGTTGCCTACCATTGGAGCACTTTCGGGTCTACCAATGGGGTTACGCTCCCAATTGCGGATTGGGTAGGTGACAGTAAGCTGGTCATCAGCTCACTCGTCCGCAAAAGCGCCGTGCACCTCCTGAAGCTAGATCTATCTGCTCACGCTTGCAGCTCTGTCGCGCTCGATATTACCCGAAAGGTTACCGAATTCATGTTCAGGGAGAAGAACAGCCGTGGCTCTTTGTCAAGAGATGCTCATCTTTCGATGCACAACTGTCTCATGGACTGCCACGCTGATGTATGGACACGCTTTCCGGTTCTCCCGGCGGTTCAGCGCGCTACTATTTCATCAGGCGATCGTTGCCGTCGTTCAATTATTTTCGTCACTGACTGGGATCATAATCGTTATCAGCCCCACTTTACTGACATGATCGAGACATTCGAGAGGACGACGAAGAAGCCAACTGGAGACAAGCTCAGTACCCTACAAATCTGTGCGACAACGTTCGACAGTTTCATAGCCAACTTTTCCCCCGATGCAGAGTGGGAAAACACGTCAATTTTCAAGGTTGGGAATGGGTCGTTGACATTCTCTGCCTCATTCCTATCCATCTGGCACTCGCCAGAGACAATCGGTTCATCCCGCTCAAGGATGGCATATACTCTGCCGAGGTCGAAAAGTCACTACTTGGTGCCGAGATTAATCGAATTGTCGATTCGATATCGTTTGGGTGGTACGAGTCCATATTCCAATCTTACATGGCAGACAAAGTGCGGATCTCCCATATAGACGTCTTCTTCGTGGGTTAATGCTAGACTTTTTGACAGCCGGTTCGGGTTGTGTCTTCTATGGGAGAACAATCCGTTGGGAAGAGCTTCGCCCTCAACCACCTCGTCGATACATCGTTTGCTGGATCAGCAATGCGAACCACCGAAGGTGTTTGGATGTCGGTAACTCCAACTAAAGAAGCGTTGATCGTTGCACTCGATTTTGAAGGTACGTCTGTAGTTGGGTCCGTTCGGTAATCCATCCTCATAGCGCTTTCGCAAGGCGTTCACAGCATAGAACGCTCAGCCCAGGAAGATGCCCTTCTCGTTCTCTTCAACACAGCAATCTCTAATCTGGTACGTTTTCATCCATGGACGGCAAGGAAGTAACTTCTTGATCCCGGCTCCTCAGGTCCTTTTCCGCAACAACTTCGCTCTCAGCCGCGATATCACTGGGCTGTTCCAGTCATTCCAGTCTAGCTCGACGGTTCTAGACCCTGTCGCAAATCCCGCACTTTTCAGTCCACCTTAGTGATCATCATCAAAGATGTCGTCGACTCGGACAAGACAGAAATTGCACGAGAGTGAGTATTTCGAGAGAGACATGCTCATGGTATGACGGAGGTCTGTCGTAGGTTCTCGCTCAAGTTCCAACAAATAGTCGAAGAAGAACAAGATGCCAACTTCATTTCTCGTCTGCATGGCGGCAAGCTCAACATCATCCCTTGGTAAGATTTTGTACCCGTTTCTTGCAAGGCATCAGATTTACGCCAGTATAATAGGCCGGTTATCGAGTCGAAGGAATTTTACAAATTGTTCCCGACACTGAAGAGGCGGCTTGATCAGCAAGATGTGACGCACAAGGCAGCAGGAGAATTCCTGCACCTAATGAAGACGCTAATGGCGAAACTCAAGGTAGAACTTTCACCGCTAGATCATTGTATGCGAAGCTAACGTTCACTAGGCGAATGACTGGGGAGCGCTTACTCGTATGATCGTGTTATTCTGTTCGTTTTAGTCGCTAATTTGTTTCTAGAAACCATGGCTTCGCATCGTGCACAACTCTTGTTGACCCTCTTACCTATCGCCCTAGCTTTCGGTCTGCAAGACGTGGAGCCGGAAATTGAGCCACTGAAGGTACGATTCACAACCTTCTACATGACCGGGAAAGCTGAAGCATACTTTCCCCCTCAGAACCTAGACACCGACATGCCATTAGATTTCCCAGATAGCGACGCACGCTTCTTCGTCGCCAACGCTGAACACTCTCAGATTATGAGTCGCGAAGAGGTATTGAACGCGCTGGCCAAGGAATGGGACGAGTTTGATTCCCGCCAGCTTGTTCCCGATACTCGGTGGGCACAGGAGCTCGCTCAGTACCTGGAAGACCTGGCGGAAATGCGCATCGACCATGTGCGGGCATGGGTCAAGTCAAACCTGACGCGTTTCCAGGCTGGCCATGCGAGTGTGATGGAGCTCCAGCGGACCCTCGAGAGCGCCGTGATCGACTTGAAGAGCAGTGTGCAACTCTGTCGGATGCAGTGCGGGTCTTGTCAACTGTTTTGCATTCGGGATCGATTCCACGAGGACGTGCACGACTGTAAGACGACGCATACTTGCACACAGTCTTGTGAGTACTGTGCGGAAACGATTGAGCCTGATGGAGAAGGAAAGAAATGTTCAATGACGTGCGTAACATCTTAATTTTAATCCAGGAACAATCATAATTCTCTTTTTCAGAGCCGGACACTCTGGGAAGCACATGTAAGCAAGCATCTCATTGAATGTTTTTGTTTGATCATGACTGTAACCCAGATGTTCCGTCAACCTCCATTTGTGTGGTGCGCCGTGCAAACTCCGGGGCAAAAACGGATGTCTCGAAGAATGTGCCAAAGTAAGGCTGTATTCGAATTCCCAGTCTGCTGTTACTCATGACTCCAAGGTCTCGGGCCATGAAGATGATGACCACCAGTGCGCAGCGGTTACTCACGCCTGCGGCGAGGTAAATGTCACCATTCTCTTCCCGCAATACTATATCTTACATTCCCAGCCGTGTGATCTTTGCATGTTGAAAATCGCAGATGCATGGTACAACTGCAAAGGGAGGTGCAGAATATCAGTGTAAGTGCTCATACGGCCGTAGCTATGGTCATGGTCATTCAATCTCAAATCTCTGATGTCCTCAGTGACGTTGAGCACGAAAGCCACCAATGTGACGCACAGTACTGCCCCATACCTTGCCAACTTTGCAAGCGGCTTTGCTCAAGCCCTAACCATTTACATGCATTGGAAGAAGACGCCATCCATCTTTGTGGGTGCGTAGTTCGTGGTATACTTCACAACTGCACGGCGAAACGCTTTCTATAGGCAACCACATACTTGTTCTCAGCGGTGTACCGCTCCCGGTGTGTGCGAAATTGACATGGCTCCTGAATCGATCGAAGAAACGTTCAGAGGAATGCATGAATGCTTCCAGTACACAAAGGTACGTCTTCACTTTCCTTGACGCACAGTCAAAGTCTAAACGCACCCGGTGCATGCATATAGTATTTGCAAGGTGAATCTTTTCAAATGCATGTATCAATGTTCCGTTGACAATAAGTATCTAGTGGCGAAACGACTTAAATGCGTCAAGGTTGTTCCTCCAGGCGAGCTACAGCACGAGGGCTCGCACGATCATAGTTTGGACCCGGACACAGTCCACTATTGTCAAGCAAGGTCAGTTGACTCGATCACGTTTGTCGTCTTCATACCTAACGTACGAATAGATGTACGAGTTGCCAATATTACTGTATACTTCCGCTCGGTATGATTTTGAGGGCCTAGGCCTGGGTCGTGAAGGTTGATTGCTCTGTTCGAACAGGTCATTCCCAACAAGAACATGAAACCAGCCATGGTTCCATGTCAAACGTACGATGGACCGTTGATGGCCCAGATGAAGAAGGCCTCGAGGTGGAAGGACGACGGTTCTCGACGAACGACGAAGGCGCGCCGATGATGTGCAGTCTGGTGTGCAAAGCGCTTGGTAGACACGTCCACATCGACTGCTGCAGACCAGCCCAGTGCAGAGGGAACAATGAAGTCCAGCATATCCCGCAGAAACTACGTCCAGAACCGGACCGACCAAAGGACTTTTTGACGCACAACTTGTTCTGGAAGCGCAGTGGCAAGTCAATCCTCGACGCCTATCTACCTTGGTGTCTGATGCTTTTACAGGGTTCAAAGACCCGTATTCGCGCGAAGAGCAAGCGAACTTCGCAAAGTGGTAAGTCGATCTACACGACTGTTTAGATCCTTCATCAATGTTTTGCTTACGCTTCTCAAGCGACTTCATGTGCCCTGGTAAGCTTTGACTTCATGCATTTCTCGCTTCGCCTCTTTCATAATTTTTACCTCCAGGATCCGAGCATGTCGCTTCTGGAGGGAAGCCCGCTGTACCATCATTCTGTATTCTCCCCCTTTTCCATGCGCCATTGAATGCCAGTAGCACTCCGCCACCGCAAGGTCATATCTCGAACGATGGGCATCAATACACATGTAGGAATCCAGGATCTGTACATCAACCTTTTCACATGTGCGTGTTCGTAGCGACACCGGTGCATACAAACTGACCACCAGATATCAATAGTATCTTTTTAATCGATAGGTGCGACTCTCCTGGAGCCTTAGTGTACCGTGTTCACAAACTTCCCTAGGTCTATGTCCATGAGCAAGAATGACAGGCAGCCGCTGGAGAACTCGCCAGTGTGTGCAAGGATTCGCTCACGCATGAATAATCGCCTCGGCGCAGTCTATTCTGCCTTGTACAGTTTCTGGTCCGCTCGTCAAGCTACTGTCGGATACCAGCGTGATGCAAACACCATCATCTTACACGCTCAGGGCACGGAGTTTGTGTGCGAAAATGACATGACGAGATCTCCGGATGAACTCCTTGATCTACTCCTCCCAAATAGTCCAAAAGGGGGTAACAATTTCGACACGGCTCTCAAGGCAGCTGATACAACCATATCTAAATGTTGGGATGATTCACGTCCTCCGGTGATCATCTTCCTCTCCGATGGCATTGCGTCCGTTTCCGATACTGTCGTGCAAAAACTCTTCCAGAAAACAGCACAGAAAGGGTGTGTAACATTCGGTGACGCTGCCTGGTACTAAGCTCTTACATTATGTGGCAGGAGAGGACTCTCGTTGCACGCCATCTTATTCGGTCCAAAAATAACCTCTACCCGGATGGAGCGCATGGTCACTGTCGCGCTCGAAGTACAGAGCAGGACACCTGCGCTGATGAGCATCCAGTCATCCTTCCATGAAGCGCTTGATAGCGTATGTCGTTTCTGATGTCTAAATCAGCCATAGGCTTAATCCAAGTTCTACAGGTCCAACTCTCACAGACGTTCCTTGGAATTGCGGAATCCCTGAGGAAGCCCAGAGGGGCGTTGATGCCTCCATCAACGCACGGTGGTGTTTCAAGGGATGAGTCTCAAGTCGTGCGAAGGGAACCACCACCTGTACAGAATCCAGCATCTGTACAGCAACCGTTCCACATGTGCGTGCTCGTAACGACACTCTCGAGCATACAAACTTACCACGATCCATCAACAGCATCTTCCTGATCGATAGGTGAGCAACTTTCCTCGGGTCAGGGCATATCGTGCCGACAAATTCCCCTAGATCAATGTCAATGAACAAGGATGACCGGAAGCCACTTGAAAACTCGCCAGTATGCGCGAGGATACGCACACGCATGGATAATCGCCTTGGTGCGGTTTACTCTGCCTTGTACAACTTCTGGTCTGCCCGTCAAGCTGCTGATGGACTCCAACGCGATGCAAACACCGTCATCTTACACGCTGAGGGCACACAAATCGTGTGCGAAAACGACTCGACGCGATCCCCGGCCGAACTTCTTGATGTGCTCCTCCCCAATGCTCCAAATGGGGGCAACTCTTTCGACAACGCTCTCAAAGCTGCTCATACCGCCACATCGAAATGGTGGGATGATGCACGTCCTCCGGTGATCATCTTCCTTTCCGATGGCATTTCCCCCTTTTCCGATAATGTCGTGCGAAAACTCTTCCGGAAAACGGCAAAAAAAGGGTGTGTAGCGCTCATGAAAATGCTTGATGTCAAGCTTTTTACATTACGTGCAGGAAGGGACTTTCGTTGCACGTCATCTTGTTCGGTCCGAAAAAGATTTCTGCCCAGATGAAGCGCATGGTCACTGTCGCACTCGATGCGCAGAGCAAGACGCCTGTATTAACGAGCGCGCCGTCTTCCTTCCACGAAGCGTTTGATAGCGTAGGCCATTAGGTGTTCCAGATCAGCCATAGATTCAATTCATATTCCACAGGTCCAATTGTCACAGACTTTCCTTGGGATTGCGGAATCGCTGAGGAAGCCCAGAGGAGCATTGATGCAGTAAGCGATAGATCAACACCTTGTACTAAGACTGTGAGATATCCCCTTGTTCGATATATCTTCGTATCTCTGTTTCTACATATGTGTACTGCATTCAAGTTTCTGTTGCAGGTAGTATGGCGTTACTCTTTGTGCATTCGGATCTCGCTTGGAAGGATTCTATGGCCCGTACATCGTGAAACGGACTACAACCGACATGATCCCAGCATTCCCGCCACCTGTCTATGGGAATGTACTTGTTCTCGACTTTGTGTGTTCTGTCCGAATACCGGAAGTCTTGGGAAGAACACCGAGCACATCCGTACGCCGATTCTCTGGTGCCTTACTGTAAGGACGGTCCCCACTGTGAAGAATGTCAGACACGCCGAGGAAGATGTAGCCCTTTCCTTAGCCCTCAATTTGGATGCCATCGTAAGCGGGTCTATCGCAGTATTTCAAGGATCACTGGAGCAGCCTGCGATCGAGGGTGAATATTCTTCGTTCTCGTGCCAAGACCGTCAAGAAGCCCAGCTTAATCAATCACACCGCCAAAATGGTACCCGAGGTTGTTTATAACTACGAGGCGAAAAGGTTGCTTGGTCAGCAGGCTTATTACCGACGTACTCCGAGAGATCGTTGAGCTGAACAAGTCTAGAATCTTCTGACACATCACATTTCACTACAGGTCCACATTGGAAGGAAAATGCCTTACGATTGTACAGATTGATCAAAGCTCCTCCCTCGGGATAATTTACTACAACTTCGGGTACTGCAACAACTTTGTGTGGTAGAGATGCTCCTTGTTGACGAGAGAGAGTAGCTTTTCACGTGCTGGAGCCACTTCTGGCTTCGCACCGGCCTCCAGATGTTCCTGTGACGACGATAGATTATCATCTAACCAGAACACTCGAGTTGCGTGTCAATCAACAAACCTCGATCGTTTGCCATCCGGCGATAAGAACATACTTGTTCTCATCCTCGCGCGTTTGTCCAAACACGAACATATTTTTGCTCGCTTCGGAAAACTTGGTCAATATATCAACCACGGCCGCACGATTCTCGGGTGCCTTCAATGACACTATGGCCACCTCCGTAACGGGCTTCTCGAGTGCGATCATCGGGGCTGGGAACTTGACATGGTACATTTCTGTTCTGGCGCTGCCACCGAAGGACGACTTGAGCCCCGCGATGACGTCTGGATAAGTCGGCCCGTCCATGAGTGCCTTGTGTGATTCATAGTCGTCCCAGTCTACGTATAAATGATGGGTGAAGGTCATTCAAGGACAGAAGAGGATGGGACGTACTGAGGATGATATATCCCCAGGTGCTCGGTTCCTCGATCTGTTTCCCATAATACAGTGGACTGGTAGGTGATGTGTTTTAGTCAGGATGAATCCAGGCTTTCGATGTGCGAATCATGCTATCATCTACTCGGATCAGACTCACGGGTGCACTCCTTTTGCCTTCAACGCAACATCGGATGCTGGGATGGCAATCCCTGGATCGTTGCGGAATTCCTCGCTTGTTTCAAAGATGAGGATTTCGGTGGTGAGTGTCATGATATCAAATCGAGTTGTGGCAAAAAGTGGGACGACTGATCCGATGAGGGCAATTACGCGGACACTTATATAAGTTTCACGTAGCACGAGTTTCACGTAGCGCGAGTTTCACGTAGCGCGAGTTTCATGTAGCGCGGTGGGTATAAGTTGTCATCCGAGACCTGAGGGACAACGGACTCGGACATCTGACTCAGGAACCAATTGGCCCGGCCCTTTTACTATACCGATGTGGGTGGGAGCTGTACAAAGTTCGTGCCCACGTATGCAAATGTTAAACATTCGTAGTACGTGTAGTATTATCACCATTGGGGCTACTTGCATCACGGCTACGTGTCAAACCATCCTCGCGACCCTTTAGGCTATTCGCCGCCTTGACTTTCTTTCGTCTCTCCAACAACGCTCTCCTCACTGCCACCTCCCTAATAGACAGCCCGCTCTCTATCGACTGCACGGATGATGCGCTGGATTGTGCGCGCTGAGGAGGTATTGGCCGCTTCCGCCTAATAGTGACGCCTTTCTTGCGACTGAGCATGCTCGAGGTCGTAGACGAAGCAAGCAAGGGTACGCCAGCCGTGCTGTCACGGTGTCCCGACTGCATCGTACCATTTCTCGACGTACTGTACGTGGAACTTGTCGTCCCCCCATCTCTCGCTGGATTCGCATTCTCGCCCAATCGCAACGTGGCGGCGTCCGAACCGATGAAGTCACTGTCGGTGCGTGCACGCGTGCGCGTGCTCACGGAACTCGATAAAAGGCCCGAGTCCAGTGTCAGCTGTGACGGCGTGATAGACAGAGGGCTAGGACTCGAACTAGGTATCGGCCTCGGTAGAGGCAGATACGTACGCTCTAGGTCCAATTGAGACTCCCGGGCCGCCCCTAAAGCCGACCAACTGGATGGAACCGGGTCCCCGTAGCCGTACTTGCGCAAGTTGGCGCGCGCGACCGCGGAGTCTGTCGAGTAAACGCTCCCAGTGTCGGCCTTGATGGAATCTGGATGTGGTTGACGTGCGCTTATGCCGAGGTTGCGATTGAGACGAGATACCCTTGGTGGGGGGGATCTGACGCTTCCTATGGTGAACTCGCTGATACGAGGTACCTCTGATTCGTCCATTCCCGTTACGAAGTTACCGGGGCCCAAATGCGTCGAGTTCCGAGGAATTTCTTGGGTAGCAACAGAGTTGTCCGATGGTGTCAATTCATACTTGGTTTCCGTTCCCTCGGCACGAGCAGCACGAATGTCTGGGAGAGTAGAGCTAGCGGCGAGACGAGTGGGAGAGACAGGTGAACGTCGAGACGCGACCCGCTGAGGCGCAGGGGTGAACCTAGAACCACTTCCAGCATTCGCTGGGTGGGATTCAGGGTCCGAGGGTCCACTGCTCGTCATGGCGTCCACAGCCTGCCAGAAGGATGACTTGAGAGTGCTCTTCCAGTCCAAAGGTTTCGGCGGATAGTCCTTCCCGTTTTCTTCCTGGTTAGCAACAGCTGGCGCTTGCCACATCGCACCGTTTGACCCTCCCTCCAGCGCTGGGTACGGATACCCGCCATACCCTACGTTGCTATACGTCTGGACAGCTGTTCCAGGGGTCCGCCGCCGCGTGCGTCGAAGAGCTGCAACGGTGTCCGTTCTCCTACCCCATGGGATTGTCGCAGGACCTGGTGGCTCCAAAGGGGTATTGAGAGGCCGGTCGCCTTGACCAGGGTGGGGGTTCGGGATCGCGTTCTCCCCCGAAGGAGTCATACCGATGTTCGGAACGGTAGATAACCCAGCACTGTTTTGCAATCGCGGCATGTTCGTCCCGCCTTCGTCACCACTGGTGACATCTCCTGGAACCCTGTTCGCAACACGGAGTCTCCCAAGCGTTCGTGTGCTTTCTTGGACGGATAGGCCAGACTGAAAGCGCTCCGTGCCTGGGCGTGAAGAGGTGTCGGTTGTCTGTGACGAAGACACGGACTGGTAGGGGTTTGGCTCTGAACTCGGGTTCTGGGACCGCGGATCATTGGCACGACGCAAAGACGGGTACCGCCCAGCATGCAAGGTACCGTTCTGTAATGTGCCGTCTTCTAAAGTTGGAATAGTATGAGGGACGGTAAGTAGATTGGACGAACTCCTGCGGACGATGGATGCTGGAAGATAATAGGGCCTTGTCTGTGTCTCCACGTGTGCCAGGGCTCCCTTTTCGGACGCATTTGCGTTATCGGCGGAAGGGGTGCTAGTATCGGAGATAGTGTCGCTATTCCAAGGATCATCGAGTTCGAGGTCGTGTCTTCGAGTACGCGATCGTATCCACCATGCTATGAATGCTGCGACACATCCGATGAAGGAGATGGAAGCGAGGACAATAGCTAAATAAAATGGCGCACCAACGCCGTGGTCTTTCGGATTGGATACTGGCGTGGGACTCGGGGTTGGATAGTTGACAGTAGGTATAGAGGGAAGGTTTGTGTCGGTTTCCGTCGCATTAGATGAAGGGTCATAACTGGATGACGCAAAGGAGGAAGAAATAAAAGTGGATGAGGATGTGGGCGTGGGCGTAGGGGACACTGTCCCGGTCAAGGAAGCGGACGTCGCTTCGAGATTTGGGATGGGTGAAACGGAGCTTGATTCGCTCGGCAGAGAACGTGTGGGTGGTATTGGTGTACCTGTGTTGCTCACGGTGAGCGTCTAGGTGTGCCAATCAGTCCAAAAGTCGGTACTCCAGACGAATGCAACCTACGTAGGGGGACGTGATTCCGCCATCATAACCTATCAGTGAAACTTGTCCGTCCGACCCAAAAACGAGAGTAAGCGCTCTGTCATGATGCTTGACTGAAGCAGCAAGAAGGGACTGCAGCGAGCTGAATGTCATCATCTACGGGAGGTACTGTAGATCATGGATGCGCACCAGGCGCAAGAAACAGAAAGAATACTACCAGAGCTTCAAAGAGTGCTAGATCCGAGAAAAGAGTGTTTTGGGACGTTCCAGACGTTCCACGATAGCAAGAGAGCTATCTGCCTACTTGCTGCCTCTTTCATCGCGAATCAGGATTCAGCCTACGCTGAGAATGGCTTGTATGAGATCAGTCTGGCCCATTCACAACTCCGAGGGCCATATCAATAGTGCCGTGGTCAAGATTAAAACAAAATCACTGCCTTGCTGCATTAGCTTCGCACGTGGAAAGGCGAGTAGTGTGACAGTGTGACGATAGCTAGTCGTGACTAGCGTAGCGACACAGATAGAAGGTCAAATCCTGATTCCAACGACTCCTGAGTGCAGTACAAACGAGGTCCTTAAGTACTAAAGTGTTCAGGGGTAAGGAACGAGGTAGGGCTAAGGGTTCGGTAAACGAGCGTATGGTCGAGCTAGTCATATGACGACGCGTCGACAGAGGTAGTAGTAAACGGTTAAAGAGTGTGATGGAACGAGTGTCAGTGTGACGGGCTAGGACATGAGCCCGCATGGTTAGGGATGAGAACGGGGAGTGAGGTATAATTCGGGGGCGTGATCGTTACAGACAGTGAGAGGTCGGATTTAGTTTGCTTGTCGTTTTCACCAGAGTTGTAATCTATCGGGCCTAACCTAGAACGTGCCCGGGCCGTACCTCTACCATCAACGATCTTGACGACAGCGCCAATCCCTCCCGTCTGCTATTTTCAAAGAGTATGTATGTACATACTTCAGTCTGGCTCGCAATCTACCCGCATTCCAAACATCCAGTCCTGCCAGTGGCTTGCACATACAAGTCTTCCATCCTAGGTGCCGTGATGGTGAGTCATCACTTCATGATCGAAACCTGAGGGGCAATCATCACACGTCTACCCCTGCGCGCTGGCTTTTCTTGCGTGGCCCAGAATGCCGATCAAGTCACTGCGGAGTATATTCCAGAGGTATTGAACTCTTTTGGGATGCTATAGAATGGTGACTGACCTTCAAGTTTAACCAGGATCGGTATTACCTCCTCGCTGCGCTCTCAAATTTTCTACCACTTGGGTCTGTGCTAAGCACCCTCCTTGCTTTTTGGTTCGTACCAAATTACTCTTGTTCGACAGAGTTAGTATCATGTCACCGGCACTTGACGGAACCTTGTTGTTCGAGGGATGCTAATATGGGATGGCAATATCTGTTTTTCACGATCGGTTCGATCACCCTCGGGGTTTTCATTATTCGGTTCTTCATCTTTCCCTTTTATGAATCTCCCAAATTCCTCCTATCAAAGGGGAATGACCAGGGTGCGGTTGAGGTCGTCCAGAAGATCGCCGCATTTAACAAGCGGCCCTGTAACCTCACCGTGGAATCACTCTACGAACAATGCAATGAGACTCCGATGGCAGAAGAAACGGGTTTTTCTAAGAGGGCGGTCAGCGAGTTCTCCCGATTGAAACTGTTGTTCGGGAGCAGGAGGATGACACGGGTCACGATCCTCGTTTGGATCACCTGGATATTTAACTGGTGGGGTAAGATTTTCATTGCTCATCACTGTCTTCGTTTGACGGTGGAGTGCACAGGACTCAGCATCGCCGCCACATACATGCCAACAATCTTGCAAAGGAAGAACAGCGCGATTCACGTTAGTCTAGAACAAACCTACGTCGACTACGTGATCGTCTACACCCCCGGACTTGTTGCTGCCATTCTATCCGTCCTCCTAGTCCGTGCACCTATGGTCGGGCGAAAATGGACGCTCGTTTTCGCGTCTATGGTCTCGGGAATAGCACTTTTCCTGTACAGTCTCGTGAACTCAGAGGCAAGCCACGTCGGCTTCAACATGCTGCAGTATTTCTGTCAGATCGTTTTCGATGCAGCGGTGGGCAACTTTCACTTTCTTTTGTCACTTGATTGCTGAAAGGTATAATCATCGCAGCTCATCGGATGGACTCCTGAGGCGTTTCCCGCCGCAGTGAGGGGAACTGCGACTGGGTTAGCCTCGTTCTTTGGGAGCCTTTTTGCAATTACTGGCCCACAGATAGCTGCAGTGCTGTTCAGCAACACGAACGGGAGCAATGCGGTATTGTATTTAGCCGGCAGTGGTCTCTTTGTGTGTACGCTTGCGCTGTTGTGCGTCCCAATCAAGGACATGGTCGCACCACGATAAACTGCAAACGCGTACTGGTAGAATCAGATTACATAGATGTTTCTATTCAGTATCCAAGAATTCTGTACCTGGTCGTGTTATTGGAGAATAGTTGACGACGTTGCACTGGTCCCAATCGTCGTTTGAGCGGGCCACTAGGCTAGACTCACTGGTGGCCGCGAGTGCGACGCCCCTGTCACAGTTGCGTGGGAATAGGGAACGATGAACCACGACGACGACCTTGAAAGGTAGAGTGAGCATTAAACTTCATTGTACAAACTATTGTGACTGAAATATGTTTCAGGGCAATCACTTTGAGCTTGATGGAGGCGCAGACAAGCACTAGTGGCACAAAGCCCCAAAACAAAGTCCCGGAAGATGTTTTAGATGATCAAGAACAACAATTTCAGAAAGATCTCCAGCGCGCTATCGAGGCTTCCAAAGTCGAGTTTCAAGGACAGCATACTGTCGTCCCGGCATCGAAGACGCAAACTAGTCAAGGTGGCACGTCGACGCATTCAACGATCTGTTTATCTGAGCGTGCACAGCTGGAGAAAGAGAGGTTAGCGAGGCTCAAGCGTCTCCATTGCGAAGGTGACGATCACGATAATACCCCGGGCCAGTCACAACAGCCACCTGTTAAGCGCCAGCATGTCTCATCCGTTAGACCAACTGATCGAAGAGCAAACCAGCTGCAGTCTACACCTTCCATCTCGGTTACCTCATCAAGCTCCAGCATTAACAGAACGTTTGACTCAAAGACTACTGTGGTACAGGCAGTTCCTGTTATCAACCAACTTTTTTGGGATGGTGAACTCCGACCGACTGCAAATAAGCATTCACTACCAAGAGAAGATGGCAAGGCGACTTTCAGACTATCCGAAGTAATAGGTCCTGTGCGTATTCAATGTCGCTGTTTAGCGCAATAATCTTCATTTTGCTGTTAAGAAAGCCGACATTTCATTTGCCATCTTTCCTCGTATTCGACGTCTGTCTCATGGATCTATGAGTTTTTTGATCCGCGCACACCTGCCATCCTCGTCGCTCAGCCTGACTCATCTGGACGAGCCGCTATCAAAAACGTTCTTCCCAACTGGATTATGACCGTCCCATTCCTAAGATATGGACGAGGTTGTCAACATATGAAAGTGTGTGTTACGATTGTTCCGTCTCCATGTACTCAGTACTTTCAAATTGTTGTCTTCAGTTTATGCTGGTGGGCTGTTCCGCTTCCGCTCGCCAGGGCATTTACGATTTCTTTTTCCACAAGATCTTTTACAAAACCGGTCGTCTCCGGGTAGTGATATCCACTGCAAATCTGATAGACTATGATTGGCGTGATATCGAGAATGTCGGTTGTTCTCCCTTTTAGGGCTCATGCTCTGCGCCAACGAAATTCTACAGGCTGTTTGGCTTCAAGATGTTCCCCCACGTTCAAAACCTATACCCCACGAACGGAAAGTAGTGGATGACTTCCCCTCCATCATGCAGAAGATCTTGCACGCAGTAAACGTGCATCCAGCAATTGCGAATATGTTAGCTAATGATGTATGTGCATTCACTATTTCTCACCCTGCTCTGTTCTAAGTCTGTATTGAGCATCCCAAGCTCCCGCTTCAAACTATTGAAGATCTTCGATCTAAATGGGATTTCTCCAAGGTTTCAGTCAAACTCATCTCCTCCATCGCAGGAAAACACGAAGGATGGCCTGCGGTCATCCAGACGGGTCACACTCGCTTAATGAAAGCCGTCCGAGATCTTGGCTTACGGACTGGGAAAGGAAAGGCTGCGAGAGATTTGGTCCTCGAGTGTCAGGTAGGGCCTTTATCAGGATACGGTGTTCGGTGATGGCTGATTGGGTGGAGAACAGGGCTCAAGTATTGGAACATATTCCACGCAATGGCTCAACGAGTTTCACTGGTCTGCACGTGGCGAATCCGCGGAGGATTGGCTTGACGAACCCAAAAGTCGCCGATCTAAACTTCCTTGGCCACCCGTAAAGATCATTTTCCCAAGCCTCAAAACGGTCAGAGCCAGCGTTTTGGGCGAACCTGTCAGTGTCACACAGGTTTTTATAGTCCCTAGTTTGAACTTTACTGCTGAGCAGGGGGGAGGAACAATGTTTTGTCGAACGAGTCAATGGGAAGCTACAAAATTCCCTAGGGATCTGTTTCATGATTCGAATAGTGCAGGTGGACGCGTCTTGATGCATACCAAGGTTCGATCTAGTTGCAATAACTTCCAACGTCATTCCAATATCCTGTAGATGATTGTCGCCCTCCGTCGTACCTCTCCGTTCGCAACCTCGTCGAAGACTGATTCCAAAGCTAAATCCACGCATTCAAGCAGCTCAGATAAGGGCAAATCCAAGGTCATCGTGATTTCTGATAGTGAAACCGAGTCGGAAAGCGACGCACCAGAGAACAATCTAGGAGCACAGAAGGAACCTATAGGGTGGGCATATGTCGGTTCGCACAACTTCACGCCTTCTGCCTGGGGAACGCTGTCCAGTTCTGGGTTCAATCCTACATTGAATGTAAGTTTGGCACTGCCCTACGATAGCCTATCATCTTGGCTGACACTAGTCTTGTTTCCTTACTGTTACGATAGGTTGTCAACTACGAGCTCGGGATAATCTTCCCACTCTACGGAGAGGAGGATGTGAAACGAGTGTCATGCTTCAAACGCCCTCCGAAGAAATATGTGCTTGGCGAGGACAGACCATGGGTGAGTCGGCAATTTGGTTGCCCTTTATCCGCCTCCGCCTAACACCTCCACCAGATACAAGGCGAGTCACCAGTATTTGATAGTTAGATGATTTTACACAAATATACGAGTCAATAATAAGCTTTGTGGATCCACGAGTACACTTGTTCGAGTCTGGTAGACATGTTTAATGATTGTTGAATAAGCTGTGCTGGTAGTAAGTGTAGCTGGCGGAGAATCTCCGGCGTCTATTGTACCGTGTCAGCTGATACGCAGAACCAGAGAACGCAGCTCGGTCCAGGTTTTGAAGCTTGAAGCTTCAAGACTTCCATTACTCATACTCGATCATGATTATGATGGCCGCTGTCAGTTATAAAGAATCATCCAAATGGGTACGTACGGAATTTATGAGTCGAATTCCAAATGAGTTATAGCTGCCCTGTTATGGTTCCGGGGCTTATTCGGCTTCCCGAATCTACCAGAAACAAGTCCGTGCATGTTACGAGACTGGGACACCGGGTACTGTTTAGTGGAATACATTGATTACGACAACCTGGGGGTATATAGTCTCGACTACGTATACACTGCAGGACAGAGGAGGATGTGTTGCCTCAAAGCGCTCCCCATGTATACTCTCCCACAACCACCACACTTCTCTAAAAGTCCAATTTCCTCGTACGGCAGGATCCCCTGTCCCATAGAAAGTCTCTGCAGGATATCCTGCTCGATCCCTGACAGCTTTTTGGGGTCAATGCGACGCAGCGCCTGGGCAGCGCCTACTCGATGTCTGGCTTGCTCCGCACGCTGTGCTGGGGACCCTTGCACAGTGTGTGCGTCGCGAGAGGTAGCTTTTGACCTGTCCGACCCAGGGACAAGGACTGCTGCCACCCGTACATTACATTGTCAGTGTGATGTAGCTACAAAGGATTTCAACATTACCACTGGACTGCCGGTGTGAGTGACGATTGTGAATTGGTCCTATGCCCGACAGTGCACGTCTGGCGCGGACGTAGAGTAGTGGTTTGGCACGAGGGCCGAACTCCGAGAAGGCTGGAAAAGGCAAGTTGGCAGCAGACACAGAGGAAACAGATCGTGCTCGGGGGATGGAAAACAGCCCAGCAGCATCGGGGATGGCATGGTCCAACACGGCGGCCACAGGTTGATGGGTAGGTTGGCCCGTGTAAAACGAAGAAGCAGGGGTGGTGATACTAGTCATTGCGGAAAGGAGAAGTGGCTGATGGGATTGGGAGCAACGTCGTGAGCAACGAGAGACAGAGGCTTTATAGAAAGGCTCACCCTTGATTGCGGAGGCAGCAATATGCCCCGTATTGCACAATGAAGGTTGTCGTGTAGGAGTGCCGTCAGCGATGGAATATGATGCTACCAGAGGAGATCGGCGACCTCTGTTGATAATTGGCGAGTCGGGAGTTGGGTCCATTGCCCTCAATTGAGCCGAAGATGGGCCGCCATGTGTGTGTTGTGACGAGAAAACGGAATTACTATAGCAGAAACATATATATCTGGCCCGGTTCAAAAACTCATAATTACTTCATGATGAGAAGGCCCAGACCTCCTACCGTATGATGAAGGCCACTGTTGTGGAGCGCCACCCGCGATGAACTTGCTAGGCCATAGCGTACGGTTCGTTGTTCTGCTAGGTGATTGGTGGCTTCCGCTGATGAAAAAAGTGATCGGTATTGGATAAAGCATATTGGAACTGACCTTACAGTCATTTTGTTCAGAGTCGGCGAGTCGGGAGCTGGGTCCGTTGCCCTCAATTGAGCCAAAGATAGCCTTAGTAGGTCGTTCAATGTGTCTCCATGACGAGAAAACACAATTACTAGCAGAAAAAAGACATATCAAGTAGTCTGGCCCAGTTCAAGGTCTCAAGCTTACCTCATGATGAGAGAGTCCCGACAGCAATATGTTCAAAAAGCCGTGAATCTAGACACGACTGAGTGGTTGAGGTGCAATGGGCGCGGGATCCAAGACGGAACTACCAAATTAGGCTACAATATTCTAGCATAGTCGTCGACCTTGTCTGCAGCTTAGCAAGTACGTTCACCACTGAACGGCCGACACATAAAACCACCTCACAATGATACCTGTTGCACCACCGTGCCTCCTTTTTCCCGCTATCCACTATGTCGGGCATGGAACAAACAGCCGCATTACTCGAAATTCAACAACTTATTCTTCGTTCTGGCTTGTCGCCTGATCAACTCGGCGCACTCTCCCCAATTGCCCCATCTGAGTCGTCACCCTCACCCACTATTTCTCTATTGCCGGGATCATCTTCTCCGGGCTCCCAACACCCCGCGTTCGTTGCATCCACCTATGTCCCACCACCTGCTCGCCATTTCACCCCCTCTGAAGTCAAGCAAGGACGTCACCGTGCCAATCGCAAGACCTCAGCGGATGCGATCGTCGAGCACCCAAAGGGTGCAATTGTTGAATATCCCCAGACTGGGGAGTTTGACAAACAGATCGTCGCCCACGTCTTCCATGTTGACCCGGTCGCATTCCATCACCCAAAGTCCTCGTTTCAGTATTCCCTCGGGGATGGGCACGGAGGCCTTGAATCAGTCAAGTGCTTTATGCTTCGTGACTCAAATAACCACCCTGTTCAATGCGAAGTCTTGAAGACCTCGTGTAAGTATTGTTTCCGTTGTCTCAAGTTTCGCTCACTGATTAGTACTAGGTAAAGGTCTTAAGATATGTACTGCACGGCGGTATGAGGACCACCATCACCATTTTACGGATCGTACCACGGTGACGTCGTCACACAGGATGCTTTCAGCGGGTGAACAGACTCCCGAGCGGGAGGTCTTTTTGAAGACACTTGGGTTTTTCTGTGCTCTACAAGAGCATTGTTGTCCGTACATCGAGGCTGGCAATGTAGATGGCGATGATCTCGGCAGTGATACAGAAATTCATGCCCTTCCTGCAACCCAATTTGCCGACAATGCTGATCTCGTCATCAACTCTGGCGCATCGCACCTGAGCCGACGCTCCAATGCAAGACGCTGCCATGGGCGACTTATATACAAAACGGATGAGTTCAATCAGTCATTCATATGGTATGTTCTCTATTCCTCTGTGACTCTATCGATCTGATTGTCGTGTTAACTGAAGTTGCTCATTACGCTCGCATGATCGTCCTCGACATCTTCTACTTTATTCCGTGCAAGAATATGACACCAAGTACCTTCAAGCATTACTGGAGGATAACTGGGACGTCGTCAACAAGCATGAGTGTGATGCGAGATCAAAAGGATACGGGCCACTGATGCCTTGCGACTATGTCGCTAGTCCATCTACGCAGACTCAACTGTGTCGTAAGTCAATTCCTATTATTATTGTTTTCACTCTCACTTTGTTCACAGCTCACTGGCATCGCCTTGCCAACAATAGATTAAAGCGAGGGACACTTCGCAAGTGGGCACATGGTTGTGCCGCCAGATACCATGTTTATGTCCCGCATGATCTTCATGCATGTCCACAGATCCTTATTCTCTGTCAAAGCCCGCATTCGCACCCTCCTCCAGCTCCTGTAAAGACTCCGCCGCCACTCAAAGACCTTTTTAATGAGCTTCTGTTGCTCATGAAATGGAAACTTGCTGATGCTACTCCACGACGTATCTTTCTTGACACGGCTTTTGTTGAAGGTTTACAACGAACACTTGGGTGGGATCGTGTCGCCGTAGGCCGTGAGGCGACACTTACCGACCTTCATCCTTCGTTGGCAAATCTTGACCATGTACGCCGCCTTATCAACACACTGCGGACACAACAGTATCCATGTGGAACTGGCTTTGAAGGTATATGATTCGTTTGTTCAAGTGGCATCTCTGATGTGTTGTGTACTAGGTGCACAGCTTCTAGTTGAAGAACAGACTCGACTCCCACTTGACCAACGCTACGTGCGCTGCGTCGAGGTTCATAAGATTGGCCGTGAATCTTACCTGAAGCTGATTATCTGCATGACGACACGGATGTCATCACATCTTCTGGCTGCGAAACGACTATCCATTGATACGTCATTCAAGCGAGCCCAGGGATGGCAAGAGTTTGAAATCGAGTCATGGGACATTAACCATCAGCGCTGTAAGTTTTCATATCATTTTTCCTAGTCGATTTACACGCTCACATCTAACTTGCTAAGCCGTTGTTTGTGCACGCGCATTTATCAACTCGCAGACTGCCAATGCCCACCTTATTTTTTTTCGCCGAATTTTTGAGATTGCCATGGGTGACACTGGGGTACCAGTTATGTTCCGGCATATTCATGGCTCAGGTATCGAGTCGGTAGTTGCAGACAGTCACAAAGGACAGGCGCTAGGCAGGTGTATTTTATTTTGATATATTTTCTCGATGGCTGACATGGTCCCACATAGGTCTGGGAATGTTTTGTGTTGAGATCTCCTGCGACATTGATCAAACATGTATTTATGAACCTCACCGCCAGATCTCGCAGCTCAAGCCTTATGATCACTTACAGCGGTTCTATCGACTCTGTGTTGCTCATTTCCAACGAAATCTTCACATGCTTAAACCTATCATACCTTTCGATGCATACAAGGCAATGCGAAGTCTTGCGTCATCAGAGCCCCATCCAGATATCAAAGCAACATTGTCTTTTATTCGTAATAGTCATCCAAAGGCAGCAGGTAAGTCATTTTAATGCCAGGCATACCATGGCTACTAACATGTCGAAGCTTGGCTTAAGGACAAGGTTGACAGCACTCCATTTGCGCTTCCAGGCCTTTACCAGCCTGCGTCATTCATCCCGCTTGCAATTTGGAAGGCCTGCCCATCAACAACGAATGGGAACGAACAAGCCCA
The DNA here is from genome assembly GCA_018397855.1 of Boletus reticuloceps. Classification (NCBI taxonomy): domain Eukaryota; kingdom Fungi; phylum Basidiomycota; class Agaricomycetes; order Boletales; family Boletaceae; genus Boletus; species Boletus reticuloceps. Next base: position 1,006,738 of record JAGFBS010000019.1, read on the forward strand.
TCGAAATGCCTATCGTGAAGGGATCAACCTGACACTTCTCGCTGGTATTATGAAGGGATCAAAGTACGATCAAACAGCAATGGTTAGCATTGATGTACATAGTGCCTTTGGCATCAACACTCGTGATGCTGAAGCCACACATGCATTCCGGGCTGCACGTGCTGTCAGCCGAAAAGGTAGTTCATGATTGGTTTCTTCACTCATCACAACTATTCTGATGCTTGTCCACACAGTTGCTGTGCACAAAAAATATATATCTTCGACAAAAGACATACTAGATGGAGAGTTCTCTGAGCCCAACTACAAGTCTATTACTTTTGAGTCTTATGGGTCAATTCATGTCCCACCGACGAGCTCACAGCTCAGCACAATGAATTCACTGATGTGGGCACTAGTCCCCAATGCACGGATCGTTGACTATATGCCACCACCAATGATATTCAATACTAACATCATGAAGCCTATGGCACACCCAATGGACTCCAACATTCCACTGTCGTCGTACAGTAGCCTCGCAGGAGCACTTGATTTAAACCCTAGTACATCAGATCAATCATTAGCCACAAATTAGTTGACCTTACTTACTATTAGCACGAGCTCAAAGCTGAGGGTAGAGCCACATCCATAGGGCGAGGTGACAATAAAGTAGTAATACGATATCAAGGATTAAGTCCAGCTCCAGCTGGTTATTATCTGGCATGGTGATAGATTCAGCACGTCTGTCGTAATGTCAAGACAATGAGACGGACAGCTGCCGGGAAAAGGAAAGAACACGCAAATGAGCAGCACTGCTTATAACAGGAACAGTATTTTTTTCGCTTACAGAGTGTCAGAGGGCCAGTAACGTAAAGCCTGCACGGACTCTACCCGCTACCATTCGGCAAGTGAATAATTAGCCGAACCATAACAGGGCACACATCACTCATTCCAAATGAACTTATGACGTTAACATGCCAGCACCTTCTGAATCGCTTGTGGACTGGTTGGCTCGATTCTTGATATTGAACCTCAACCCGAACCACTGTAAGCATCCGAAACTTCACGCGATGACACGTCGAGGCCCTTAATGACTCGACTTTCGCCAGCGCGATCGATTTCCCGCAACTAAAAACATCGCGCGGTGGCGGTAGCGATACTAGCAGCTTACTAGCCTGCCTCGCGTGAACTACCTCGGCCTCTGGATCCAGTTTCCTGCAGGACACACGCGTCGTGCTCACATCCAACGATGGTTGAGACGGTGTTGACGTGCTCCTTATGCTCATTCATTCCCCACTTTCTGTCTCAAAATTGGACGTTGGATCTATGTTGCGACCTCATACAACTTGCAAATTTTCTACTCAAGCACATTCCCTTCCTGCGCATCGCTGGCATAATCGTTGGGCTAATCCTGTTCATCAATGCAAGAGCTCTGCCTCTGGTCTGGCACAGTAAGGCTACTGTTATAGTGATTGCAGAAACACACTAACCGTGTCCGCAGTCAGTGTACTTTTACCGTTTGGAATCGTGCGATGCAAATACCAGATTCTATCTCTCTGCCATACACTCTTGTTGCGACCTTCCGCTACTCGACACAAAGCCGTCGTTGCCCAGCTCGAGTCCTGTTGCCCCGTTGGCGCCAATCCATTCGAGTTCACCGCTACAACTAGATCGTGGGCGAGTGAGTCTTATTCGTGGAAGGCGCCTCGCATAGTGTTCTCGTCAATGTCACTCAAAGCTTAAAAGGTCCCGACGAAACGGATTGGTTCGGACACGTCAATAATTCTACTTATGCCAAGGTATGTTGCACAAGTACGTCTTGAGTGCAACATGGGTCTGACAAAGCACTCAGGCGCGTGACGCTGCCCTTGCAACATTTGGGCTCGCGGCGTGGCCGACGTTTGTGAATGCTGGTGGGTGGGTTACTTTGGCCTGTGAGCTGTTCACTATTTTGTGTGCGTCTTGAGGTGACCAATACGCTGGATCTTTAGCAACGCACTATCATTTTCTTCAAGAGATCCCACGCTTTGCGGGGTACGAGATGAATCTCTCGATCGGGGCCTGGGATCACAAATGGGTCAGTGATTAGCATTTAGCTTTCAACTCATGGCGGTCCTCATCGCCATTAAAGTTATATCTCGTGTGCCGGTTCACATCGCTTGTGCCGAAACAGCGCGAGGACCCCGCGTCTGGCAAATCGAAAGGCTCTGCTACCCTCGACCAGCTGACAACAATCAAAGAGTCAGAATCGGGTCGTTCCAGTGACGATGACACCACTGGCACCCACCCCCGTTCTCTTCCCAAGGACAAGTCAGACGGGACGACTTTACACTGTTTCACCGTATCTCGCTTGTGTTTTAAAATGGGACGTATCACCATTCCACCTGCCATCGTGATGGCTTGCGAGGGGTTCTCCAAACCCCCAGAGACGGGTTCCTATTCGCACAGGTCGCCTCCCCCGCACTGGGTTCACCCCCACGCATTGCGACATGCGTCAGGCAGTTTGGACGTTTATCGGCGGTTTCTTGCAGGCGGTTGGAGGGATGTTGCAGAAGAGGATCGATGGTGGGTCGAGCCTTTGAGCGGTCCTACTGAGGAACGACGGCGCACCAACTTGACAAAGTTGGAGGTCATCAATCGCGGGATGGTCGGCTGCCTGGACATTCGGTAATATATATTTTTCACTGTAGCATGTCGGAGCAATGATTGGGCCGTCGTATCACAGAGGCTCCCTTGTCAGAAAACCCATGCTCCAAATACTGAGCGTATATCAAGATATCTTACACGACGCATGACCAACATGAATGTAACGTCAATACACTCCAGGTATTAAACAGAATCTCACTCGACTGGCCCAACGAATCCATTCATCTCCAAACATCTCTCTCAGCAGCTCGTCTTCATCCTTGATCCTGAACATGAGACAAATACACACAGTCCCCATCGACCACGTCCAAATGGACACGACGAATACACCCCATAGAGTCGCGAGCATGCCAGACTCTCTCAGCCACGAGTCGGCGCTTCCCTGCGCCATAGCGATGCCCACTACACACATCATGACACCTGTATAGCTAGGGTGGCGAACGAACGCGTACGGGCCATGTGTGATCAAACGATGGCCCGGCTGGACAGTACACGTGAACGTGAACATGTGGCCGAGCGTTCCGTAGCACACGACACGTATCAAGCAACCCGCCACAGTGAGCGCGGTCCCGACCCAATAGCCGAGAGAGACGCTGCTGCAACCCAGTTGGCTATTGGAGTTGGAAAAGACATGTAGTGCTTCCGAGAACGTCAACCCCCAGTATATGATCTGCCAAAGATCGTTTTGTAAACTGCAGTAGCACTGATCGAAGTGTGAAATCGTCCGACACATACCTTGACCACGCTCTTACAATAGAGTAGCACACGCATGATGACCTCTGCGATGGAGATTTCGCTAGGTATCGCGTCGTATAAAAAGTCACCTTTACTGGGAGATGTTGCAGAAATATGAAATGCGATTGCCATCAGAAGAGACAGCGACAACTTCAAGAAACACATCCTTGGGTTGCGTCGATTGGGGTGGGAGGTTTATTCGTCAACTTGGTTTGTTCTAATCATAACTGACTGCTGAGTGGGAACTTTGTCCTAGAAATGACTATATAAACCAATCAGGCCGCCTTGCCGACAGAACACTGGTATCTCCCGGGATGTACGTATATCAGGGAAGTTCTGAACTCTGAACCGAAGTACGTTGGACCTCCTCATGCTTAGGGGACAACATTTGATGACCTAAATTCGTTGATGTGCACTACGCGAAGCCGTTCGCTTGGTGGAACCAGCTTCTCCTCCGAGATATGAGGGACCCCTCCACGGAGAATACCCACACGCTTCATGGCGAGTAACTACGGGAAATCAGCGGGATAAACATATGCGAGAAAGGACCATGTACTGACGTTATGAGCGGCACTGCTATGGTCGTGTATACCTCCAAAGAATGCAGACGTCGCATCCCGGCCGACGTGTTTAAGCAACAGATGGCGTCCGCCTGGATGGACCTCCAAAAAGTCTTCTATGTCATGGATAAACCCGGTGATACAGACCACTGCCCGAGATTCTGCCTGGGATTGATCTTCGTCGTCGTAAGTTCGTGTCCCCTATAGAAGGAACGTGTGATTACTTACAGCTTGCCCAGCTAAGCACCGGTAGGGAACTACCTGGGTGGGGCCAGGTCAAAGCATCCTGTTTTTCACGGAGTCGCTTGAGTTCCATCGTAATCTCGCCCTTAAGAATCTCGTTTTCGGAGAATATCTGTAGCCTTGTAAGAGGCCTATATCTTTAGAGTGTTTGCATATCTCACTTTTAAATGACTAGCAAGCCCGACCTTATGGCACAGCCAGATCAACCACTTGGTGGGGTCATACTGGTACCACTTTATCCCGTTACGATAATCCATAGGAAATTGGTGATGGAAATTATGGTAGCCTTCTCCGAGAGTTAAGAGGGCGGTCAACAGGTGATCTCTCGGTGAGTGCCTATCATCGTAAGGCGTGTCTCCAATCCAATGTGCCACTGAATTGACACAGGATGCAGTCTAAATTGACGAAGATTAGCCTTGTCCGTTAAAGTAGCTGGAATCTAACCTGATGTACGAAGAAGAGCCTGAGTAACGCCGAGTAGACAAAGCCACCTTGCCAGTCTCCCCAACCTAACCCCGCCACCGCAGTTGGGAAGATTACCGCAGACAACAGAACTAGCCAAGGATAGTAATGCAATTGCCACATCACAACTGGATTGTTCAGGAGATCGCTAATGTCGACCCTTCCATGCTTGCATCGTGGTTTGAAGATAACCCAGCCAATGTGCGTCCAAAATAATCCACGTTTTGCGTTGTAAGGATCGAGGTCGGTGTCCGTATACCTATGGTGTGCGCGGTGAAGTCGTGCCCACCAGATGATAGGTCCCATGGCGGCGGCGGTAGACAGGAATGCAAGGACAACCTCGAGCGTGCACTTGGCATTGTACGACCGATGCGCCCAGAGCCGATGGTAACCCGCCGTTATACCTGTGGTACGTCAATGGTAAATATCCAGGCATCTCAGATTTGACCCCAGCAGCACATTCACTTACCCATGCCAGACATGAGATAAAAAACTACAGACCATATCGCTGTTTCTCGTCGGAGAGGAGTAAAACACGCGTACAGGGTGGCAAGTGGCGGTATGATCATGATCAGTGAGAAACGACCCCACTGGGCTTCTTTCCACCAATTTGACCAGGTCACGGATGGGCGCACTCTCTCGTTGCGAAGGACATACGAAACGTAGCTTTCCAACCCATTGCTCTCCCATGACTCGTTACAGAGAACAGGGACGCTGGGTGGTTCAGACATGATGCCTGATACTTGGGGGTAAGTTGTTGGCCCATCATTTGATTCAAGTCGGGTTGACAATGCAAGCTTCGGGAGTTACGCTAGCGGTGCATATTAGGACATACGCAAACTGCGGTTCTCGGAGAAGGCTGAACTGCTCACGCGACAACTTGATGGTTCATTCTACGCGACCCTATAAATGGAACACTTCCGACTGATCACGGTTTACGAGATTTAATTGAACCCAGAGGCGCTTGGTCGGCTGAGACTGTCACTAGTATCCAAGGCATTCCATTGATTCCATTGGAGGCACGGTCAAGGGTGAGTACAGTTTTCATTCCACCCTTACGGTGGGCGAGAAGGATCAGGTTACGTTTTCGACTTTTCGATTTTGACATCGACTTTTGCATTACGACTCGGCGCTGAGGAACTAACAAGGGTCAAGGTATTGTACCTTGCTACCCTGTGTACCTTATGCCTCGTATATTACGTAATCCTCCCGAACCTTATTTTGCTCTCTCATCTCATAGATTCTCCAGTAGAGACCGTGTAATTACTACGTGTATTTACTAATAGGAAAGGCATGAACTACAAACAGAGATCGTGCTTATGATTGAACCGCCATCTTGTCCAAAACCAGTAGATATTGCCGAACAGAGTCGTCTGGGAGGAGTCCTCTCAGGCTGGCGTTGTCGCGTGTGTGCGTGGTGAGGGTGAGCGCACAAGTCTGCATGCGCACGTGAAAGCGGGGGCCGAAGGATGGGCACTCGAACTCGTGTTCAGGCCCTCTTTTACTAGTACGTCCTGCGAGCACGGACCATGCGATAAAAGTAGGAAGGACAGGAAGGGCCGCGTCAGGGTGAAAAGGTCCGAATTGTCCTGACAGCTGGTCGCTGGTCGAGTGCTAACCATATTACTATGAGTGAAGGTGCTCAACTCGCAGTACATTTCTGAAGGCGGAGGTTAGGCTAGGACAGCGATCAGGTTAGAATCCGAGCTTACGCATATTGCTGAGCTCTGAGTTGTTGGAGCATGTTGACAATATCTAGAGCACCGGCAATGTGTCAGCGTTCATCGCGGTCTCGACTCTTTTCCAATTTGCATATCGGGATGATGCCGTCGGAGGAACACAGGTTTCATTAACTAGATGGACACAAGTCCTTCTGGATTGCTACAATGTAGCAACCACTCGAGACGGCATGATTATGTCTGAGGGACTACATGAGCACATAACTAAATGCTCGCTACATATGTAGTGGACCTTGAAGGCCACTGTCGCGTACTGTACATCATCATCAGTGCCCGAATGCATACCATCCATGGAGAGTACTTACATTGCACTTACAATACACCAGATCGCCATAAATCGGCACGCGCAACAGATATCACCGTACCACGTGCAAGTGGGTGGGCAAACAGCTTTAGTGTGCGCGCATGTGCTTGCCTCACGTGAGGGTAGGGGAGAGGCAAACGAGTGAAATTGCTCGTTGCGTCATATGAGGGTGTCAGTGCGAGCAGCGACAGTGTGATGTTGTGAGTGTATCAGGCATACAGTTTCAAATGCACAAGACGGGCGGTGGAGTGACGAGTCACGGTGGAGTTCGGGTGCGGCACTGAGTGGTAACGAGCACTTGAGTGGTTGGGGCGGGTGAATGGTAGCAGCAGTGTGCCGTGTGAGTGGGGTAAGCAAAGCGAGCGTGACACTACTGTGACAAACAACAATACTCACCAATATCTGGCCGTGGAAAAGGTAGCAAGGTATGCCAATGGAAACGTACTTGGATCAAGTCGCTCGTCTCACCACAAGACAGAGGGCGGTTCCAAGCATCACCGCAAGATTCTCTGTGATAATATTCAAGGTGAGTGGTCAGACTCGAAGAGTTGCAGTTGTGTTGACACGGCACCAGGTATCACGAAGCCCGCCATTCGTCGTCTTGCACGCCATGGAGGTGTGAAGCGTATTTCTGGTTTAATCGGCCCACTCTGACAATTTGCGACCACACTTGTCACCACCCCGCAGATTTTTTTCATCCGCATCGCAGTGCCTTGCATGGAACCAAGTTCTATTCCGACTTTCGCCGCCCTCATCCTGTTACAGCAACTCAAGGCAGTTTTCTGACCGCTCGGGGATAAGGCACGGGTACAAGAAACCCGCAGCCTTATCTGTGCTTGCTCACTCGACCCTCACCCTCATTCACGCTGACTTTGTCATAGGCCACACACCCAACACAGACAGTATGCCCCTGCTGTTGCGCCCACCTTGATACGCTCACACCATCGCACCATCGCATCGCCACCCCCAACATACGAGCACTCTCGCTTGTTCACGCGAGGCACTCGTTGGCCCTGCCTTACCCTCACCGTGCACACCTACGACAACGCCGGCGAGCGCGTGACAATACGCTCACACCATCCACCGTCGCACTGCCACCCCCACCTTCATGCAAGCACACTCGCTTGCATGTTCTCTCGCCCATCCACTCGCACGCGCACTGACTCGCCCCACCGCTCCTGCCGCTTCTACACATGCAGACTTGTGCGCTCACCCTCACCGCGCACACCCACGACAATGCCGGCGAGCGCACAACAATACGATCACACCGTCACACCATCGCACTGCCACCCACACCCTCATGCGAGCACTCTCGCTTGTTCACGCGAGCGCGCACTCAGCTTGTACGTTCTCTCGCCTACCCACTCGCACGCGCACTGACTTCGCCCCACGGCCCCCGCTTTCACGTGCGCATGCAGACTTGTGCGCTCACCCTCACCGCGCACACACGCGACAACGCCAGCCTGAGCGGACTCCTCCCAGACGACTCTGTTTGGCAATATCTACTGGTTTTGGACAAGATGGCAGTTTGATCATAAGCACCACAATCTCTGTTTGTAGTTCATGCCTTTCCTATTAGTAAATACACGTAGTAATTACACGGTCTCTACTGGAGAATCTATGAGATGAGAGAGCAAAATAAGGTTCGGGAGGATTACGTAATATACGAGGCATAAGGTACACAGGGTAGCAAGGTACAATACCTTGACCCTTGTTAGTTCCTCAGCGCCGAGTCGTAATGCAAAAGTCGATGTCAAAATCGAAAAGTCGAAAACGTAACCTGATCCTTCTCGCCCACCGTAACCCTATATCCTTTATGACGTTAATTACTTAAGTGACATGACGGTAAATGTGTGCTCTTTGACATGAGCGTCTTCACCACTCAACATCCGAACTGTGCTGTAAATGCTCTTTACCTTCGGAGTTCCTTTTTCGTTACCCGTCCCGCCCTCCGATTGGTACCAAATGGAAAATTCCCAAGCGAATGACTTTGACAAGCGTGCGCAGATAATATTATTATAAAGTGAGTTTAACAATGGAACCCTTGCTTTCGTCACTGCTTCTTCGGTCCTACTTGGGTTCCGCTTCACCAAATCGCGCCGATGCCGGCAAGGGTAGACCAATGATGATGTTAATTTCTACTAAGTGTCTATTTCATGCCACGTCCCTGAAATTATCATTTAAGTTCTTCACGAGTTTAGCAAACAAACCCGGAGACTCCCCTCTCGTTTACAGTGTCTACGATGGCGGCCAGCTCGAATGAGCCCGCGTTCATAGAAGATCCCAACAACATACCTGCTGAAGCCGTGCCTGACAACTTCGTGTCGTACACCCTCAAGCTTCAAGAAGCGCTCCCACCAGTTACATGGAAAAACTGGTACAGAGAACTGCACTGGTTGCATGTCTTCATCTTATTCGTTCCACCGACACTTGGTACCATTGGTACTTGGTATACACCCCTGCGGCTGAAGACTGGGATCTGGTTTGTAGTTTACTCTCTCCTCACCGGCTTTGGTACGCTGCTTTCATCGGTATGGAAACCTAGCCCTAACACAGAACCCGCAAGGTTTAACTGCTGGCTACCACCGCCTATGGGCCCATCGCACCTACAAGGCAACTAGGGCGTTGGAGTACACTCTTGCTATTCTCGGTGCCGGCGTTGTCGAGGGCTCCATCGCGTGGTGGGCTCGGGGGCACCGTGCCCACCATCGATATACCGACACGGACCTCGATCCCTACGACGCCCGTAAAGGCCTATTTTACTCTCATATTGGGTGGATGATCTTCAAGCCTAGGCGAAACCCAGGCCCGGCAGATGTCAGCGACTTGCGATCGAACCCGGTAGTCAAATGGCAGCACAGATACTACCTCCTCCTCGCCTTCATCATGGCGATCGTCGTGCCCACCACTGTCGCTGGGTATGGATGGGGAGATTGGCAAGGCGGGTTTGTCTGGTCGGGTTTGCTTCGTCTCGTATTCGTACAGCATGTCAGTATCCTCTTCTCAGACATCTCCGAGACTAATTTGGATGGTTGATCAGTCTACTTTTTGTGTCAATTCGCTGTGCCACTGGCTCGGAGACAAACCTTACGATAACAAACTTACACCGAAAGATTGTGTGCTTACGGCAGTCATCACAATGGGTGAAGGCTACCACAACTTCCACCATCAATTTCCGATGGATTATCGCAATGGGTACAAGCGATATCAGTACGATCCGACCAAATGGTTTCTGTGGTCGTGCGAAAAGCTCGGTTTCGCGACGCATCTCAAGGTGAGTTATGCTTATTTGTCTTGCAAAACAGCATTTACATGTACATTCACAGAGGTTTTCGGACAACGAAGTCGAGAAAGCCGAGTTGACTGTCCAACTCAAGTACCTTCACCAGAAACAGGAGGCGCTTGCATGGCCGACTGAGAAATCTGATTTACCAGTCCTCACCTGGGAAGACTGTAAGAGTTGCACTGAACCTTTTGTACCACTCCTAATCGTTTACTTCCCAGACCAACGTCAAGCGGAGTCTCGCACGCTGATCTGCATCGCAGGATACATCCACGACGTCAGCGATTTCATTGACAAGCATCCTGGTGGCCCATATCTGCTCAAGAAGAACATAGGCAAAGATGCCACGGCTGCCTTCTTTGGTGGTTTGTACGACCACGGCAACGCTGCGCACAACGTATGTCTCCTATTAAGCTATCGTTGCGCTGCTTTTCCTGACTGCCATTCTCCCCATAGTTGCTTGCCATGCAGAGGGTCGGTATCTTACTCGGAGGCGCACCCCATGGCTTGGAGGAGAAGTTTGTTCCTGCCAGTCAGCATTTGCGTGTCTCCCGCTACAACGAATACTCCACTTAGGATGGGTCAAGTTGTGTGTCACTGCGATCACCACAGTCTCCGTCTTTCGCTGACTCTTCCCGGCTCGATTCGTATTTTAAGTCACGTCGTGCCGTTTACTAAACTTAATTTCACTATACCCATTTAACGCTTTTAACACAATTGGTGAGCTCTGATTGGTTGGTCGGTGCATAAATAAGGAAATTACCTCATGTTACCTGACACTATACCCAAAAAAAAAAAGGTGACTGATGTGCCTATGTAGTTTCTTTATATTTATGTCAAGTTTGATTTGTATGCAATCAGTTCGAGCTCTGATTGTCGACGTCTACGATCAGAATATATATACTGTTTATCTCCGTGTAAGTATCACTACACCCGTCGGGTATCGATGAATTCATACATGTCATATGCGATAGTAACTTCTGAGACTTCCAGGCAAAACGAAGAACCGACGGGTTTTGACTTGATGACCATCAAATCGAGCTTTCAATACCTAATCATATAGACAAAAGCAGAACATAGCTATCAAAAGTTGACAGAAGGATGATGCATTTTCTTTCAATGAAATTCTTTGTACCTTGAGAACGTCACAAAAACAATGAAGCCATTGATTGCATAAGTAAATTCCCAGACCCCCTATTCGGTTCGGCCGTCCGCAGTGTAGGGAAACTCTTGGCGGATAAGACATTCAGCTTCTGCTGATCTAGGTTTGATTGAACATTGGAACGGTGCCAGATGTCTGGAAAACGTGAGGCGAGCGTCAGCGAACATGTCACAGAACGTGAAATGACTGTCCAGTACGAACACGATCGTCTCTCCCACGATATTGTGCTCGGGCGTGATTTCCACGCCGTTTTCGACACATTTCGTGATATCGAACACGGCGAGCGATTGAGCGCACATGAGCCAGACAGACGAATGTCCAAGGAAATAGCCTAAGCGCCGAGTCACATTGATTTTACGCACACAACAGAGTACTAGTGCCGCTTACCTGGGCATTTCCTATGCAGCCGCAATTGCGGGATCAACTTGTCGCTCGGTCCAAGATGGTACAATTAGTTCTTACCGACGTCCAAAGCCGAAGCACGCATTTCCGGGATGAGGTTCGGGTTTATCTCCCAAGAATCGCTCGGGTTTGAACTCCAAGGGATCCGAATATGTTCTTTCATCGCGGAGTATACCCCTGGGACAATATGGTGCCAGTGAAAGCAATATTTATGGCCTTTGACTTACCAGATGTTGACGAAAACGTAAGAACCAGCAGGAATCAAATACCCGTTGTACTCGTCATCGACTCTCGTGCATCTTATGGCTACAAAAAATCGGATTAAGGCGAGGCGTGGTTGAGTGCGCAAAAACCAACTTGTTGGAGCAGGAGTGTACCAGCGTAAAAGCTCTGTAAACAAAGCTTCCATGTACGGCAAAGACTGGCGGTCAGCGAACGTTGGCAATCGACCAGTTCCCACAACCGAGTCCAGTTCTTGCTGCGCTTTCCTCACGACACGTGGAGAGAGGGTCATGGCGAGGTAGAAAGCATACGAAACAGAATTAGCCTGAAGGAGGTATCTATAAATGAGCATGAACACGAGACAAATGTCCTCACGGTATCAGCACCACCTGTGGTTAGGTTGTTCAACAACGCTGCCCAGATGACTGGTAAATTGATGAAGTCATACCTTGGTACATTGTTGCCGTGGCCCATTTAACGCTGTCTTCAAGCTCTTCCGTAAGGTCAGGCCGACTCATTATACGAGACGATAGTGAGGGTAGTGCGGTGCCAGCGGCCTCAAGAAATTTCAGTGTGGTTCAACATAGCTGATGAGGAAATTCACCAATTGAGACTTGACATAATTGTGAGGAATTTCCACGAGGTCCCGTAGAACAACCGCGTACTTCTTTGCCTTTCTCCTGAATCCAGCACCGGGAAGCCACGACGGAATGTACTTCACTGCGAAGGTATCAGCGTCTTCAGTATCCTGAGACGAGCTAGCACCTTACTGGGAGGAACGAAATCGACATAGTATAAACCAGGTGCGGTTGCCATCGACAACTGTGAGTTTGCCACATGGGCCAAGTCGACAAGAGGGTCATCTCCTGCCTGAGTGACATAGCCATGTGAGAGGCGTAGGATTATGGAAGTGAAGTATCTAAACAACCTCGTCGGCGAAAACATTAGGTGATATGCATATATAAGACTGACTTGCGGATATGGGCTTGATTCCTCTCCGAATCTTCAAGTACGCATTGAAGATACCGACGGGCTTCAAACTCGATCATCCTATGGAGCTTTGCTACAGAGGCATAACTCCCAATGTCTTGCGCGATCCACTTTCGATGAGCACGAAACCAGTCATTATAGTTGGAAAGGAGCATGATCTTGCCCCATCCTGAGAGTTCACCGCACATGAGTGACCGAGGGCGGTCAGAGTAATTGGTACTTCGTTTCTCGAGCAAATCTTCGGCAATTTTGGCAGAGCCAATGACGATGATATTGTAACCGAAGAGCGACCCAGAAGCAATGTCACCTATCCAACGAGTATTTAGAGACAGCGGACTAATAATCATGGCTCAACCCACCATACTGTTGGTTGAATCTGAGCATCTTTAACCATACTTTGTCGCTGGGGATCTCGAAGATGCATCGAAGACCTGATATGCCTGGCGGCAAACGGCGTGCTCGGTACCATGCGTAAAGTTCATGGAAGCAGAATATACAGAGGGCGAGCGAGGCGGCGAATACGACGAGTAGAGGTGCAACGATTTGAAGGTCCACAGTTCTAAGAGAAGTTACAAAGCTTTGCAACTCGCAGTTAATCATGGTGAAGTAGTCACAACTCCTTGAGTCAGTTCGTCAATCATTCCCTTTCTACTTATCTGGTCTTGGGTGCTCGGAGACTAAAGGACCGATGCCAATAGCACGCGCACATGCCATGGCTGTGTTTTTGAAATTGTCTATAGTGACATCTTCGCTCCATACGTACGGTGGGAGTCATGCTATGTACTTACCAAGTTGGATTCTCGGTGACCTTGCCGCACACTTCGAAAATCGGACTCCGAGATCTGTCAAAATCATCGAAGTTGGTTGACCGCGTGACTCAAAATTGTCCAGGGCAGCGGGGAAACCGCGGATCACTGAATGCGCCACTGCAATTGATGGCTTCAGGTTCGAGGGTCGGCAACGTCAAGCCGGAAGGTGAACTGACTCGGGAAATGTGCCAAAGAGAAGATGCAGAAGCCTCAATTGATCAGGTAAGTCTCTTTTTCCTGCTCCGCTCGGACTGCCTACCAAGCACGCCAGCTTCCGGTACTTGAACGTGCTGGTCGTTGATGCATGTATCCTGCCATAATCATGCTGAACCTGAGCTACCAACATTCAAGGCAGGTCTCCGATTACCCCCAAGGTCGTGTATGACATTTGACAAGATACTGAGGTGAGCCGGCGCTTAGAGAATTACTGTTGTCAATGAGATATGCCGCAGTGCCATTACCTCAACATCGATTCTCGAGATCGTTAGCGATACAACGTCTTATCCCCAAATGAGGCTTATTTGAAAACATGTCCTAAAAATGGGCACTCGTTTGTTATATCTCGTCACTCATTTATCTGGTCAAAGAGACGAAGTTTTTCGAGGTTCCCACATTTTCGGAACGGGTCACATAATCAAAAACAATTCACGTCATGCGAGTTCCAAGAACTCTTTACTCGGCTGCGCGGCGTCCTGAATCGACGGAGTATACAAGTAGTTGGCGTGAATCGATGCCAACTTTGACAAGCCGTCACAATTCACCATGCCCTACCTCGCTGACTTCGTCCTTTCCTTTGTAGCTGCTGATCGTATCCCGGCACACCTTGTCTCCTATATACCAGACAAGACCCCATTCTCAACATGGCCTGCGGTCATCAGTATGACTGTGACCTATTTGGTGGTCGTATTCGGGACCTGTGAAACGATGAGGGACAAGTCACCTTTGAAGTTGACCACCTTATTCCGAGCACATAATCTCATACTGAGTGTCGGGAGCCTCGTCCTGATGGCACTCATTGGTGAAGAAGTATTTTCCAATTGGCTGAAACCCGAAATAGGGACGTACGGCTCGCTGTGTGCGACTGAGGCCTATACCAACGTGAGTAATCTACCATCCATACCTGATCGCCTGCAACTCGACTGAATATGCGCCGCTCTTTTAAGAGACTGGAGTTCTACCTGATGTTAAACTATTACTTCAAGTACTACGAGCTCCTCGACACAGTCTTCTTAGCTCTGAAGAAGAAACCTCTTTGTGGGTGTGTTACTTTTGCAGTGCTGGCTCATCGCTAATCATTCGATTGAAAAGCCTTTTTGCACGTATATCATCATGCTGCTACCATGGTTCTGGCATTCGTCCAACTGAATGGCCGAGCCACAGTAGTACGTATTATATATCATGCACCTTGATACGCGAACCCATAGACTATATCTTCTAGTGCTGGGTTGCGGCATTCCTTAACCTCGGCGTTCACGTGTTAATGTGTGAGTAGCAGAGTTTAACCTTTGTGGTATTCACCTGATGCTCACAGGCGTCTCGCAGATTATTATTACTATGCCGCAGCCGGCGGTGCTAAACTATGGGTAAGGATTGTTTACTCGACGACGACGACACATGGTTCATGTTCAATGCGGCTCAGTGGAAGAAATACCTCACGACGATGCAGATCGCCCAATTTCTGGTTATTCTAGCATCCGCAGCCTTTGCAAGTGAGTGTTCAATTATCCTTGCCTCTGGTCTTTCTGACGTAGGGGTGCATTGCATTAGGTTATCAGTATGCTGCGTATAACTGGTTCCCTATGTATCTCCCTCACATGGGGGGCTGTTCCGGTACGCCGACAGCGGGCATCGTCGGGGCTGGGATCATCTCCAGTTATTTACTATTGTTCATCGAGTTTTTCCTTGAAACGTATCTACGGAAAGCTGGATCGCATGGCTCGGTGACATGGTTGCGGTTGGCGGTACAAAAACACATCAAACCAAGCACCGCTGCGCCGGAGAGCCTGCTTTTCCGTATGGAAAAGGGTAAGTTGTAACTTGATTATGTTGTTGGTCAGAGCAACTGACTATGAATCATGAAGTACACGGCAAGGAATGTCACTCGAGCGGGTAATCCCATGCGCCGACCAGCGATCACTCGCCGCGAGAAAATATTGAAGGAAGAACGCACTCGATTCAAATTTTATACCCTGTTGGTCATCGCTACGTTTCGATAGTAATTATATCTTCCTTAAGACAACGATTCTTTGGATTGTCCTTGTATTACTGGTTCAAACATATTACTGGTTCAAACCGATATATACATTGCTGCTCCCTTGTGCTCCACGACCCGTCAGCTGTCTAGCCATCCACTCCGTGGAATCATCCACCCTAAATCATGAGTTCCTCCTTGACAAGACATTCTGTCGCCGCTGATCTGGGCTTTATCGAACATTTGAAGGGTGCCGGGTGGCTATGCAGAAGAGACATCAGCGACAAGGTGTACCATGTCAAACAACACAACACGGGAACACTGACATGATTGTCCCTCCCACTTGATGAAACTCTGGCGTGACCTCGACCCCGTTCTCGTCATGCTTTGAGATGTCAAACACGGCCAGAGATTGGACACACATGAGCCAGACGGTCGAGTATGCGAGGAAAAGACCTGTTTGTATAGATGTAGAGCGTGAGGGTTCGGTGCAGTGTCTGTGACTCACCTGGGCATCGACTGGGCGGCGATTAGATGGTAAATACCGAGTTCTTGATGACAGAATTGCTACTTACCGTCGTCCAAGACCAAAGCATACATTCGAGGGATGAGGTTCTGGATCATTTCCAAGAAAACGTTCAGGCCTGAACTCCAAAGGGTCCTTATACGTTCTCTCGTCGCGAAGTATGGCCCTGAACAAAAAAACAACGTGTCCATGGCATGTCGCCCGAGTGCTGTCGACTTACCAGATGTTAACCATGACATAAGAGCCTGCAGGGATCAGATATCCGTCGTACTCGTCGTCGGCTGTCGCACGCCTCAAAGCTACAAAATTTCCGTTTAGTCGACGCCTTTGGGTTCAGGGATCGAGCTTACTCAACGGAGTCGGAGTATGCCACCGCAAAAGCTCTGTAAACAATGCTTCTACGTACGGAAGAGACGGTCGGTCTGCGAACGTTGGCAATCGACTAGTTCCCACAACCGAGTCTAGTTCTTGCTGTGCTTTCTTCATCACATCTGGATAGAGCGTCATAGCGAGGTAAAAAGCATAGGTGACAGACGTGGACTGGACAAAATCATTTGCGATCAGCATACTGAGTAGGATTAGACGTACCGTATCCGCACCCCCTATAGGTTTGGTAGTGTTGTCATGAGACTCAGGTCACTGATATTGCTTGTGTGCCTACCTCGATACAGCGTCAACGCAGTCCACTTGATGTTGTCCACCAAGTCTTCCGTCAGGTCTGGTATACTCAGTAGGCGAGAAGAAAGCGACGGTAAAGCTGTACCAGTAGTCTCATAACCTGGATCAGCGAGCGTCAAGGGAAGAAGACAACGGAGCTCACTAGCTGGGACATTACATAATTGTGAGGGATTTCTAACAGGTCATGCACGACAGTAGTATATTCCTTGGCTCTCTTCTTGAAACCCGCACCAGGAAACCATGATGGGATGTACTTCACTGTAGAGGCTGAGGATCCTTGAGGTGCTGGAAATATCATTATGTAACTTACAAAAACGAAGGAAATCGACAAAGTGGCCGCCCGCCATTGTTGCCATTGATAACTGTGAGTTTGCTACTTCGGCCAAATCGACTAGAGGATCATGGCCCTCCTGAGTGATATATCCATGGGAAAGGCGTAAAGAAATAGAAGTGAAATTCCTACACAACACCATGAGTTACGCGGAGAAAAGGATTTTTCTCGAATATACGTACTTGCGGAGGTGTCCACGGATCCTGTCCGGTTCCACGAGTACCGACCGTAGTGTGCGTCGAGTTTCACCCTCAATCATTCTATGCAACTTTGCTACAGTGGCGTGACTGCCAATATCGTGGGCGATCCACTTTCGTTGAGAACGAAACCAATCGGTGTAGTCACAGAGCACCATCATTTTGCCCCATCCAGACAGTTCTCCGCCCATAATCGACCGAGGGCGATGAGAATAGTTGGTGCCATGTTTCTCGAAGAGATCAACAGCAATCTTGGCGGAACCAACGAGGATGATATTGTATCCGAATAAGTACCCGGATGCGATGTCACCTACCCAAAAAACGATCAACGATGGCAAACATCTTAATCATAACTCGGCAAACCTTTTTTTTGGTTAAACTCGAGCATCTTCACCCAGGGTTTCTCTTTTGGGATCTCGTGGAGGCACCGAAAACCAGAAATGCCTGGTGGCAAACGGCGGGCTCTGTACCTCGCATAAAGTTCATAAAGACAGATCAAGAAGACGACGAGCTTTACTACCGTCCCCAAACCCATGATGCTGGCAAAGAGTAGGCCTTGAGGGGGACAGCTAGGAAGGGAAGAGTTCCATCATTGTAGTTGAACTTCGGGCTTTAAAGCTTGATCTCAGGGTGCACTGTCTGGTAATACTTACGGCGGAGGAGCTAGTCCAAATCTGCGAGAATCAAATTAAAGTAACGTTACCATTTATTTGCCATTTATCCATTACTCTCCTTCGCTTCAGAATCAGCCAATGCAGCTTCTCATGGAATTATGAATTGGGTAATTGTAATTCGTGCAGTTATGGATTAGGAGCTGGCTCAACTCCATCTTACCATGGCATTTTCACTATCATCTGTTGTTCTGTCCACATATGTCCAAGCCTCTCAATCACACTAGCCTGAGTGCCTGGTTTTCCAACTGCTCCGAAATACATATAGTCCATCAGAGATACCCACGAAGGTGACCAAACATGTCGGTCAACAGACTCAACGCCTGGCAACAACCAGACCCGAAGACGACGAGGACGAAAAGGATCGAGCAATTTGGCACACTCTGATGCTTTTCAGGTACTGTGTCCTCGGGACGAAGTGACCTGGAACTACAACATGAGTGTGACTGCTTGCCCCCAGGGCAATGGCAGCGCCGCTTTAGTTATGAATGGGGTGAGCGATTGACTTGGATTCACTCAGAACGCTAGCGTTCCGCAGGTTGAAGTGGACACCTCCATGTCGAGCCACTGCTCAATGCGCTGGAACCATTCTGAGGCCAACCTTGTATGCCGAGCCATCTTCTATGCTCAATACCATCGAAGATTTTTTTCAGCGTGGACAAAGGTATGTTGTATTCTCGTCGTGTCAGTCAGAGCGACCCACAATGAATCACGATCCGACTAGTACGCGGTGAGGAATGTTACTCGAGTAGTATCGTGGCGTGCAAGTGTCTACTAGCTACCTACCACTCGTCGCGAGACAGTGTTGAAGGAGGATGCATTCAACTTAGATTCCATGTTGATTTCATCCTTGTTGTTCCACCGCGATGCTCCCGAGTTAAATAGCAGTTGTAAATCAATAGCAATCAGATAAAGTATACAATGCCCCTCTCGAGTTCCTACCCGACTCGCTACTCCGTGGAATCAACCACCCTAGATCACGAGTTCCTCATTGACAAGACGTTTGGCCGCCGCCGATCTAGGCTTTATTGCGCATTTGAAAGGTGCCGGGTGGCTGGAGAACGCAAAAGAGATATCAGTGATAAGCTGTACGACGTCGAACAACACAACACGAGAACACTGACATAACCAACCCTCCCACTTGGTTAAACTCTGGCGTGACCTCGACCCCGTTCTCGACATGCTTTGAGATGTCAAACACGGCCATCGATTCGACACACATGAGCCAGACGGTCGAGTATGCGAGGAAAAGACCTGTTTGTATAGATGTAGAGCGTGAGGGTTCGGTGCGGTGTTTGTGACTCACCTGGGCATCGACTGGGCGGCGATTAGATGGTAAATACCGAGCTCTTGATGACAGAATTGCTACTTACCGCCGTCCAAGACCAAAGCATACATTCGAGGGATGAGGTTCTGGATCATTTCCAAGAAAACGTTCAGGCCTGAACTCCAAAGGGTCCTTATACGTCCTCTCGTCGCGAAGTATGGCCCTGAATACAATAAATCACCTTGTCTGTAGCGTGTCGCCCGAGCGCTGTCGACCTACCAGATATTAACTACGACATAAGAGCCTGCGGGGATCAGATATCCGTCGTACTCGTCGTCGGCTGTCGCACGCCTCAAAGCTACAGAATTTCCGTTTAGTCGACGCCTTTGGGTTCAGGGATCGAACTTACTCAACGGACCCGGAGTGTGCCACCGCAAAAGCTCTGTAAACAATGCTTCTACGTACGGAAGAGAAGGTCGGTCTGCGAACGTTGGCAATCGACTAGTTCCCACAACCGAGTCTAGTTCTTGCTGTGCTTTCTTCATCACATCTGGATAGAGCGTCATAGCGAGGTAGAGAGCATAGGTAACAGACGTAGACTGAAAAAAAAAACGTTTGTGATGGCACATTGTAGTAGGCTTCGATCCGTACCGTATCTGCCCCCCCTATAGGTTCGATGGTGTTACCATGAAACTCGGGTTACTGATATTGCTTGTGTACCTACCTCGATACATCGTCAAAGCAGTCCACTTGATGTTATCCACCAGGTCTTCCGTCAGGCCGGGCACGCTTAGTAGGCGAGAAGAAAGCGATGGTAACGCTGTGTCAGCGGCCTGTAATCTGGCTCAGTGCGCGTCAAGGGAGGATGGAAAGGGGGCTCACTAGCTGCGACATCACATAGTTGTGAGGGATTTCCAGTAGATCATGCAGGACAGCAGCATATTCTTCTGCTGTCTTCTTGAAACCCGCACCAGGAAACCATGATGGAATGTACTTCACTACAGAGGCTTTAGGTACCTTGAGGCAGTGGAAGAGACCACCAGCTTACAGAAATGAAGGAAATCGACAAAGTTGCCTCCCAATACCGTTGCCTTTGATAATTGGGAGTTTGCTACTTCGGCCAAATCGACTAGAGGATCATCGCCCTCCTGAGTGATATATCCGTGGGAGAGGCGTAAAATAACGGAAGTGAAACCCCTACGCGACATCATGGGTTATGCGAGAAAAGCACTTGTCTGAAACGTACGTACTTGCGGATGTGTGCACGGATCCTGTCCGGCTCCACGATCGCCGATCGTAGAGTGCGTCGAGTTTCACCCTCAATCATCCTATGCAACTGTGCCACAGTGGCATGATTGCCGATCTCGTGGGCAAACCACTTTCGCTGAGAACGAAACCAATCGGTGTAGTTAGAGAGCAACATCATTTTGCCCCATCCAGACAGTTCTCCACCCATAATCGACCGAGGGCGGTCAGCGTAATTGGTGCCGCGTTTCTCGAGGAGGTCAGAGGCAATCTTGGCGGAACCAATGACGATGATATTGTATCCAAAAAACGACTCGGATGCAATGTCACCTAATCAACGAATGATCAGTGATGGTGAACAACTTGATCGCCACTCGGCCCACCATATTTTTGTGTCAGCTCGAGCATCTTCACCCAGGGTTTCTCCTTTGGGACCTCGAGGAGGCACCGAAGACCTGAAATGCCTGGTGGCAAACGACGCGCTCGGTACCTTGCATAAAGTTCATAAAGACAGATTGAGAAGACGAGCTTAATCAATGTCCCAAAACCCATGATACTGGCGGCGGGTAGAGCAGCTAAGAGTATGTGGTACGGGGTCTGGAGAGCCTGGTCGCTGTAATAGAACCTTGCGCTTTATACCAGACTTGATGCTGTCCGGCGATATTAGCAGTGCAGGATTCCGTTTCAGAGCCTCGGAACCCCTCAGACTGACTGGGTTGGATCACAGGATTGGCAAAACCTCCCTGAATTACCCCCATTTGGGTTTCTCAGCATCGCGTAGAGGAAGTGTCAGCCAATGAGATTAGTGGTGCACAAGAATACCAGTACATTCAAATATTAAACTTCAAGAATATAATTATGATAGAAAGGTGATAGGAATACAATATATTACGTGTAGTTCTAAATATTAAGTTCAGTCATCACCAACTGGTGGCTTGCGTACCTTTTGTGTCACAACTCGGATCCTAATAGTGATGGCCGCACCCACCAATCCCTGCACTGAAACGCAGCGCCAGCAAGTTGACTCGGTATGATGCAACACTCGACTTCTCTGTCTCGGGTGTTCCAACCATTACAAAACCGCTACCACTCTACAAGTTCATTGAACAACGACTCAAAAAAGCGATCAGTGAGATAATGGACGATGACGATGATCCGCATAACCTCAAAAGAGCGCTGACCGCAGGCCTCGAAAAGCTTCGGAAGCATCTCAAGAAGGTTTTTGATTTTCACTTTCCATTGCTCGGTGCTGGTGAGAATTCCGAGCGGTCTTCAGTGCGAGTTGCACAACAACTTACCTTTACTCCGAGTCTGTAGTCCTCCATCCATCAATTCATCTCACTTATTTCCAAGACTCTAGCAAGTGGGCAAGCAACATTCCTGCACGAGCGGAAATGTTGCTAGAACACCTCTTCGATGAATACTCGGACGACATCAGCACTGGGTCCAACAGTGCACCATCCAACAATGTGGGCACAGCAGTCGAGGAGCCAAAATCTATATTCGATCATGCTATCATGTTCGGGGTAACTACTAACTTTCCCAACACCGGCGAGTCTGCAACTGGTGTCCTCAAGCAGTCGGAGCTAGCTAGCTACTTTGGTGGAGCATACCCATGTAAGAATCGGAATGACCCATCGCAGTGGTGGAAGGCATGTTTCGAGTCTCTGCCCTGAAACTGGACTCTCACTGACCCCCTTGTTTTCTAACCAGACACACGAAGCACAGTTCCCAGTGCTCTCTCGCATAGCACGGGACGTTCTTGCCATTCCGTGTGTGAGCGTCTCAGTCGAACGCCTATTCTCGAGCACCAAGCACACTCTTGGTGACTCGTGCTCCTCTATGACCACCGATACAGCCTCGAAGACAGTTGTAACCAAGGAATGGCTTAGGAAAGGGCTCAGGGATGGTTTGACTTACCTCGACAACATTTCCATTCATCACAACCATTAGATACCATTAGATACCATTACACTTCAGATACATTTCATTACCAGTATGCGATCAATAGATACTACCTCAGCAAGTAAGAATACAATACTATTACAATAAAATTCGCCCCGAAATTTCATGTAATAATATTTGTACAGCCCTAAATGAGATGGCTTGCTCAGTTGCGTTAGGTTAGTCCAGTCGAAGCAGGATTGGAACGAGGAGACACAAGGTTTTTCCGCTGCCTGTTCCGGCCGTAATTATACTGGCATGTCCGTTTAGGATAGTGAGTGAAGCTTTGACTTGGAAAACACGCGGATCGATGGTAAAACGAGTGACGAGGTAGCATTACTAGGTAGTTGCCGCCGATCATTGAACGTGCAAGGCCATCGAGTAGATGCAAGGGGGCCACGAGAACGAATAGTCCATATCAATATTGCGGTCGTGTCGCGTCCAAGTCGTCGATCAATCCGAAATATTATTTTTCCGGAGTGATTTGATTGGATGAATGTCACGTGCCCGCGCAGCCTGCTAGACAGACCGTTTACGAGGCAAGCCGTCGATAGACGGGGTCCCAGACTACTAGAGGCAGTGGCGGGCCACAAGTTCGACCTCGTGGTATCATCCTCTCGTTAGGGCTGGGACAACACAACTTGGACTGGCAGTGGTTTGAGTGACACTTATGAAACACCTATTATCTCCGGCTAAACCCGATGAGCCTTGGCGCATACTAACCGACTACCGTCTACGTTGAACTCCATCGAGCCCGCCTTCAACGACATCGATTCAAACCTCTGTCGCCTTTTCCTTTCTAATTCTTATCTCTCTTTTTCTATTTTATTTCCTTGGCTTTCAAACTTGACTCGACCATGTCTGTATCTGTACCAGCACCAGCTGATAAAGTGCCCGTATCCCCCACTATGGCAGAACCAGCATCAACCACCGCTGCTGCGTACGACGATGAATCTCTCGCTGCCGCTTGCAAACAAGGTCCATATTCACCGATACTCCCTTCCTGTTCTGATCCTAACCCCGGTCATCTTCCAGTCGAATTCTACTTTGCAGACTGCAACCTTCCTTTCGACAAGTACGCTCCAAGACCGCTTTATTCCACGTTTGTCCAAACTGATGTGTCCTTGCTCAAGATTCATGTGGACGTTGCACACTACAAATGCGGACCACTGGGTCCCTATCAAGACAATCTCGTCATTCAAGCGCATGAGAGACCATGCTGCCAAGGGTCACGAATTCATCCTGTGCGCACTGAAAACGAGCACTCAACTCGAGATCGACGAAAAAGGGGACAACGTTCGACGCACGGCCGAGCTACAGAAACCCAAGGATCAGTTCGGGCGAAGTGTGTACGCCGTACGTCCTTTCCTTGGCAATCAATCTCAAACGACTACCGACGGAACTTGTATTTTTGATGGGACAGAAAGGGTTTGGGAAGGAGGAACCGGGTCTCCAACAGGAACTGGAGGCGTTCTTCGAACAATACGGCGGAGTAAATGCCGTGCGGATGCGGCGTGTGGACGGGAAAAAAGAGTTCAAGGTTTGCTCGATCTGCTATTGTGTGTGACATGCGATCTCACTTCCATAGGGTTCCGTCTTCGTGGAGTTTGCTGACATGACTGGTGTGGAAGCTTTCTTGAGCGTGGAACCGAAACCTTCATGGAAAGGTGAAGAGTTGCTGATCATGTCCAAGTGAGTGCCG
The DNA here is from genome assembly GCA_018397855.1 of Boletus reticuloceps. Lineage (NCBI taxonomy): Eukaryota > Fungi > Basidiomycota > Agaricomycetes > Boletales > Boletaceae > Boletus > Boletus reticuloceps. The sequence continues at coordinate 1,031,023 of JAGFBS010000019.1, forward strand.
CCATGTCTCCGCCTACAGCGTCCCATCTTCACTGTTTGGTTGGTAATAGAGGAGCTTATTGCGATATGAAAATCAAGGAGAAGGGTCTTACGGGAAAAACTGCGGAGCTCCGCAAGGACAGCATCTCCTCTAGGAAGGGCTTTAACGCCTTCCGAGAAATGGAGAGCGATTCAAATTCAAAATCGAGTGGCAAATCCAGGGAGAAACCAGAGGTTTTCCTCGAATTCATGGGTGAAAAGATACGCGTGTACGATGACAATGAAGAAGGAGTCGGCTGTGTCAAGACAGAGGACGTCCCGTTCGTCAGAGGCGCCACTCTGAAATTCACGGGGTGCGGTGGGGATGCAAACTTTACGGAGATGAAGGCACGCGTCTCGATCTCAGCGAGATACGATCTCTCCTTGACATCACTCTCTAGGCTCCTCTTCGTGAACGCTTCGCACGTGTTCCGTATATCCAGTTTTCTAAAGGCGACGATGTCGGGCTTGTCGGATTCGAGAAGGCATTGAAAGAAGACGAGATTGAATATGTCAAGGAGAACCTTAAAACTGTCAATTCGAAAGAGGTCGTCTGGACCGTCCCAGATGGTATGTGTCAAGTCGATCTTCGTTCTCATGCCGTGAGATTAAATTTCGTGCTGTTGACAGAGGAAGAGGAAAAACAATTCCAGATCGACCGCGCCAACTTTGCAGCGAAATCGGCCCTTTCACGGACACAGATGCGGAAAGGCAGTTCGGGGCGAGGTGGTCGAGGCGGTCGTGGTGGCCGCGGAGGTGGACGGCAGGGGGGAGGTGATCGAAAGAAAACCAAGGAGCAAATCAAAGATGCGCCGCAGTCTATCGCGACCAGCGAGTCTCAGACCGGGGGAAAGCGCAAGCGTGATGTTGAACCAGATGGTGGACCTGACGTGGGTGTACGGGGGACAGTTGTGCCAACGATTGCGGCAGCGAAGAAGGTCAGGGCCGACGATCCATAGTTGTGCGTTGCGCGAGGTGGGGATCTAGGGGCAGAAAGAGGAACCGTTTTTCTCCTGTATTTCTAGGTGTTGCGCACCCTCTGAAAGGCGAGTAAATCGATAATCGATACATCGCTACCATGCCGAGAATTGGTTGGAATGGCTAATTCATGGGTTCAAGGATGCACAGAAGGACTCGATGTAGCATGACGACGAATCCAAATTCGAAACCCCGTAAAGCAAGTACAGTACAGTCATTGCATGTATGTTGTTGTGTTGAACTACGCATAAGATCACTGGCTATCTGAACTTTGAATCCTTTTTCCGCCACGACGTTCGACAATCGACGAATACGCGAGCGCTGTACACTATGACTGGAACAATCATACAATGTAGTAGCAAGGCTGACGATCATACCTGGCTGTTCAAAAGAAAGCTCGGTTTACAGTGACAAAGCATGGACGAATCATCGATATCCACGGCTTCAAAATCGGCTTCAAACCCATCGTGTTGACTGCGCCACATAGTATAAGTCTGGGGAAAGCAAATCTGAATGAAGTGAAAAGGGCATTCACCAGATATGGCATCTTAGAGGCAATATATGTCAGACGTCCTTGACTTGCTCCTCCAAGTATTCCCATAGCTTCTTCCCGATCTCAGGGTCCTGCGTATCGGGACGCGGATACCCGATGCGTGCCCATGGAATGAGGTACTATGGAACAACATGACGTCGTCACTATCTAGGACGGGCACCACGTGAAGTCCACGTACCTTGCCATTCAGAGTCTTGCCGTCTGGAATCGTTCCTGCGTATAGCTGTGTGATTGCTCCGTACGACACGTCATAGAGGAAATAATCCTACAAAGCGAAACGTCAAACAAAAATGCCGAGTCACCAATATGCTTGACAGAGGCATACCGCGATCCACTGGAGGAAACCCCCCGAATGCCGCTGCAGGTCGGTTTTGATACCTCCTAGAGTGCACGCGTGAGCAATGATCGCTCAGCATAGCTCGAGCTCAGATGAATGTGCACCTGGGTTCAATGAGGTGGAGACGATCCCTTGGTCTCCGTACCGCCGCGACAGTTCCAAAGCGAAGACGATATTGCCCTGTCAACAGCTTCAGTGATGCAGAACCTAGCGACACAACGAGAGCGAGCTCACGGTCTTACTCTGACCATACAGTTGCCAAGGACCTTCCTTGCTGCGCGCCGGACCATCTTTCATGGTGTCGAACTTGAGACCACCATACCAGTGACCGTTAGATGCGGTGTTGACGATCCTGGCAGTACCATCTGATGACGATTTTGCAGTAGAAAGTAGGGTAGGAAGCACGAATTTGGTAAAGTAGAAATGGCCGAGGACGTTGGTCCCGAATTGAAGGTCATAATCATCATCGGTGAGCATCTCGATCGGTGGAATCATTACACCGCTGATCCGAGATTACGTGTCAGAAAATCGTGAAAACGAACACAGGAACTCAAGCTCACGCGTTGTTGAACAGAACGTTCAGTTGCGTCTCCTTCCTGTTCAAGTGTCAACTTTCCTCAACTACAAAGGGATACAAAGTCTTTACGAATTGAATTCGTCTGCCGCTCTTTTGATGCTCTTGAGGTTAGCGAGGTTCATGACAATGAGGTTGGCGTCTTTTCCGGTGGCGTCCTTAAGTTCTTTGAGGACGGCCTCGCCTTTGGATTGATCACGGGCAGTGATCCAAACTTTGGCGTTCTTGGTGAGCAACACCTAAATGGTTGGTTATACAAGTGTGAAGCATATAGAGAGCGACCCAGAGGTGTTGAGAGACAGCGGTTCAGATCTGGTGGCACTCACTCTGGCAGTCTCCTTTCCGATACCAGCCGTACCACCAGTGACGAGGACGACCTTGCCTGTCATGTCTGGTACGTCTGCAGTTTTGAACGTGGCACGACCGGGAAAGAAATTCTCGTTTATGACGGACCACAAAGCACCCATGTTGTATACAATGCAGCGAGATGGTCAAATTGGAGGGAGTTGGGAGACCAGATATATAGGGCGGGTTACTAAGTGCCAATGTTCACACGGATCGCCTTTGTGTGAGCACGTCGGAAACCTCAAAGATTCCGTGTGAGTTTACCACTGTGACACCTTGAAGCAACCTTTCCCTTGCATTGGTCCTTGAAGTCTGTGCTTCTACAAAGAGCTTGCAGACCTACCTGTCCCAGCGATGATCGGCCGCCAGGTTTATCAGCACTACAACTACATCTGGCATCTCAGGTGAGCAAGTAAGTTGTCTTCCACTTGACTCCTTACCCTTATCCTTCGTGTCTGCTGTTCGATTCGTGGTCATGAACAAAATGTGAAGCGATCCATCACAAGATTCACAACAACACTCACTTTGGATGGCACAGATCCATTAAGCCTTCAATGATCAAACACTGGCAGGATCGACCAGGACCCATCGGATATCTCTGCACCGTCGAAGAAGCGTCATATGGATATGGTCCTGAGTCTCAGACATGTCTGGTGCAAAGCAACTTATTTTCAAATTCCCACTCCATATGAAACTGCGTCGGCGAATCGATTGGCCCGCATGGAAGTTGAGCCAAATTCTTAAGCCATGAAAGCTTGAACCGTTGCCATGGTTCCCCAGTCCCAAAATCTCGCTCAGTTTCTCGGACCAGAACACCAGTCTTGTACTACTGCATAACGATGCAGGGTAAAAGTTCAGAAGCAGATCCTTCCTTCTTTCTGTCGCGCGCAGCGGTCCTTCCCACTTCTGCCTCGCCAACCAGTAAGATCAACGTACTCAATCCACAATCCACTTACTCTCCATTGGCGTGGAAGATATTGGCAGAACCTAGCCTATACTATGTCGACTATTCTGGGATCCTTCGTACTGTGTATCATCAACCTTAGGCGGAAACCATCCTGCCAACGATCTGATTGACGCTGCATGGCCTTTAAGTTCTGAATAGATCACTGAAGTCGAAAAAGCTGCGATGCTTGTTAAACACGATTTAGCTTATAGCGCTACCACGATACTGGGTGTCTTCAGAGAATCACCGTTCACTTCCCCCAAAGGCAGCGTTGGGCTACAGTGCGGAGAAAAAGGTAGTTTTAAACAGCATCAAGAAATACCGCGTGCAGAATCAAGGCCGGGAACGGTGACTTGGGCTTCGAGGGAGGCAGCAAATTACGACGCCAACATTCGAGTCGGTTTTAATGTACACGCACGCCAAATGTTGATTAAGATCACGCGCTTACAAATGTAATGCTTCACAGTAGCCGCTACGCATGCCAATAATGGTTTTGCATGCACAGTGCGCTGTCCTATGTCAAGATAAGTAAAAAGCCAACGCGCGCGGATGACTGATAATGGAAATGGACCGAGGACAAACGCACCTAGGTGCAGTGGTGATGCCCGCAAGGAGAGAGGTGACATCAACTGCATATCGCACACCTCCAATGGCATCACACATGAGTGCAATTACACCAGCCGTCAGGTCGACCTTACCCTATCCAAGGTGGTGAAAGTTAGCCAATGGGTACTTTGCATGAGACGGCGAACCCCCAGTTGCAGAACGAGAATCAGAAAGGCGCAGGTTGACTTTCGGTGCAACTGATCATTGAGGAGGTGGCTTTGGCGAAGGAGCAGGCACGAGTGTTTGCGCCTTTGTGTTGTACACGATAGATCGAAGGCAGGATTGAATTAAGGAAGGTGTACGATGGTTCGTAGCGTTGACGGCGTTGGGAAGCTGTCTCAACTACCATAGGAACTAGCACAATATGTCGGTAGAGATGTCGACGTGGTGGTTGTAGTGCTGGAACCATACTCGTGGGAGCATTAGATGTAGGTGGCTTGAGAAGAGAAGGTAACAATGGTCATTGTTTATGAGGACTACTCAGTCCAAGGACTTCATCGTGATGAAGAGGCCAGCTCCAGCCTTTTTGCTAGTTGTGAAACGGTGACATCGCCCAAGGTTTTAAACGAGTAGGTAGACGATGACCACGGGCTGGATACAGTATATCTGCAAGTTTTCTGAAAAGCCCTCTCATTCAAGTTTTCTTATGCCTACTGAGTATACTCTTCACTCGGCCGAGGTGGTTTTGGCGAGTGCCGGGACTCAGCTGACCCGAACCGACCACCAAATCGAACGGACGCCAGGTGCCTGTGTCTTGGACATCCGACTCACATGCGGAATACCGAGGATATTGCAGCCGACTGTAGAGATGGGGCCTGTGACAGCGGAAATAATACTTACGACTCTGCTAAGCAGCTTACGATCACCGCGTGACCATCAAACCCCAGGCGATCAAGACCGACCAGGACTCAGTTGATAGCAAGGGAATGGTAAAAGCCAGTGACTAGTCGCTGCCCGTGGGAAGATTAAGAACAACCGAGGATATACGCCGTGAGCTATTTCAATCTACTCGCAAACCTCATGGACAGTTCTCAAGGTACAGAGGGGGCGGGAATCAGTGGGGTTGGTTCTAAAGCAAGACGGTCATATGGACGGACTTCTCCCGCTGCCGTCGGCTTGATTTTGGCGGGCCGAGAACTCGATGAACCCATAAACTCGAATGCAGACGTCGCACAGGGATCTTAGCGAATCGACCGACCCGCAACTGAAGGGCAATTGTCTGGGAACAAAAATAATGATACAAATGGGGTTTGTACGTTGTGGACCACCGAATTAAGGCAGCATTATCGCCACGAAGTTACGTCCGTTTAAAATAGATGACATGTCCCGGAATGTTCATGACATACGGACAGTGAATGAATGTAGCCCAATCGACTGAGTCCCACCTTAGTAAATGTTCTGTCCCAGGTTGTTACATACTACCACATGTTAGTACGGTTTTCCATCTAGTATCCATAGGGACCGTGTTTGCATTTTACGGCAACATTCCGGCCCAGACTTCGCGAGTGCTTGCATGCATTTTCAGCGACGTGGAAAGTGACCCGCTGACCATGGCATATGGAGTCACGGGGGGGCATCGCTTGACATCTCGACTCGCAGGCGTCTGGTGAAACTTCGGACTTTTTACCTGGTGTGGGGCGTCGCGCTAAGCGTCATGACTTTGATCCGAATCTCGTCATAAGAACTCCCCCATGATTGCAGTCGCGACCCTTAAATACGACGCTGGCCCTCAGGTGCGCACTTCCACCACCTTGGCCCCCGCTTCCCCCCCATAGCGAGATGGCGAGAAGGTTCCTCAGGCTGTCGTCCCTATTGCTATGCGCGCAATGCATCATTGCGAGTAGCAGCGCATCTTCCTTCCCTTCCTCGTCCGCATCCAAAACTTCCGGGAGCGCGACCTCTTCCACCCCTTCCAGCACCACCAGTCCGGTGACTTCCACTCCTTCCAGCGCTGCGCCAAGTTCGTCTGGTATCTCTACCCCCTCTAGTTCTAGCCCGAGCTCTTCTGCTACGAATTCGACCTCGAGTACTACAACTCAGAGTGGGCAGCTCACTCTCCCAATTTCTTCGTACCCTTTCACTCCATACCCTACACCCACACTTGCCCCAGAACCCCCAGTATTCCCTTCGACTGACCCATTAAACCCTCCTTCGGTCAACCCCGACCCACTTGTTGTACCTGACTTTGCGCCCGCATGGGCAACTGCGTACTCCAAAGCCAAAACCTTGGTTCGTGTCAATTTTTTGGTTTCCCATTCTGAATTGCTTCTCTTACTAATGCCGGTTTATTTTCACTTACGTTATAGATCTCTAACTATACAATCGAGCAAAAGGTCAATATTACCACTGGCGTCGGTTGGATGGGTGGTCTCTGTGTCGGAAATATCCCACAAGTTGTCGACTTCCCTGGTCTCTGTCTTCAGGTAGGTTCATTGACGTTCTCAAATGTCCTTCCTTCACAATCCTGCAATAGGACTCGCCTCTTGGGGTCCGCTTCGCCTCATTAGTCAGCTCATTCCCAGCGGGGGTAACTGCTGCGTCAACGTGGGTGGCTCCGACCACAGTTTCGTCATAGCGGACTTAATGTCTTTTCTGCTGTAGATGGAACCGTGCTTTGATACGCGCACGTGGAGTCGCAATGGGCGAAGAGTTCAAGGCCAAGGGTGTCAATATTGCCCTCGGGCCTGTGATGAACATGGGACGCCTTGCTCAAGGTGGACGCATCTGGGAAGCCTTTGGTGCCGATCCATTCCTTGTTGGAGAAGCCGCGTACGAAACCATTCTTGGCATGCAATCTGCTGGTGTCCAGGCCACTGCCAAGCACTACATTAACAAGTTGAGTTGACATTAGGTTTAGTAACGTGGTCAATTGTTTACTCTGCACACCTGCCAGCGAGCAAGAGTGGATGCGTACCCAAGAAACGTCAAATGTCGATGACCGTACCCAGCATGAAATCTATGTGCACCCATTCCTGCGTTCTGTAATGGCTGGTGTTTCGGCAGTCATGTGTAGCTATAGTCAGTGGCATTTACTTGAATGTGGCCCACGCACTAACCTCCCGTCAGACCTCATCAATTATACCTATGCTTGCAACAACAACAAGACTCTGAACGACATACTCAAGAGGGAGGTTGGTTTCCAGGGCTGTAAGTATATTTCTTTTCCGGAAAGCTTGAATTGAAGTGCTGAGGTTCCGAAAGTTGTCATGTCAGACTGGGCCGCAACCGAGAATACACTGTCAGCTGTTGCGGGTCTTGATGTTTGTGCAGTTTGACAATTTGCTCTAGGATACTCGTTAATGTCCATTTACAGATGACTATGCCCGGAGACATCACTTTTAGCTCTGGCACTTCTTACTTCGGTGGAAACCTGACTGCGTATGTCCAGAATGGCACGATCTCATTGACTCGTCTCGACGACATGGCTACGCGTATTGTCGCCGCATGGTACTACATGCACCAGGACGGAGGATATCCAAATGCGACCATCGACTCCTGGAATGTTAATGACCCTCTCAATCAGGAAGTCAATGCTCAAAGTGACCACTACAAAGTTGTTCAGGAGGTGGCATCTGGTGGCATTGTTTTGCTTAAGAACGAGGGTGTGCTCCCTTTGAACAAACCCAAGAGTCTCGTCTTGGTTGGAAGCGATGCAGCGCCACCTGCATCCGGACCCAACGAGTATTCAGACCAGGGTGGTGTCCCAACCGGCGTCCTTGCTATGGGTTGGGGATCGGGGTACGTATACTTCCTCAGAGAAATCATCCTTGTGTACTCGCTAACTGGATATAAAGAACTGACAGGTTCAGGTATCTCATCTCTGTAAGTCGAGTGTGCGGAAGTTGTATTTTTTTTCTGATGCCGAACCTTTTTGCTGTCAGCCATATGAAGCCATTCAAGAACGCGCCGTGGTTGACCAGACTATTTTGTCGTGGGACTTTGACGACTGGGATCTCGGGACGGCAGCAAGTACGGTCGTTGATCAAGAGGTTGCTATTGTTTTCGTGAACTCCGACTCCGGAGAGGTGCGACATACAATATACTTCACCTGTCCATTGTTGACTCTTGTATAGGGCTACATCACTGTAGATGGGAACGCAGGAGACAGGAAGAATCTGACGGCATGGAACAACGGCGATCAACTCATCCTTGCCGTTGCGGCTCAAAACAACAACACGGTTGTCGTTGTAAACAGCGTTGGACCCCTTATTCTTGAACCTTGGGTTGAGCACCCCAACATCACCGCTGTTAGTGTCGGCGCATGTTCCTTTTCATTGTCTCTGATTTGTTGATCCAGATTGTCTGGGCCGGCCTTGGTGGAAATGAAGCCGGCAATGCAATCGCGAATGTTTTGTACGGAAATTGGAATCCATCGGGGCGCTTGTCATACACGATCGCTAAGAATGCTAGTGATTACTCTGCTCAACTTACCTTAGGTGGTGGCGGGACTGAGATTCTACCCATCAACTACACCGAAGGGTACGTTCCTCAACGCATATACTCGATCACATGGTGTACTTATCGAGCCCTTCAGACTTTTCATCGATTATCGTTGGTTCGACGCTGTAAGTGACTAGACGACAGAGAGTTGACTTTACTTACATGACTTGCTAGCAAAACATCACCCCCCGCTACGAGTTTGGATTCGGCTTGAGTTATACGACCTTCAACTACTCTAACCTTGCAATTACCCCCATTGCTTCCACGGATAACCCAGAAACAGCGCTCATTCAAAATTGGGCTAATGGCGGCGCAACTCCCATCGCTGAGGGTTCATCCACTGCTCTGTGGTAATTTCCCTTCACTCTAGTGGAAAGCGTTCTCTGATCCCCTTGTTTGTCTTTACTACCAGGCTTCACATGCCTGCATTCCAGGTGACATTCGATGTGGCGAACACAGGCTCCTCCTATGGTGGCGAGGTAAGCCCGAATATATGTTTCTCCTGTTTGCATCACATAACGGGCTTCCGCACACTTCTTTAGATCCCGCAACTCTACTTGCACCACCCCACCTCGGCGATGGAGCCCCCGTCGATCTTGAAAGGTTTCACGAACGTTGAGCTCCAACCCGGTCAGACGTGCCAAGCATCAATCACACTTTCGCGCTATGACTTGTCGATCTGGGATGTTGTTCGTCAGGGATGGGCCAAACCGAACGGAACGATCGATTTTTCGGTCGGTGCGAGCAGCAGAGACTTTAGGTTGTCAGGCGCTATTCCTCTTTGAGCACCAAAAGGGAATGAAAACGGACCAACGTCCTGAATACGGCCGCTAATTGAGATCTAGTTGTAAACTCGGACGTTATTGGATCTTTGCTTTTGACATTGTTTCGTATACCCATAATAGTTGCAATTTGAGTTGAAATCAAGTAGGAATACCCGTCTTCGATTCCATTGAAACACTGTTGATGGAGACCAAAAGAGGTTCTGCCTAGGAAGTTTACCATCACGGAAAGCTTCAGCACGTGTCGTCGAAACGTTGTACCCACAACTCATGTATGATCTCTTTAGGGTTCACCGCGATCGTCCGTCTTGTCTCTCTGTATCTAAGTAGTTCTAGAGGTACGCCCACTGGGATATGGCGACTTTCCTTGTGAGCGTTTCAAAGGGGAAGTGAAGTGGTAGGCATGGTCTGGACAATGCTGATCACTCCACTTCCATTCGAACGGAAACCTAACGCATCTTTGCCCAGAAGATCGACGAGTTGCTCGAATCCTGCCAGGATTCACGTTGTCATACTGACGGCGAGTACGTTCAGCTCTCGTCACCGCGCTCCATTCGTTTTCTTGGAAAGGTATAGCTTTCCGATGCACTCTAACCATATGTTGAAAACCGTGACGATTCTTCCTCAACGACGCACCTGGGGTTTCAAGATCCAAGAGAAGTTCTCCATTTCTTGGCCGAGATTACGATGGCAGTAAGAAGTTCAAACTGTTCCAAGTTGTGCCTATCGAGCTAACGAAATGTCATATCCAGACATCCAAGGTAGCTTTGGACACGGCGTGTTGCCATGTCTCGGATCGAGAAATTGCCCCATGATTGGATGGACCGGGACCCAACTTCACGAAGAATTTCGACGATTCACGCGGCACCTCGATGACCGAACCCTCTAGCCACAGCTTTCAAGGAACTAGAATGTCAGGGATGATCACAAGAACATGCCGATGTTGCAAGGCGAGCTCTCACTGAATCAACATGTAGTACGTTTGGCCATGTACGAATGAATATGGCCAGGTTACAAAACACTCGAGACGATGTTTCATTTTAGTCTAGTGACCAGACCTTCCTGATGAGGCAAGTTGTCAACGGCTTGCCTCATTCAATCCCGGGTTACCTGGATACTGGGGGTTAAGTCACCACACAATGATATGTGCATCATGGCACCTGTGATGCATCGCGCGGAAACGGCAACGACAGGCCGAAGGACTCTTGGCTGCGGGGAGCAAGGGTGGCTCCGAAAAAAGAAATGTCGATTTCGTGGATGCGATAGGTATTAAACGTCGAGGGTTTCGACGTATCGAAAAGGGAGAAGTTGATGGTATGAGTGTAATCTGAGGTGATGATCTCCGATCTTCTACGAGCTCGACGTGACCATCTGGTGGCTCCTATATACGGCAGCAATATTTGGGGATAAGGAGGGAGTGGTTAAACTCCGACGGCGAGTCTACACACACGAAATGTGACACATGAATTCAAGATTTGACGACTTACTCAATGATACTCGGGGAGGGGATGAGGCCGGGCGTGTTATTCAGGTCTCCGGGCACGCGAGGCAACCTGAATATGCGGACACAATGGGGGTGCAAGTAGAGGGAAGGGAAGTGGACAGGTCCGTTCTTTATATGTGCGCCTTCCAAAAAAGGGTACTCCAGTTCCAGTGGTTGTTGCCTAGTGCGATTCAACGGCCCTCCGGCACACCTGGACCCGCAAGTCAGCACAAGTACGACTACCCACACTACAAACGACAAGTCAAGGTGTAAGGAGGAGACGAAAGCTGTCCCGGCGGTTGGAACCACTCCGTTAGGGGCTACACATTCGCGGCGTGCGATGAGCCCATGATGACGTGTTCGAGCCAGTTCGGTGTCGGACGGGCCGTTCCGATGCCGGTCTTGATTTCCGACATTTTGGATTTCTGGCAAGCAATGCTAGTGATCACTGAACCTCTGGTTTACACCTGCCAACTCTGCGCAGGTTAAGGCGTTGGATTATGCCAGAATGCGTCTGGAATTTACAGGACTGCGTCGCGAGTATTGTAAGTGATCGGCTGGTAACATGCAAGTAAATGTGCGGTGTACATGGGTACATACAGATAGCAAGAGACCTCGACTCCACATAGAGATTCAAAGGTATAGACAACGGATTTTTCGGAACAACATGGTACATAATATGAGCGACCACGACACAACAAGCAAACATAGCAAGGCAAAGCGTACAAAGCACAGCAATAAGTAACGGAAAGAAGGAAGCAATTGGCAACAAGCAAAGCAATCCCAAAAAGAAGATGAATTTAAACCAGGCCGCTCAGGCTTTGATCGCCCACACGGTCTGGTAGACGCTCACCAAACCGGGGACGCCGCGCATGTCACGAACGTATCCGTCAATCAGTTCGAATATTTCGCGCTCGGAAAGACCGCCTTGGCCCCTCAAAAATGGTTTGAGGCTTTCGGCAAATACGGTCATTGCGTCGAGGTAAGCACGGCCTAAAGCCCTCTGGCGGGAGGACGGGTGCCATTCTCCGATGGGGATGAGATGCTCCTGGATACGACCACCAGTGAACATCCCAGTACGCCTTAGCCAATGCGGGATGTGGCCAGTGATCTCGTGAAGTCTAATACGTTCCAAGAGATCGTTTATGACTTTGAAGAACCGAGTAGCGCCAGGGGCATCCACGGCCGGGTTGCTAGGGTAACCAGGGGCAAACGCAACGTATCGGCCGATTTCACCGGAGAAGAACATGCCGCCAGGTCGTAGAACACGAGCGGCTTCACGTAGCATCGCCGGATAGTTGGCAATCTGTTTCTAGAATGATGAAAAGCAAAGGGATGACACGAACGAATGACATGCCGCCAACGAAACACTACGTGCATGGACAAAGTCCATCACGCCGTCAGCCCACCGAAGGGGCTGCGTAACATCAAGGATCTCGAAATTGGCGTTGGAGTGGGGACGCCTTGTCGAGATCGGAACTACATGTCGATAGTGGATAGAGAGGGACGAGAACCAATAAGGTCGAGGTTGCAGTACGAGCGCAACGTGCTGTGTACGTACCGATGTCTACGCCAGAAAACCTGACGTGTCTGAATTGACTTGCCATATCCATTACCCTATCAGACAAATCGGGCACACACGGATTAGAGAGATCAAGTCCAATCAGATGAAATCACTTACCATCGACCGGTCCCCGTACAGAGGTCGAGGACGCGTTTCTGCCTGCTCGATTCGTGGGCTAACGATTCGGCGACTGGACCAACGAAGTGAGAGCCCAACAGGTCACGCAGAATCTTGTGCTGCAAGTCGAGCCTCTGAATAATAATCAACGAGGGAAGAGAGGTAAAGAAGATGTCGACACACCGCTTGTTCATCAGCATCGACAGGCAAAGGGTATGGCAAGTTACCATGAGAATGGAAGAGCCGGCCACCATGCTCTCTGAAGTGGCCTGGGAATTCGTCTGCTCCGAGTTCAGTCAGAATCGACGAAGTATCGGAGGAACTGTCGTCCTCGTCGTCGTCAAAGCCCATAGAGTTCGGCGTTCCGGGAGAGGGAATCCCATTAATATCCGCTTCATCGTCGTCCTGCAGATTGTGGCGGTTATTCAATTCAATCGCCATGACCAGCTGGGTGGAGGAAGGGAATGTAGAACGGTATGCCTACTGGGTTTGATGCAGATGACAGTGCGTTGGCAAGACAAAAATTGGACGCCGCTGCAACTACTGAGTTTTATACCGATAGTAACTCAGCGAAACAGAGTAGAAGCTGGGCACGAGGTCAAAACAAGCGGCCCTGTTGAATACAGCGTTGAGGATGGGGAACGTGGATATGGGGCGGTAAGATGAGAGTCTTCTCAAGGCAAAATGAGAGAGCCTGGGGGGCAGGCGATGTTGTGCCGGGGAACGGAAAAATGGACGAGTGCTGGAGGAAGCGAATCGCTGAGTGATGAATGAGTCCGCGTGGGTCCGGTAGACTCAGATTCTGGGCGCCACGCGAATGGTAAGAGGCAAACAAGCGGAAGCACCAAACGATGGACAGCAGGGACCCATCCATCAGTGGCTAAAGACGATAAACAGATCTGAATCAGGGAAGGCTCGTGTCGAGTAAAACGAACCAAAAATTTCTGAGCGAAATGGCAGTGGGAAGGAAGGTGTACAGCCTGTTACGTGATCAGGCGGAACCGCCCCAGAAGACTCATTTGGCCTAGACTGTATTTACTCACACATGTCACTTCATGGTCGGACACTGGTCTGGTGGTTTGCGATCGTCAGCCAAGTGGGTCTCTGGCATATTAATGCAAGGCATTGCAGACTCTTGCAGGCGAGCTCACTCGCTGGCATTAATTCCTTTGGCTTGTCAACTAATAAGCTTTGAAACCCTTCAACGGTTTGAAACTGAGTTTACGCGGTACCGCGAAGACCGCCAAGAGCAACAACCGTTGAATCATGATTAGTGAAGTTTGAGTAGATTATATGATTCTCGGGAACGACCTACGATCACCTGCTAACTAACCAGCAGTCCACCGAGATGGCACTTCGGTAAGCGATTCCTACTGTCTCAAGATGGTCTGGTCGGCTGTAGCCGCCGTGTAAGTGGAATGGGTTACTCGGTGATGCTGCAGTTAATAGGCAGATGTGAAACGCGTGGTGGAGTGGAGTCACGTGCCTGCTGTCCCTGGTTTTCACTTTAGATTAGACTTGTCGTTCCCCCTAAACACGTACAAAGCCACAACTCTTCATCAGCGTCGGTCATGGATGATGCGGACGACTTTTTTGCAGAGCGGGATAGGCGAATGGGCATCCCTGACGAGGATGTCGACAAATATATCCAAACGCGTCTTGCGGCCACACGGCAGAACCGGTATGTTACAGGATTCATGAAGTCAGGCTGGTCGTTTCATTTACCGGAGGCAACCGTAGATCAACAGCAAGGCGTGTCGGTGACTCAGAAGACTTCGGAGTTGCGCAACACTCCCCGATAAATTCAGAGAGGCGGTGAGCTTTGTTAGTCGATACGAATCAGCTTGCAGTCGACAGTTGACTTTCAGCAGTCACAAGCTGTCATTGGGGCTCAAGAAAGCCAGTGGGAACAACAGCGCAGAAACAGCGAACTCGGGGATGGAACTGAACCCTGCATCTCTTAGTCCCCTGCGGAAAACTATTGGGGAAAGCACGCCTTCCGCGGCACGTTGCACTAAACGGCGCAAAACAACAGGAGAATATTATACTCCCCAGTCGATGGATTATTTTCTCCGCGCCAGTGTCCCCGAAGGCCCAAATCCAGATCCCGTTGCCTTGAGGACGATGGCACGAAGAAGTGGTGCCTCTGTCGAACGTTTCAGCGTGTCTAGCTCCATGAGTCACATAGCCCCTGGATGTCATCGGGACCCGATAATGCCCTCCTTACAGGCTCAAACGGTGCGAACAGCTGATCAGGCTGTGCCGGTTACAGAAGAAGTTTCCGGATATTCTACCGCAAATACTCCGGATTCGGAAATGAAGGTGGCCCAGACGCAGAAAAGACAAAAACTCAACACTCCACTGGTTTCCACGCCTAACGATCCTTCCGTTATAGAGGTGTTCTCACTCCCACCGGTTCCACCACGCCGCAATGCTGCTGTTTTCAGTTCCACCACACCCGATAATCACAAAACCAATAGTTCTGGATTCCTGGAGAATTCATCAAACTCATTGCTTGCAGATGGGATCCCGAAGGATGAAATAGTTGCAATTTCGATCAGTGTCGGACCTTCATCCTCTAGAATCGCTGATGATTCCCACGAGGCTGGTTGCATTGGAGAAACCCCAGTGTCCAGAACGCCTGCAGGATTTAATACAGCATCAGACGTGAGCAATATCACGAGCCCCGCAACCACACTGTCCGGACAGTCCCGCCGTGCAAGTGGGGTTTCTCACGGGGCGCAGCCTTCCTCGTCCAACACGCTCGCTCCAAATAAACCAAAGACACGTAAGACAGTGAATAGTGATAGGAGGTCTAGGAAAGCGTCTAGCAACGGGAGTAGCAGTAAGCAAGTGAAGGAAAAGCCGAAACTCACTACACCCCTTGAGTATGCTCAGAAACTACAATCGTGCCTCGATCTGCACGTCAAGACGAGCTATCTCAAAGGAAAGCGCATATTTTACGTTGGGGGTGACATGATGTACGCAAGCACTACAACCCGGGGACGCATGGAATACGTGAGTTCTTTCTCTCTCATTGCCACCTCTGTCCAAGATGTTGGGAACGTGATCCCATACTTTGCGGGTGTGGTACGTGGCATCGACGTCACAGATTTGCAAGACTTGCGACGTGAACTTGGGGTCTGGCATCAGAGACGTACTTACGTCTGTCCCGCAGATTGTGAAGCATGGAGGAACGTTGGTTCCAAAATATGACCCGGCCATTGTGACGCACATTGTGACAGATGCAGCCGTTCGCCACACTCTGAAAGCGCTGTCACTTAAATCTCTGTCAGATATACCAGAGAACATCCCCACTGTCACATGGGACTGGGTTGTCTCAGGGTACGGACGGGCGAGCAAGCGGAAATCCAAACTACCGGCGGACAAGGATGCCAAGGGAGAAGAAAACGAAGGAGAAGGGGACCATGGAGATGAGAATGACTTATTCGACTTTGAGTTCATGCATGCAGCGTTTCCAGAACGGATTGATGCCGGCCCCAGCTGGAAGAATAATCGCTGGGTTAAACAGGCCGGGAAAGCAGCTCGTGGTGCGGCGGCAGGGGCGGAGAGTGCACAAGATGACAGTGGTGACATCAGTCACATTTCGTACGTTACACTATACGAAATTGTCTGGGATTCAACGTTAACTTTCATTGCAGTACTTTTTCCCAGGAGGGTAAACCAACTCAAACTGAGGGACGCGGTGTTTCTCTCACCGTGTTACCACCACTCCCGCTTAACCTCAAGTTTGTCGACAGTGGAAAATCCAAAGGTCATGCAACTTCGGAGGCAGGAGAGAAGGCTCCGCAAAATGATCCCCTTTCAGAGTACTATGCACAAGCGAGGGCTGATCGTGAAGCCCAGGTTGGTAGCATCGCTGGTGATACAAATTGTTCGGTTACATCTTTGTGTCCAGTGGAGTCAAGACGCATCGGAGTCAGATGAAGACAACGATTTCGACTACTACCGAGGACCAGCGCCGAGAAGGGTGAGCCAACCGCTCTCTGGGGGAGAAGGGACCTGATATTTTTATTGTTTTACTCTCCTAGGGTTTTGCGTGTGACCTCAAAGGGCACAAACCGAGTGTCTGTGTTAATCAACATATCGTCGACAAGGTAATTTTCGCTGGAATTTACGTACATATTTTCTGACCATTAAGTAGTTGGAAGAATTAAGGGAACTACACAAGGCGAAATCATCTGAGCATGATCGCTGGCGTGCATATAGCTACGGAAAATGTGAGCTTAATACTTCGGTACACTTCTGTTACTCATGACGACTTAGGTATTCCTGCGCTACGAAACTATCCCAAACCGATTAGATCATTCAGCGAAGCGCGCTCCATCCGTGGCGTTGGTGAAAAGACTGCTTTGAAAGTAAGCTATCTCAAGACCTACTGAAGGCGACTTGTTTTTTTGATGGCGGCGGACAGATCATGGAGATCATTAATACGGGGGATCTCGAGCGCATTAAGTACGAGAATACAGAAGATGTCGCAGCCACCAGGATTTTTCAGGGCATTTATGGCGTTGGTGAGTACCCATTGCTTTCCTTAGTATCTGACGACACTCAGCTACATTCAGGTCGTCATACTGCCTTTGCTTGGTTTGCGAGTGGGCTCAGAACTCTCGATGATGTGAGAGCCGGGAAATGCGATTTGAAGCTATCGACGGCACAAGAAATTGGTCTGAAGTTTTATGATGGTGAGCAGTACTATTTTGAAGTCATTTGTCCTTTACATGTCCTCGATGTAGACATCAACTCGAGAATGCCCCGTGAAGAAGCGAGGAGAATTTTTGAAATGATTCAACCAATGGGTACGACATGATTGTCTACTGTTGCTCTCGCTGAAATTATGCCGAAGCGCTCGCCATTGATAGCAATTTGTTCATCGAGATCATGGGAAGTTATAGAAGGCAAGTGTTCGAACTGTCTATGCAAGAGCGATCTTATTTATGTTTCCATGCAGGGGAAAAGCAGATTGTGGAGATATCGACATCTTGATCACGCGACCGACCACAGATGGCAAGACGCACCAAGGTACGCTTTATTGAAACCTTACAACGACTGCTTGGTCCAACCAGTGGCTCGACAGGGGTGCTGCGTACTTTGCTCGAGCGATTGCACGCGGCCGGCATCATGACCGAGGATTTGGCCGTACCTGACGACTTTTCAGACCTCGAGTCGGTATATCGAGGTCTGTGCAAGCTGCCTGAACCTGGTGCGAAACGCCGGAGGATTGACTTCCTCTGCGTACCTTGGGTGAACCGAGGTGCCGCGTTACTTTACTACACGGTAAGTGCTTCCGACTTGTCCACCAATATTTGCGCAATTTAATTTGCTTTTATGTCACATACAGGGTGATGACATCGTAAGTACTTTTATTTTATCGTACACTTCGCAGCACAGGTTTACACCATCTAGTTCAATCGTGCTATCAGGCTGAAGGCGAACAAACACGGGTACTCGCTCAATCAGCGTGGTCTTTACGCCGGTGTCTTGCGTGACCCATACGACAGGCAGAAGAAGGTCTATGAAGGTAGGCATCGGAAGCGATCGCCGCGTTCGTGGACGAGTCTAACTCGTCTTTCTTCCAGGACATATTGTTGCATCAGAGACCGAGGAAGAGATTTTCAACATCCTAGGTTCGTGTGCTCTCTCTTTTTGCTCCCATTGCTTGTATCATGACATGTTTGATCGCTCATCTATGTGTAGGTGTTCCGTGGCAGGAGCCGCACGAACGTGTTAGAGGGTGACAGAAGCAGCTTATCCTGCTCGCTTGTTACAACAGTACATGGCAACGTTTGTAATAACATGGTATCAAGCATATGGGTCCGTATGAACCCTACATTATTGAAGATGGTATCTCATTCGTGTACATAATTTGCACGCACGCGGCCCAATTGCCAAAATATAGGCATCTTGTTGCCTCTATCCAAAGAAAGGACAACTTCAGGGACCCAAAGCAACACTCTCGTACGAGGGTGGGGCCTCCCCAGCCTCGCTCTCCAATCCAGACACGAGCCGCTCGTATCGCGCCAGCGGTGATGGCGGACGCGACGTGTGGAACGTCGAGGATGGGGGGTCCTGCGAATGATGGCCTACGTGGGACGTCCACACGGAGTATGGCTGGGAGTGTGAGTGGTGGTGTTGAGCGTGGGAGTGCATTTCGGCATGGTGTGGGGACCTGCTCCAGTTCGTGTCGCGTGACCAGCTGGGCGGCGATAGTGGAGAGGGATGTAACGTTATTGTCAGCGGGTTCGCATGGCCGCTTATTGGTGCCGGTGATCTCGAATACTCGTGGTCGCTACGCTGTTCATCGACAGGACCGTTTTCGCTCTCGAAAGATGACGCCGAGCTAGGTGTCATGACCTGCCCCAAGGAGCTTCCGACTCGGTGTCCATGCCCTTGTTCCGTGGGTCTCACGACACTCGTAACGCACGGACAAGCGAGGCAACTCTGCAAGTTGTCTTCTGTAATCTGGGAATACTCGGGGAGTGTCTGGTACTCTGGAACGCAACGGCACTGTTCCGGCGGGATGAATAGATAGGTTGAGATTGTGCGCTACACACAAAGAGAAAGCAGAGCTTACGGAAAGGATGGCAATCGGGGCCTGTATCGTGATGTCAACCAATCTTTTCCTCTCTCCTCCTGCATGATCGTTGGTATCTTCATCACCAACCGGTTCCACCCTCAGAACGATTCGCAAGGAATGCTCCACTCTCACACTGGAACTCTTCTGTTTCACAGTAAAGTGCAGTGGTCCACGGTCATCATCGGAAGAGCCGTTACAACCAGGGAGCCCGATAATGGTTGAGAGCGTGTAGGGACCAGGACCTGCTAGAATGGAAGGATCAGTGGTTGGGGGGAGGTATGGCAAGAGGGGCGATCGATGCGGTGAGATAGGCGTTGGAAGGAGTGGAATTGGGGTAGGGTCATGCTTGTGTTTGTGTTTGTTCTTATGTTACTGCTCTTCCTCATTCATCAGATCCATCTCCTCCGCAGTGCATGTATCCCGCACTTCCAGCAACCTCACCTGCATCCTATCGTCGTCTCTGAAGGGCCTCCCCCGTTCATCAACATACTTAATGCGCTGGTCGACGATTATGTCCAATCTCCAGATCTTGATCTTTTCGGTAGGCAACAGAGTTAGATCCAAGGTAGCTGTACCGTATGCTCCTTCGGCTCTCGCTTCCACTCCAGCCTCTACCAGGAATTCAGTGCTCGGAGGGACTCTTCTGCTTGCAGCTGCTTCCAGATGACGCTTAGAACCAAGAAGGAACAAGCGCGAATCCAGTCCAAATGAATAAGAGAGTTTTCCTTGCCATTGGTTTTCGACAATCAGTGGCCCGGGGTCTCCACCCGTGGAGCATTCCCCAGCTCCGATAGCTGGTGCCGCGACAACTAACAGTGGAACTTGGCAAGAGAGCTTGGATGTGAATGTGCCAGGTCGGTGAGCAACACCTTTGATGGCGTAACTGAGCGATCCGTAGGGAAGAGAAAACGTCGGTGGAAGATTTGCCGGAAGCAGGAAGGAAATCGGGTAGCTGTAAGTACCTGGGATATAAAGTGCCATTCATCCCAAGCTTTAGATTGATCAAGCAGGGAAACAGCGAGGATAAATGACTCGCCTGGCTTAAACTCCCTCCAACCTTCTCCATGTCCCTTCGACTTTAGTTCCCCATCTTTATCCTTTTCGTGGTCACGTTCCGAACCGAAGACGCGACCCAGACCAAGTAGATGGTACTCTCGATGTTCAGCCAGGTGGGATGCATTTGGTCCCAGTGGGCCACTATTCCCAGGACTAACGGCTCCCTCGCCTGCTTCAGTTCCGCTTTGCTCTTCAGTTATGATCCTGACCCTTGTTCGTCCACGCTCCCTCTCTTCCGATCTGGCGACGTCTCGGGACCTAGATGGTGTTCTGGAAGTAATCTCCCTGACAGCGTCTAGAACGGAGGTGAGGGAAAAGGGAAAACGGGAATGACTAGCTGGTGTATTTAAAGGGTCATGACTATTCCCGCGTGTGCTAGGTTGAGTTCCATGTGCATTTTCAGGGGAGTGCGGGGGAAAGGGATGGTGTGGTGAGGGGCCATCATGAGGCAGAACATGCAGGGGTTCTCCAGTGGTGTTGTGGAATGCGTCGCCTCCCAAGGATGGGGTCGTAAGCACCAAGTCGTCGGTGCGGTCGTCGTTCTCTCGGTTAACAAAGTCATCAGACGTACTGGAGTGCATCGTGGGATTGAGGAGAGAAAACGCGCTATGCGAGCGGGAAGACACAGGAGCTGCGATTGAGAGATTAGAGGATAAGGTGAGATAGATTTCGGGACGAACGGGGTTGCTCACAGAAATCATTGCGATATGCCTGCCCCTCTAGATTGTCCCTCAGAGCTTGCCTCAGTTCTTCGAGTGTTTGAGCGCCGTGTTCCCCGGAGACTCCACGAAGCTTTGACTGAACTGGGGTCGGAGGTTGTACCACACTATACGGCGGTGTTGGACCGAGATCGAGAGGGACACCTGTTAATGTGTGAGACGTTCAAGGTTCGGGTCGGATGATAGAAGAGTGCTGGAAACGTACTAACGACGCATCGGCGCTCGGGACGCCCCCGAGGCAATGAAGGCGGACGAGACAAAGTTGTCGCTGCGTGCTCATCTCCGACGTCGGAATTTGTTGTAGATGGCCCTGGCCCGACAAAGGCGGAGTGTCCTCCACCGTGAGGAACTTGGTCGGCACGAAAGACGGTCACAGAGGAGGAATATGTTTTTCGTTTCTCTGTGAGGTCTATACGGCGCGGACCAATTCCTATGCGTCGGATAGATGTATCGGGGGAGGAAAGGCAACCCCATGGGCGTTATAATCGCGTCAGTCACCTCATGGGAGACAGATCTGAGATAACATGAACCTTCTTGATAGCTGATCGCCAACACGCCCGTCAGCTCCACTTCGATGCTGGAAATTCCGATTGGCTTGGCAACCTTGAGAGTGAGTATCCCTCTAACAAGGGTAGGTGAGCTGTCTTGGTCGGGCCGGAGTCGTCCAGAGGGATCGGAAGTGCGTAAGAAAACGACGGGCTCGGTGAGGGTGATGTCAAGTTGCTTCCTCAGGTCGAGCATCATGATGCTGGAAGATGATGGAATCTTGCAATGTTCCTGGGCAACCACTACTAAAGTTCAATTTAAAGATGCTGACATATCAACTGTCATATTGTCTGTCATTGAATTTAAATTTAGAGTCTCTGCTGCGGCCAGGTTAGAGAATCATGAGCAGGACTCTCTCGGATTCTCAAACAAAAGCCTCAAAATGTAACAACTGCCCAGTTATATAAAGCCCGTGCGGCAGCATTCGTGAAACACCTGACCAGCCATGATGCCCACGCATGCTATCCTGGTCAGTTCTGTTCTCACCGAGCCTTGTTGCTTTGTTGTCTTCTTTTCTAATTCGTCAACGCAACCGGAGCACAATTAGGGGGAGAAACAAGTATCCGTTATCCATCCATGTCTCATAGAGACGGTTGCAACATTGATGCAATGTCTCATTGTCACCAGATAAAAAGTCTGCACGTAGCTAGCTTCCCAATAACGTTTTTCCTACCCCACCATAATCCTGCACGTCTCTCTTCCCCCTAGCGGGCTACAAGGTATGCAAACATTCAGATATCAGTCAATCGCTAACTGACTTTTGCACTTTGCAATCAGGTCTGAGACCTCGTTCTTGCGTGGCAGGCACACCCTTGTTAGCACCAATCTTTCCCGTCGACCCAGTCCTTCTTTTCGCAGGATGCGGTATTCTGCGCTCCTTTCTCTTTCTTTAACTTTGCTGTCCTGGGTCGCTCCTGTTCGTTCACAGAATTGCCAGCTGCAAGTCCCTGCGAATCCACTTACTGCCCAAGGACTCGCCACTCCCTACGTGTTGACAGGATGCAACGTGAGTATTGCATGCTACTACTCGATCAATGTTGAGCCTATATATATAAAAGCAATTGGACTTTGCCAACCAAGGAGCCTTTGTTGAAGCCGCAATCCTCGATCCCGCAACAGGCAATATCCAAATCTACAGTCCTCTCGTTATCAATGCTGGAATGACACCCGTTGGGAATGGCACCGGTGCCTCACCCACTGCTTCGGGTACAACCTCGTCCATGCCTACGCCAACAGGTACGAACGTCAGCACAACTACCCCCTCGATGGTCGCGTCTTCAACCACAACATCTGACCAAGCTGCCCCTACTATGGCCCAGCGGCAGGCTGCATCTACTGGATTTTACATTCCCCCGATAGTACCCACAATTCCCAACAATGCAGTCGTTGGTCTCTGGTTCGGTAGCAATGCTGCTTCGGTTACGCTGACCGGTAGCACGGATGGTTGTGTCAATGGGCTAGGAAATTCAGTGTTCGGCCAGGTACAACACTGATTTATTTGTTGATCATTTTATGAACCATTGTTGCAGTTCGCATTCTGTAACGGGCAAGCGTGGTTCAACGCCGCGAAAGCTGCGGTATCTCAAGGTCTCGTCAAGCTTCCAGCACCTGGAGCTGGATCTAGCGGCCAAGCCTGCCCTACCACTCACGACTTCCGCGTCGTTGACCAGGCGAGCAGCTCTCTTATCTTAAAGCAATCGTTCCTTTAACCACCACGTTCAGGATCAATCAGACAATGTAGTCACGACATATCTCCTCATAGGCAATAACACCCTTTCCCAGAATACTCCTGCCAATAACAAAGCCAATCCAAATGCAGCGGTGTTGTCGAACGGTAAGCCCGATTATGCAAGTTGGCAATGGATAGTGCTGATGACATCACCAGCCTCTGACAATGCGCTCATTACTCAGTTCATTGACCCTGCACTTGGTTGTGCTCCTTACCAGAATCCTTGTACAACTTGCCCCACTGGGCAGAGCCCTGCACTTGCGACTGACGTTTGTAACGCATTTCACCTGTGCCAACTCAGTTCTGATAATTTGAAATGTAGGAGCTTCTAGCCTTCTTCTTTCCTCCCGCTAGCGGGCCTGCATTGGTTCCATTAAACGACCCGATGGTTCTTGTCAACGGACAACCATCGCTTCCAAAAGTCAACCTTTACCGCGACGGTACTGGACAACCACATGCGGATAACAACAACGCATCCGCTGTGACCTACTGGTAAGTGAACTTTTACTGTCCAATTGCCTCGTAGTTCGATGGACGACCTCTTGTAGCCAACAGATTGCTCAATCAGGCATTTTCATCAATCAAAACCAACAGCTATTTACGAATGCCGGTTCCCCCGCTCCCAATATGGCGAACAACTTGTTCACTTTTCTTGCCATGAGGTTTTCTGCTTCCTTTGGGCCGGCTCCCGGTGCGTGTTCGACCCCCCGCATGTTTTCTCCATGTCTCTGACCCAAAGCGTAGGTCTTGGATGCACCGGGCTGTTGAATGTCGCAAATCCGGTTAACCTTATCATGGACGGCAACGGTGTCGTTACAGCTGCGACCATCAACACTCAGTCACTGCAGCAGATCCTCGCCGGGGTACGCTACTTCGCGGTATATCTGTTTAGATCGGCTGATGTATATTTGCTCGTGATACCTAATAGGCAACGGGTGGTGCGACGACAGCGGCTTCATCCACGTCTCCCTCTGCTTCTGTATCAACGGCCGCGTCTTCGGTTTCTGCTGGAACGAGTGCTACTGCTTCAACCACCCCAAGTCCAACTGGCGTGCTTTTGCACCTGACATCCGCAGCCGGGTCGGCTACGCAGGCTCCGACCATGGGTTCGACTCCTACGTGTACGAGTACCGCTACCGTCACAGTTACCGTCACAGCGACGGTCTGTCCTACTCAGGTACGTGCTCGACGTGTGCATCCACATCAGTCTTTTTTACCTTGCCCCAGGCCTCATTCGCCGCATCACCTTCGCCCACTGCGCCGAATGGCGGGTGGAATGACGGACAGAATGGTGGATGGAACTATGCAGATACCACAGGAAGAGGTAGTTAGTATCTCTCTCGCGAATCCGATACTGACCCGCTTCAGGTCGACTGTCTTTACCACCGACCGCATACGTCGAAAGAGCCGCATTGTATCGTTCGGTTGATTGGTCTACACGTCTTGATACCTTGTCATTTGAACATGAACATGCCCGTGAGGCTCTCTCATTTCAACCAACTTGTTCTGATTCTCAATGTCTTTTTTCAGTCCGCTCACCTTTCCCCTTTGAAAAAAGTCGTTTCACATCCAACGCGTTTCTGGGATTCGCGTGCCTTTTATTTACTTGCTTCTGGATTTGGATCGTGGTGGCACGCTTTCAAGTGTTACTGTGCCACAGCCATGGCCTTGCTGTTCTGTCCCAATTGTATTTTTATTTTTCGTTTTACTCCGCTGCATGGAAAGTCTGGGGCGTTGAACACACGTGCTAAGGAGAGTGGCAAACCAGTGACTGGCGCCTGTGAGTCTCAGACCATATGGTTCGCGTCCAGACTCCCCCTTAGTGGACACACCATCGATATCAAACTATTGTTCTGTGACGCCGCGCGTGACCTCGGACATGAAACAGATTCAAGGTTCTATGGTCCATGGCCCATACGAAGGTAGGTGGTAAGACCGGTTTTACAGCCGCAGTCTCGGGTTGCTACGAACATGCGCGATTGGTGAAGTACCGTTTGACGCATCAATAGTTAGGGAGTCGAACGATAGTCGAT
Source organism: Boletus reticuloceps (assembly GCA_018397855.1). NCBI lineage: Eukaryota > Fungi > Basidiomycota > Agaricomycetes > Boletales > Boletaceae > Boletus > Boletus reticuloceps. Next base: position 1,056,446 of record JAGFBS010000019.1, read on the forward strand.
CAATGACAGTATTCAACATTCAATTTCGTGGCATCATAGCCGGATTCGGACAGCTTGCATAAGTCGAGCTCACTTGCTTGTTTCTCACCGGACCTTTGTGTTTGGGACTTGGCAGGGGTTGGCGGGCCGATAAAACCATCGAGTATGCTGGCCGACGCCTCGGTCATTGCTCTAATTCACGCCCACTGCCGCGAACCGCGGCGCTTCCAGGGGGTATGTATTTGTGCGTTCCCCTGTCAAACATGCACACATCGAAACAAGGAGCTTCCGCCCAGTCGTGCTTCTCTGATCCTGTTGTCAAGGTTTTGCCCTGGAAACCAGATGCGGAACCAAGGATCCCTGGACCAGAAGGCCGTCCGCATTGACCGCGATATTAACCCCTGGTGCCTTGTATATATATGGTGGAGCATCTCTTCTCCCCACGAAATCAACAGTGTTCTATCCGCTTACAGGTCGATGGTCGACGGTGAGAAGCGCAGAGACGAGTCCGTCACCGCTGGATCAATCCAGCTGCAACCAACAACCAAATCGTCCATCATTGATTGATCACGAGCTACCTCGGTCGCTATCAATGGTACGTGCCATTTTCTGGTTTCATTCCGTTGTGATCAGATTCGCATCGCCTTGTCGAAATGCTAGGTGATTTGGACGATTTGTGGTATCGGACTTTTCTTGAATCCTCTGTGGGCACAGGCGTTGGGACTCGTATTGCA